>CM077649.1:60044661-60262161 GCA_039707465.1 Rhabdophis nuchalis
ACTTCTCGCCCCCTTCCCTCTGTTGCTTGTTGCAATTGAAAAGTTGAACAGAGAGAAAATTAGCTTTTCCCTCTTGCCAGAAGGGTAGAATGGGAATGGAATGGAATGGAATAGAACAGAGCTGGAGGGAACCTTGGAGGTCTTCTAGTCCAGCCCCCTGCTCAAGCGGGAGAAGCTATACCATTTCAGACAAATGTTTATCCTATCTCTTCTTAAAAACCTCCAGTGATGGAAAGCCCACGATTTCTTTAACTTTAACTTTAATCGGATTTTTATACCGCCCTATCTCCCGAAAGGGACTCAGGGCGGTGCACAGAAAGAATAAAAAGTAATAAATACAATGATAATAGAAAAGTTAAAAATACGTGGTCTTTCGGGTGCGCTTCAAGGTTCTGACGACCATCTTTAAAGCGCTCCATGGCTCGGGACCTAGTTATATGCGAGACCGTCTCCTGCCCCATACATCCCTTCGACCGATCCGCTCCCACAGAGAGGGCCTTCTCAGGGTGCCGTCGGCCGGACAATGCCGACTGGCGACACCTAGGGGAAGGGCCTTCTCTGTGGCGGGCCCCGCCCTTTGGAACGACCTACCCCCTGAACTTCGCACCATCTCAGACCTCCGCCTCTTCCGCCAGTGTCTAAAGACACATTTCTTTCACCAAGCCGGCCTAGCGTAACCTCCACTGTGACTATTTTAGACAGTTTTTAATTTTGGGGATTTTAATTGGTTTTTAGCGCAGGATGGGTAATTTAATAAGTTTTTAAATTTTGTATTGTGACTTTTGTATGTGTTTTTTAAATTCCTGTGCGCCGCCCTGGGTCTTCTTTGGAGAAGGGCGGGGTATAAATCTAATTAAATAAAAAATAAAATAAAAAAAATGTAATACAATGGGTCTGTGCTAAAACTTGTATTTAAAACAATTAAAATTATATTTATAATTAGGACTATCATAAAAGCTATGCTAGGCCAGCAACATGGAAAAGGTGTGTTTTTAAGGTTCGACGGAAGAGGAGAAGGTCTGTGATGGTGTGGAGGGCAGGTCGTTCCAGAGGGCAGGGCCTGCCACAGAGAAGGCTCTCCCCCTGGGGGTCGCCAGCCGGCATTGTCCGGCCGACGGCACCCTGAGGAGGCCCTCTCTGTGGGAGCGGACAGGTCGAATGGAGGTATGTGGGAGGAGGCGGTCCTGCGGATAGCAAGGTCCCGAGCCAGGTCTGAAGGCAACTTCTGTTCCACTGGTTAATTGTCCTCCCTGTTAGGAAGTTTCTCCTTAATCCCAGGTTGCTTCTGTCTTTGATTAGTTTCCAATCATTGTTTCTTGTCCCGCCCTCTGGTGCTTTGGAAAATAATTTGACCCTCTCTTTTTTGTGGCAGCCCCTCAAATACTGGAATACTGTATTACTGTGTTACAGTAACACTGCTATTACTGTAATTAAAATTTAATTAGGAAAACCCTTTGAAAACAAATATAAAATTATTCTTACCTTATTCCGATCCCTATTTCTGCATCAATGTGAGATAAGGGACACTGAGGATGCATTACAAAATATTACTTTATTATTATTTTTTAAAATCCAACTACTACAGAAGCCCTCTGTAATATCTTTGTAATATCTCCTCTCCTTTTGACTGTAAGGATAATAATTATAATTTTATGTTTATGGGACTCCTCCATCTCTCTCCGGAGCTCAAGACTGATGATTAGTTATCAAAATCTGCATTTTGTTATTGAGAATGGCTCGGCTTTTAATTGAACAGAAATTATCTTTCAATGTGCCTCTCTCTCTCTCTCTCTCTCTCTCTCTCTCTCTCTCTCTCTCTCTCTCTCTCTCTCTCTCTCTCTCTCTCTCTCTCTCTCCTATTTTATCTATCTATCTATCTATCTATCTATCTATCTATCTATCTATCTATCTATCTATCTATCTATCTATCTATCTATCTATCTATCTATCTATCTATCTATCATATTTATATCCCACTCCCATCTCACACAGAGGGACCCGGGGCGGCGCACAGGAAAATTAAAAAATACAAATATACAATAATACAAAAACTCTTAAAAACCATATTAAACCCAACCCTGCGCTAAAACATAATTAAAACCCCCCAAATTTAAAACTTTGGTCGGCTAATAGTCAGTTTGGTATCTACTATTAGCCGACCAAAGTTTTAAATTTGGGGGTTTTAATTATGTTTTAGCGCAGGGTTGGGTTTAATATGGTTTTTAAGAGTTTTTGTATATTTGTATAGTTATATATTTGTATTTTTTAATTTTCCTGTGCGCCGCCCCAGGTCCCTCTGTTCATGCCAGGCCAGCTAGATGAAAAAAGTGCGTTTTTAAGCGCTGGCGGAACAGGCGGAGGTCCGAGGTGACACGGAGTTCGGGAGGTAGGTCGTTCCAGAGGGTTGGGCCCACCTCAGAGAAGGCCCTTCCCCTGGGCGTCACCAACCGGCATTGCCCGACCGACGGCACCCGGAGAAGCCCCTCTCTGTGGCAGCGAATTGGTCGAAGGGACATATGGGGCAGCAGACGGTCTCGCAGGTAATTAGGCCCCGAGCCATGGAGCACGTTGAAGATGGTCGTCAAAACCTTGTAACGCACCCGAAAGGTCACAGATAGCCAGTGCAGCTCACGCAGGAGAGGTGTTATATGGGGCTGCCTTGAGGCTCCCATGATTTTAACCAATTTCATTGTATTTAAGTACAATGACAATAAAGATTTAAGGGCCTCTTTAAAGATGACATCAGCCCACCGTTGAGCCCTTTTCACTATTTTTTTATTTTCATGCAAAGTGCAGCTTTCCAGCTATGAGTATAAAGTAAAGGTAAAGGTTCCCCTTGCACATATGTGCTAGTAATTCCCGACTCTTGGGGGCGGTGCTCATCTCTGTTTCAAAGCCGAAGAGCCAGCGTTGTCCTCAGACATCTCCGGGGTCATGTGGCCGGCATGACTCAATGCCAAAGGCGCACGGAACGCTGTCCCCTTCCCACCAAAGGTGGTCCCTATTTTTCTACTTGCATTTTTTACGTGCTTTCGAACTGCTAGGTTGGCAGAAGCTGGGACAAGGAACGGGAGCTCCCTCCATTACGCGGCGCTAGGGATTCGAACCGCCGAACTGCCGACCGTGCCATGTGAGCCCTAATGTCACCGCGCGGGTCCTACCGTTGCTGTGAGCGTTGCACGTTTGCAACCTCATTCGCGCCTGTGCATGCATGTGTAAAGGCCTGCCCGCCACCAAATCATTGAGTTCCATAAGGTTGGATCTGGCGGGCTAGTTTCATTACTCGTCTTTTACTCTAAGGTTTACTCTAAGGTTGGATCTGGCGGGCTAGTTTCATTACTCATCTTTTACTCTAAGGTTTACTCTAAGGTTGGATCTTGCGGGCTAGTTTCATTACTCATCTTTTACTCTAAGGTTTACTCTAAGGTTGGATCTGGCGGGCTAGTTTTATTACTCGTCTTTTACTCTAAGGTTTACTCTAAGGTTGGATCTGGCGGGCTAGTTTCATTACTCGTCTTTTAAGATTTACTCTAAGGTTGGATCTTGCGGGCTAGTTTCATTGCTCGTCTTTTACTCTAAGGTTTACTCTAAGGTTGGATCTGGCGGGCTAGTTTCATTACTCGTCTTTTACTCTAAGGTTTACTCTAAGGTTGGATCTGGCGGGCTAGTTTCATTACTCGTCTTTTAAGATTTACTCTAAGGTTGGATCTGGCGGGCTAGTTTCATTACTCGTCTTTTAAGATTTACTCTAAGGTTGGATTTGGCGGGCTACATTCATTACTCGTCTTTTACTCTAAGGTTTACTCTAAGGTTGGATCTGGCGGGCTAGTTTCATTACTCGTCTTTTACTCTAAGGTTTACTCTAAGGTTGGATCTGGCGGGCTAGTTTCATTACTCGTCTTTTACTCTAAGGTTTACTCTAAGGTTGGATCTGGCGGGCTAGTTTCATTACTCGTCTTTTACTCTAAGGTTTACTCTAAGGTTGGATCTGGCGGGCTAGTTTCATTACTCGTCTTTTACTCTAAAGTTTACTCTAAGGTTGGATCTGGCGGGCTAGTTTCATTACTCATCTTTTACTCTAAGGTTTACTCTAAGGTTGGATCTGGCGGGCTAGTTTCATTACTCGTCTTTTACTCTAAGGTTTACTCTAAGGTTGGATCTGGCGGGCTAGTTTCATTACTCGTCTTTTAAGGTTTACTCTAAGGTTGGATCTGGCGGGCTAGTTTCATTACTCGCATTTTAAGGTTTACTCTAAGGTTGGATTTGGCAGGCTACATTCATTACTCGTCTTTTACTCTAAGGTTTACTCTAAGGTTGGATCTGGCGGGCTAGTTTCATTACTCGTCTTTTACTCTAAGGTTTACTCTAAGGTTGGATCTGGCGGGCTAGTTTCATTACTCGTCTTTTACTCTAAGGTTTACTCTAAGGTTGGATCTGGCGGGCTAGTTTCATTACTCGTCTTTTAAGGTTTACTCTAAGGTTGGATCTGGCGGGCTACATTCATTACTCGTCTTTTAAGGTTTACTCTAAGGTTGGATTTGGCGGGCTACATTCATTACTCGTCTTTTACTCTAAGGTTTACTCTAAGTTGGATCTGGCGGGCTAGTTTCATTACTCGTCTTTTACTCTAAGGTTTACTCTAAGGTTGGATCTGGCGGGCTAGTTTCATTACTCGTCTTTTACTCTAAGGTTTACTCTAAGGTTGGATCTGGCGGGCTAGTTTCATTACTCATCTTTTACTCTAAGGTTTACTCTAAGGTTGGATCTGGCGGGCTAGTTTCATTACTCGTCTTTTACTCTAAGGTTTACTCTAAGGTTGGATCAGGCAGGCTAGTTTCATTACTCATCTTTTCAGCGCTTAAAACAGACATCTCTTACAACGATCTAATTGTGTCAGAGGATGTAATGGACCCATCTGCCTCTTTCAGAGAGATATTTCTGGCAGTGATTCCCAAATGCATTTTTACGGCAGGCTCTATTTCGATTTTACAGTTGCCGCTGCCCAGGAATCGTTAAGCACGCTTCCGCGCAGGTGCTCCTTGACTTAGAACGATTCATTTAGCGACCGTTCGGAGTTACAGTGGCGCTGCAAAAGTGACTTAGGATGAGTCCTTGCACTTATGGCCCCTGCGGACTCCCCCATAGTTACATGATCAAAATTCGGACACTTGGCAACCAGTATGTGCCAACAATGATTGCAGCGTCCGAGGGTAGGAGCCTTAGGGGCTGACAAAGTTAGTGCACTGGACTGTCGATCGGCAGACTCATGTTATTATTTTATTTTCGGATTTATACCCTGCCCTTCTCCTTGTTAGGACCCAGGGCGGCGCACAGGCATTTAAAAAACCATAACAAAGACAATATATATCATTAAAAACATATTAAATTAATAAATTATCAAACCCGTGCTAAAAACCCATTTAAAACCCTACTAATTAGAATTTCTATATAAAAAGTCAGAGACGGGGGCTATGCCAGGCCGGCTTGTTGGACTAGATATGTCTTAAGATATTGGCGGAAGAGGCGGAGGTCCGAGATAGTACGTAGGTCGGGGGTTAGGTTGTTCCAGTGGGCCGGGCCCGCCACAGAGAAGGCCCTTACCCTGGGCGTCACCAACCGGCATTGCCCGGCCGACGGCACCCAGAGAAGACCCTCTCTGTGGGAGCGGATCGGGCGAAGGGATGTATGGGGCAGGAGGCGGTCTCGTATGTAGCTAGGCCCCGAGTCATGGAGCGATTTAAAGATGGTCGTCAACACCTTGAAGCGCACTCGAAAGGCTACAGGCAGCCAGTGCAGCTCGCGCAGGAGAGGTGTTATATGGGCTTGCCTTGGGGCACCCATAATCACCCGCGCGGCCGCATTCTGAACTAACTGTAGCTTTCAAGTGCACCTCAAGGGGAGCCCCATGTAGAGAGCGTTACAGTAATCCAGCCGGGATGTCACAAGCGCTTGAGTGACTGTGCGGAGGGCCCCCCGGTCCAGTAAGGGGCGCAACTGGTGTATCAGGCATGCCTGATAAAACGCCCTCCTGGCCACGGCCGCCACATGTTGGGTATTGTTCTGACCAAGGCTTCCCGAGAGCATGAAGCAAACTCCTTGTCTTGATAAAAAAAAAAACACCTTTTATTCATTCACTGTGAATTCTGCTCATTCACATCTAGCAATGTCTTTCCAGGGAGGATTTACAGTCACAGACCTTATCTGGCTTGGAGAGCTGCCAGGCCGATATCTGTAAAACCTGACAAGGAGTCTTGGAGAGTCGCTAACCAATTGAGCAAACTAATGGTCTCCTGCAAACTCCACTCCCCTTTCGCTCCTCTTTTATTTCCTCTGGGAGGGGCCATTCATCGTCCACCTGTGGCCTTACTCCCAAGTCAACCCCTGTTCTTTAGCTGTTCTTTGTCTGGCAACTCTGTGCATGCACACACTGGGAACAGGCTCCAGCTGTCCTTCTGCCTCACTGATCTCCGACTCCAAAGGCTGCTGATAACTGTCATACAGCCCTGGCCCCCTCTCTGCCTCCGACACAGAGCCCTCCTCAGAGCCTTCCCCAGACTCCAGGACTGCCCACTGTTCCTCTCCAACCTCCTCACTGGCCGAATCTGCTGCCAGTTCCACTGGTGCTGGCAGGCCACAACAGATATCCGGTTGCTGCTGTGGGACAGGGCAAGTTCCCATCGCCTGCTCCAGCTCCTGTTGACCCAGTGATTGAAAAGCGAGCTACCACTTGGTACCACTTTGGTGAGTGACTTTACAGGGATACAAAAGGAACCCTCAGGTGGATGTACCCCCAGGCAATGGTGATATCTCCGGCAGATGAAAAGGCTTCAGAGAAGAAGAAGAAGAAGAAGAAGAAGAAGAAGAAGAAGGAGGAGGAGGAGGAGGAGGAGGAGGAGGAGGAGGAGGAGGAGGAGGAGGGAGAGGGAGAGGAGGAGGGAGAGGAGGAGGGAGAGGAGGAGAAGAAGAATGGAGAGGAGGAGGAGGAGGAGGAGGAGGAGGAGGAGGAGGAGGAGAAGAAGAAGAAGAAGAAGAAGAAGAAGAAGAAGAAGAAGAAGAAGAAGAAGAAGAAGAAGAAGAAGAAGAAGAAGAAGAAGAAGAAGTATTCCAGGATCACGTGATCACCATCTGAGACCTTCTCAGCTAGTTTCCAACAAGAAAAAGAAGTCCATCTAAATAAAACGAACTTTTCTCTTCCTCTTCTTCTGTATCTTAAAATAGAATAGAATAGAATAGAATAGCAGAAGTTGGAAGACAATAGAATAGAATAACAGGGTTGGAAGGGACCTTGGAGGTCTTCTAGTCCAATCCACTTCTTAGGAAACCCTATACCATTTCAGACAAATGGCTATCCAACATCTTCTTGAAGACTTGCAGTGTTGGGGCATTCACAACTTCTGGAGGCAACTTCTGTTCCACTGATTGATTGTTCTAACTGTCAGGAAATTTCTCCTCAGTTCTAAGTTGCTTCTCTCCTTGATTAGTTTCCACCCATTGCTTCTTGTTCTGCCCTCAGGTGCCTTGGAGAATAGCTTGACTGCCTCTTCTTTGTGGCAGCCCCTGAGATGTCGGAAGACTTCTATCATGTCTCCTCTGGTCCTTCTTTTCATTAAACTAGTATAAACTCTCGGTCATTCTCTCATATATATCTATTTAGCTTTTTTTTTTTTATGTGCAAACATTTTTTTTAATTTCCCTTCATCCCACTATTGCATTTTTCTCCTTCTTTCTTTCTTTAAAAAAACCAACCAAAATATAATCCCCTTCAACGCGATGGTTCTTCTGCCCTCTTGTGTTTTCATCCTGGAATGACACCAGGACAAAACGAAAGATGCAACAGTGCAGAACCGTGTTGTTGCCGTAGGAATCTATCCACTGTGAGTAAAGTTTTAAATGCAAGGTTGGGCAAATCTCATTTCCGGTTGTTGCTTGGCGGAGCGTTGTAAAATGTCCAGGAAATGAGAAGATAAAGAGAGCTCTTCTCAAAATTATTTGTAACTGGTTAAACGTGGTTGCTCAGAATATATCCATATCTAAGATATACTGAGATATAGATTAATAGATACATAGATATAGATCTCTCTATCATTTATCATCTATGTGTCTGTATGTATGTATTTGTGTGTGTGTATCTATCTATCTATCGATCATTATCTAACTATCTATCATCTATCATATATCTTTCATCTATTTTTCAATCATCTATCTATCTATCTATCTATCTATCTATCTATCTATCTATCTATCATTATCTCTATCATGTATCTATCTATCTATCTATCATTATCTCTATCATCTATCTATCTATCTATCTATCATTATCTCTATCATCTATCATCTATCTATTTATCTATTTATCTATTTATCTATCTATCTATCTATCTATCTATCTATCTATCTATCATTATCTATATCATCTATCTATCTATCTATCTATCTATCTATCTATCTATCTATCTATCATTATCTATCATCTATCTATCTATCTATCTATCATTATCTATATCATCTATCTATCTATCTATCTATCTATCTATCTATCTATCTATCTATCTATCTATCTATCTATCTATCTATCATTACCTATATCATCTATCATCTATCTATCTATCTATCTATCTATCTATCTATCTATCTATCTATCTATCTATCATTATCTATATCATCTATCATCTATCTATCTATCTATCTATCTATCTATCTATCTATCTATCTATCTATCTATCTATCTATCTATCATTATCTATCATTATCTATCATCTATCATCTATTTATTGATCATCTATCTATCTATCTATCTATCTATCTATCTATCTATCTATCTATCTATCTATCCATCTATCATCTTTCTATCATTATCTCTCATCTCTCATCTCTCTCATCTATCTATCATCTATCTATCTATCTATCTATCTATCTATCTATCTATCTATCTATCTATCTATCTATCTATCTATCATTTATCTATTATTATCCTATCTATCTGTCTGTCTGTCTGTCTGTCTATCTATCTATCTATCTATCTATCTATCTATCTATCTATCTATCTATCTATCTATCCATCCATCTATCATCTTTCTATCATTATCTCTCATCTCTCATCTCTCTCATCTATCTCTCATCTATCTGTCTATCTATCTATCTATCTATCTATCTATCTATCTATCTATCTATCTATCATTTATCTATTATTATCCTATCTATCTATCTATCTGTCTGTCTGTCTGTCTGTCTGTCTGTCTGTCTGTCTGTCTGTCTGTCTGTCTGTCTGTCTATCTATCTATCTATCTATCTATCTATCTATCTATCTATCTATCTATCTATCTATCTATCTATCTATCTATATCTCTATCATCATTTATAGGCCTTGTTTGTCATCCAGACTGAGTTTCATGGGTTACTTGAACCACTCAAAAGAAATTTTGCATAGGATGGTCCCTGAATGTGTAAATCCTATCATCACTTGATCGCCCATTCCCAGAGGAAACGGTAAATCAGCAAACGGCAAATGGACCTTTTACATTGAAATTTTAAATTAAAGTAATGTTTAAATTAAAGATCTTTATTTTAATGTTTTACATGGAATTTTTACTGAACAGTTGTAAATTGGCTAGAGATGCCTTTGGCAATTTGCAGCATATACATTAAATAAATAAGCAAATAAATACATCCAGCAAATAAATACATAAATACATAAAAGCTTGCTAAACATTTCTACTCTCATGATGAACTTTAAAGGCGTACATTTTGTCCTGACGTCACTGCTCATTTTTCATTATTATTCCTCCTTGTTATTCATCCCGTCTCACTATCAGATGCAATATTGTGTTTGGCACTCCAAAATTGTGGCAGGAGACACTGTGGGTTTGGTTTTTTTTTTCATTTTTGAAAGCTGATTTTTAAAATGGAGTAGCATTCAGCTTTATCTTCCTTTTTCTATCTTTTTATGAATGCAGACGTGTCATCAAATAATAATAATCATCATCATTATCATCATCGGGAACATCAGGTTGAGAAAGTTTTAGAGAATGAGAAAGCCAAGATCTTGTGGGACTTCAAGAGTCCCTGAGATATTGGAAGATGCTATCCTGTCTCCCCTAGTCCTTCTTTTCATCAGACTAGACCTACCCAGTTCCTGCAACTGTTCTTCACATGTTTTAGCCTCCAGTCCCCTAATCCTCTTGGTTGCTCTTCTCTGCCCTCTTTCTAGAGTCTCCACATCTTTTCTACATCGTGGCGACCAAAACTGAATGCCGTATTCCAAGTGTGGCCTTACCAAGGCCTTATAAAGTGGTATTAACATTTCACGTGAGCTAGATTCTATCCCTCTGTTTATGCAGCCTAGAAGTGTGTTGGCTTCTTTGTGCATTGGCATTGACAAACTTGCCATCAGTCAATTGCAGAAGGCAGCTTTACTTGGAACAGCTTCCATCCTGCGGTGAGATCTGTAACCCCGTCAAACATCCCGATTTGCCTATGCCAGGGTCCTTGGGAAGGACTCGATGGATAGGCAAAAATTGCCAAACCCAGCTCGAACATCTGGCTGACTATGCGATGAATAATAATAATAATAATAATCAACTCCAAAGCAGGGCGAGCCGAGTTGCAACATGGCGGCTTCTGTTGAACAATTTTGTACAAACAGAGTTGAGTTTTGTTTGGCTTCTTTTTTGGCTTTTCTTTTCTTTTCTTTTTTTTACGGTGCGGAAGTTTTGTTTCAAGAACGGCCACCATTCGTTGAAGTGCTCACAGTAGAACAATCTGTGCTTGCGCTATTAGAGTTAATTATAGAGGCTTTAAAATATCTGTTTTGGTTGGCAGCACACGATGCCCCGTTAGTAGAAGGCATTGATTTGTCATTATCATTTATTCTCCACCTGTTCTTTTGTGAAGCCTGGGAGCAGTTGTGTGTGTGTGTGTGTGTGTGTGTGTGAATTCAGGCACATGCGTGGAAGGGCAGCTAATTAGGCGGGGGGGTGGGGGGGAAGGTTGGCTTGTTTCAAGAGAACTTTCAGTTCAGTATCTGTTTATTTATTACATCCCTACGGCCGATTCGCTCCCACAGAGAGGGACTTCTCCGGGTACCGTCCACTAGGCAATGCCAGCGGGCGACGCCCAGGGGAAGGGCCTTCTCTGTGGTGGGCCCAACCCTCTGGAACGACCTTCCCCCTGATATTAGAACAACTACGGACCTCCGCTCCTTCCGTCAAAAATTAAAAACACACTTCTTTTGCTTGGCCGGCTTGGGATAACTTAACTGTTTTTAGGGGTTTTTAGGGGTTTGTTTTAGTTTTATATGGGATTTTAGCGCAGGGTTTAGTTTAATTCTTTTTAATATTGTATTGTCTGTAGTTTTATATGCATTTTTAATTTCCCTGTGCCCCGCCTCAAGTCCCTTCGGGGAGAGAGAGCGGGTTATAAATTAAATTATTTATTTATTTATTTTATTTATTGGATTTGTATACCGCTCCTATCTCCGAATGGACTCAGGGCGGTGCATAGGGAATTAAAATACCACGACAACAACAATGAATACAATACAATGATAAAATACGATTAAATTAGATAGCCTGTGCTAAAAAGTTGAACTAAAAATATTAAAATCTCTACCAATCCATTAAAAATATCCTCAAATCTAAAATCTAAGCTAAAATATAGACTAAAATCTAACTCTAACGAAGCCTTGTCTATCTTCTCAACCACTAAGCCTGATGCCAAGGGATCAACAGCATTGCTTGTTCTCCTCCCCCAAACAGGCACAAAAATCAGCAGGACAACTTGAGTCTGGGAGCCAGTTTGGTCTAAGGGTAAAGGTGTCAGGCTAGAAAGTGGGAGCCTGTGAGTTCTAGTTTTGCCTCAGATGAAAGCTGGCTGGATGTCTTTGGACCAGTCACCAGGAGTTCTTGAGAGTTCTAGTCCTACCTTAGCCATGAAAGTCAGATGGATGACTTTCATCCAGTCACCAGGAGTCTGTGAGTTGTAGTTCTGTCTCAAGCATGAAAGCCAGCTGGGTGACTTTGGGCCAGTCACCAGGAGACTGTGAGTTCTAGTCCTACCTTAGCCATGAAAGTCAGCTGGATGACTTTGGGCCAGTCACTAGGGGTTGGAGAGCTCTAGTCCTACCTTAGCCATGAACGTCAGCTGGACGACTTTGCGCCAGTCACCAGGAGCCCGTGAGTTCTAGTCTTGCCAGTCACTCAATGGGGTGACCTCACTACCAGGTGATCCCCACATGGTCATGTGACCAACAGTAAAAACAGAAGAGAACTGAATCAAGGCCCTTCAAGCCAAACATCTGCTGAAGATGTTACTTAGCCTGGTGACAAAACGTTTGGAAACTAAACAATAAGCTTACAGAACAAACTACCGCCAACATTTACCACCCCAGCCGCAAATATTTTCCTCCGTTTCGAGTTCATTGGGGTGCCTACATCTTCTGTGAAATAGCTTTTCCATTTCATAACCTTCACCCTCCAGCTGTATTAAACAGATAGCCAGTTCCTTCTGTAATCTTTTAATATCACTTGTGCTTGTTTTGACCTAAGAAGGAATCGTATTTTCATTAAAAAAAGGGAGAGAAAGACGTAGACTGGATTCACAGAATAATTTTAAGGTAAATATTGGGTGTTCCAGAGTATGGAGAGACATAACATTTCAGGAAAGCTCGATGGAATATATATATGTATTTTAAAAAAGAACCAAATATGTCCATAAGTGATTAAACGGATGGGTTTTACTAAAGCAAAGGAATATGAATTCTTTGAATGCAGACCAAGCTAAGTTTTTTTCCCCCAAAGGTGAAGAGAATTTTGGAGACTGTCAGCCTCTATTTTGCTTGCTTGCTATCAGCTGCCATAGTAACAGGCGTTGTGTTTTTTTTTAAATTCGAATTTATACCCCGCACCTTCTCCTAAAAAAGGACCCAGGGCGGCGCACAGGAAAATTTAAAAACAATACAAATATATAAAACTACCATTTTTAAAAACTATTAAACCCGTACCCTGTGCTAAAATAGTGTAAAATCCCCCTAATTAGAATCTAGCTAATAACAGTCAGGAACAGAGAGGTTATGCTTGGCTGGCTTGTTGGAATAGGTGGGTTTTAAGACGCTGGCGGAAAAGGCGGAGGTCTGAGATGATGCGCAGTTCAGGGGGCAGGTCGTTCCAGAGGGTAGGGCCCGCCACAGAGAAGGCCCTTCCCCTGGGTGTCGCCAACCGTCATTGCCCAGCCGACGGCACCCTGAGAAGGCCCTCTCTGTGGGAGCGGATCGGTCGAAGGGATGTATGGGTGGGGGTGTGGTATTTGGGGGGGGGGAGAAATTTCTACCTCTGTTTCCCTGAAAATAAGACAGGGCCTTATTTTCTTTTGACTCCCAAAATAAGCGCTTGGCCTTATTTTCAGGGAGGTCTTATTATTTTGGAGGTGCAGGAGGAGGCGAGCGTGGTCACCTCATGGCTCCTGCTGTGTTGCAATATTTTCAGGGAGGGCTTATTTTAGCGCATGCGCTCAAAAGCCCAATTGGGCTTATTATCCAGGGAGGGCTTATTTTGGGGGGGGGGGAAACAGGGTAGGTACTGGAGGTGTTACCATGAGTTTTGTTCTCACCATCTTCTGCGCATGCTGATGGCTCATGTTTGGGCTTGGTCAAGGTCAGCCATCTCTGCATACCAGCTGAATGAGACCACTTGAAGATGCATCCCACATGACACCTCTGGGAGTTGCAGATTGGACATTGGGTTGGGGTAACTGGAGGGAGGGTCCTGGGTAAATGTTTGATATAATAATAATAATAATAATAATTTAATTTTATATCCCGCTCTCTCTCCCCAAGGGGACTCGAGGCGGGGCACAGGCAATTAAAAATACAAATAAGACCACAGACAAAATACAAAATACAAAATTAAAAATGGATTAAATTGATCCTGCGCTAAAACCCATAAACTAAACTAAAAATACCCCTAAAACCCCTAACTAAAAAGAGACTACCCAAGGCCGGCCAGGCGAAAAAAGTGTGTCTTTAATTTTAAGCGGAAGGAGCGGAGGTCCGCGGTTGTCCTGATATCGGGGGGAAGGTCGTTCCAGAGGGCTGGGCCCGCCACAGAGAAGGCCCTTCCCCTGGGCGTCGCCCGCTGACAAAGTCTAGTGGACGGCACCCGGAGAAGTCCCTCTCTGTGGGAGCGAATCGGCCGTGAGGATGTATGGGGCAGGATCCGATCCCGCAGGTAGCTAGGTCCCGAGCCATGGAGCGCTTTGAAGATGGTAATTAACACCTTGAAGCGCACCCGGAAGACGACAGGTAGCCAGTGCAGCTCGCGCAAGAGCGGTGTTACGTGGGCAAACCTAGAGGTGCCCATAATTGCTCGCGCGGCTGCGTTCTGGACCAACTACACCTTCGCGCCTTTTTGCTTTAGATCTTGCTTCACTTTAGCTGTTTTCATTTCACGTCCAGTAAAAGTACCTTTTATCTCTACTCAAATGGAGTTTTCTGGATACTGAATGAGGCACGCGAGACAGAGGCAGAGCCGGGGCCCTCTGTGCTCCGCCAGTGGTGGGTTTCTGCAGGCTCGCACCTACTCGCGAGAGCCGGTTGGTGAAATTTAGAGAACCGGTGATAGGGGGTTCCACCGGCGTACCTGGAAGTAAATCTGGCCTGCCGCTGCCAGTGACCCAACGGGAAGGAAAGGAAGGAAGGAAGGAAGGAAGGAAGGAAGGAAGGAAGGAAGAAAGAAAGAAAGAAAGAAAGAAAGAAAGAAAGAAAGAAAGAAAGAAAGAAAGAAAGAAAGAGAATTTATCATCACAATTGAGTCCAAAATTTTGGTTGCTAAGCAAGAATGTTGTTAAATGAGTTTCACCACATTTTAAAAGATGGCCACTCCCACCCTGTCACATGACTGCCAAGCCACGCCCACAAAATAGGCCACACCTACAGAGTAGGTTCTAAACAATTTGAAACCCACCACTGGTGGAGACATAGCTGTTTTCTGGGCCTGAGCTGAGTGAGGGGGAGGAAAAGGTGGGGCCCATCCCAGATCCGCTTATGCACAGAGAGGAAAGGAGAGGAGAGGAGAGCAAAGGAAACCAATAAGCCGGCTCTCAAGGAAAAGCAGACTTAGATGCCAGCCCCTCCGTGGGTGGGAAATAAATAGGGGGTTTGGGGGTAGACGGTTATCATGGACAACCTTTCGTTTTTAGGATACAGCAAGCAATTTGGATTTCTTGGCCAGGTCTGTTGGTACTAATTACCGTATTTTTCAAAATATAAGACACACCTGAGCATAAGATGCACCAAGATTTTTGAAGAGGCAAATTAGAAAAAAAGTTTTGCGCTCTGCAGACCTCCCCAAAATGGCCCATTATTTGCGAAAACGGGCCCATTTTTTTGTCAAAAAAGAGGCATGCATAGTCTTCAGAATGCTTGTAGAGTGCTCCTGGGGGCTGGCGGGGCCAAAAACAAGCAAAAAACAGCCTGTTTTTTCATTAAAATGGCCCCGGTTTTTGTCAAAAAAAGGGGGGGCAGGCATAGCCTTTAGGAGGCTTATAGAGTGCTCCTGCGGGCTGGGGGTGGGCCAAAAAGAGCAACAACGGCCCGTTTTTCACTCATTTTTGCCCTCCCCAAACTCCAGGAGTCTCCTAAAGGCTATGCATGGCCATTTTTGCAAACAGGGCAGAGTTTTGGGAAGCCAAAAATGCTGTATTCAGTGTATAAGGCACACCCAGATTTTTGAGGGAAAGAGGCACGTCTTACACTCTTAAAAATATGGTATGTTTGATTTTTGTTTATCCACGTGAATAAAAGACTGTTCCTACCCTGTTTGAAAAGGGGTTTGTTTGCGAGTGAGTGGCTTGTCGTTACTTCCTAAGCCTGGTCAGAACAACTAGTTCTCTCTGTTATTTCTACTGCTGATTTCATTGGAATAGCATGCTGTTAGAGTTTATTGCAAAAATCAAATCCAGAAAGCGCACACAGATAACTGATTCAGCAGGATCCATTAACTTCTTTATATACATAATAACACGTGAATAAATGTAAAATACCAAGAGCAGATTCTTCCAACATGGTAGAGAATTACAAGCCAACACGAGGAGCAGGGTACAGCAGAGAACAGTTTCTAGTTCAGAGTTGTAGACAGACTAGTTCTATTGCACAGACTCGGAGCTATAAGGCTAAACCATGCCCAGGCTCCAGTCTGTCTCAGCTCCCATTGGCTGACCTTGTTACTAAGCCCTATTCATTGCCTGACGTTGTTACCAAGTCTCTGCCAGTTCATGAATATTCTGATACGTGCTGTGTTTTAAAGAGAACCAACTTCATAAATTCCGAAGCTCGTTTTTCTCTTAAATTGTTGGGCTCCAAATGTTTTCATGCAAACCAGTGGTGCAAAATGGCTAAATGTTAGTTTTACTGGTAGAACTGTACAATTTATTTTTATTTTATTAAATTTATACCCCGCCCTTCTCCTTGTTAGGACCCAGGGCGGCCTGGGTAGGACAACAATCTGTTGTGAGCTGTATTGACATGGGAGCTGGTGAAACAAATCATTTAACTTTCTTCCCTCTGAATCACGCAGAGGAGAAAGATGCTGGTGGTTATTTCACCTAGAGGTCACATTTAGAGTTCCCCCTTTTCTCATTGTCCTATTGGTGATAGCAAGAACTGACCATGCAGTCCAGAATGATGGTTGCATGAAGAATGACCAGAACTTCTATCTTATACTGAGCTTGGCAAATGCTAGCTGCCAGTCTGCTATTCACTATGGGGAGAGGGGTAGAGGGAGCTGGATGGTGAGGGAAGCTGACCACGTATCGTGTTATCCAGAGACAACAAGCCGAACCAGGAGATTGGAATGTAACAGCTAACAACTCATTAACTAGCCCACTGTGGAAGAGGCAGTTCCCAAAACAATTTATTCAAAATTAATTGGACCTGCAAAGGAGAGGAATTGGGAAGGAACTAACTGGGACTGGTGGTGGTGGTGGTAAAGTTGATCAGAGGAATTTGGTGCGCGAATACTTAGTTCTGGCTTTGCTCTACTGTAGTCCACTTGACTTTCAGTAAAAGTAGACTTTTTACTAAGCATGGAGTCGAGGGTCTTTCTTTTCTAAAGAACCAAGTTGGGGCAGAACTGACAGCAATGTTACATGGTGAAGTGCATCTGCATTGATGGTAGTTTTATTAGTCATGGATGCGATCCACTCAAAATGACCTTTTTAAACTACCGTATTTTTTGGAGTATAAGACGCACTGGAGCATAAGACGCAGCAAGGTTTTGAAGAGGAAAATTTTTTAAAAAGTTTTTGCACTCTGCAAACCTCCCAAAAAGGGCCTGTTTTTCGTGAAAACGGGCTCACCCCCCCCCACGCCCCCCAAAGGGCATGAATAGCCCTTAGGAGTCTTGTAGAGTGCTCCTGGGGAGGGTGAGAGGGGGCAAAAATGGGCCCGTTTTTTGTCAAAAAAAGGGACATGGATAGCCTTTAGGAAGCTTATAGAGTGCTGCTGGGGGCTGGGGAACTCAAAAAATGGGCTGTCGAACCATTCCCTCCTTAGCCCCCAGGCACTCTCTGAAAGCCTCCTACAAGCTATGCACGGCCATTTTGGTGAAGGGGCAGAGTTTCGAGGGCAAAAAATGCCGTATTCAGTGTATAAGATGCACCCAGATTTTCAGCCTCTTTTTTGAGGGGAAAAAGGTGCGTCTTATACTTTGAAAAATACGATACTTCGTCACGATAAAAATTCAATTTTTTCTTCTCCCCGTTCCTTCATATTTTTTTCCCTTTCTACCTTCCAGAAGTACCATTATCAAGATGAGGATGCGCCACATGACCATACTTTACCTCGTTTAACCCATGAAGTGAGAGGTCCAGAATTAGTCCACGTTTCTGAAAAGAATTTATCGCAGATAGAAAATGTCCATGGATATGTCCTACAGTCGCACATCTCACCTCTGAAGGTCAGTAAAGCTACTTCATGTCTGATGTAGATGAAAACACAAAAGAATAGAGGTATGTTTTGTCTGATGAGTATGACGGACAGGTAGACCTCAACTTACCACCAGTGGTTTAGTGGCCATTCAAAGTTACAACGATGCTGAAAAAAGTCACTTTTCACACTTCTCTAAGCAGTTCACAGAGTCAGCCTCTTGCCCCCCAACAATCTGGGTCCTCATTTGACCCACCTCGGAAGGACGGAAGGCTGAGTCAACCTGGAGCCTGGTGAGATTCGATCTGCCAAATTGCAGGCAGCCGGCAGTCAGCAGAAGTAGCCTGCAGTACTGCACTCTCACCACTGCGCCACCACGGCTCCTAGATTCACATAGCAACGCTGTTACCAACTTAACAACAGCAGGGATTCATTTAACGCCTCTGGCAGGAAAGGTCGTAAAATGGGGCAAAATTCAGGTAACAACGATCTCACTTAAAAGCAGAAATTTTTGAGTTCAATTGTGGTTGTACGTTCAGGGCTACCTGTACAAATCATAACCGTTTTGAGTGTGACGAAGCTCTGACAAATCTTTTATCCGCCACAGGTTTTGTTCCTGTTCTCTATAAAAGCGTTGTTTTGCAGAGAAAGGACGTAATTATTGTGAAAAGACATTGTCAAGGAGAGAACGCGTTTTCCAGTTTCTAAGCTATGTTCATGGCAGTTTCTCAAAATTTATCTTACCAGTCGGAAAATAGCCAGACGCTTTGAGTTTTTGTACAAAAGCTGAAGAGCAAGACACAAATCAAAATTAAATGAGGTTTCACGTGGAAAATAAACATTGAGAAATGGCATCATGTTAAGTCGGTCCTCCAAAACCACATTTTCACCAGCTTGTGGAAGGATATAAGAAGGGGTGGGTGGGTCGTGCACTCTTTTGGGTGCAAGCCAATTGAAAACACGGAGCTGCTACAGAAAATACCCACTCAGAAGTCCCTTCACACCTTATTTTGTGGTAGATGTGGGTCCTCCCTATTTTTCAGGTGACAGTCGTGGAAATTAGTAAAAGGCTCTAAGAAATCCGAGCCAGCGGTGGGATTCACTTACCCTCCCTAACGGTTTGCAAATGTGAGCACACGTGCCTCAAATGCACACTGCCTTCTGCGCATGCGCAGTGCTTGTGCATTACATTGGGGCAGGTGGGCGGAGCCTCTTGAAGCCGCCGTTTCCAGTTCACCCGTACTGGAAAGAACTGGCTGAATACCACCTCTGATCCTGACCCAAAACATTTAGAGCAGAGGTATCCAACCTTGGCAACTTTAAGACCTATGGACTTCAACTCCCAGAATCCCCCAGCCAGCATGGCTGCTGGGGAATTCTGGGAGTTGAAGTCCACAGATCTTAACGTTACCAAGATTGGACACCCCTGATATTGAGGTTCCATAGGTAGCAGCAATATCTTGAATTGCACTTGGAAACCTGCTAGTAATTCATGTAGAAAAGCCATAAGTACTGACACCAACCACTTAGCATCTTTGGTGTTGCACCCTGGACCAGCTAAAGCTTCCAGGTGATCTTCAAAGAGCAGCTACAGGCAGAGTGAGTAACATTAATCAGTTCAAGAGGTAGCAAGAGGATGAGTGGCATCTTCGATGTATCCTGCTCCAGGTAAGACTGCAGCTGGTGCACCAGCTGAAATTGTGGTAAAGACTTCCTGGCCATGGTGTCTATCTTTTTCTTTAAGTAAGAGGTGTGATTGCAGAATGATTGTCCTTTGTTTGTCCTCATCAATCGGCACAGAATCACCATCCCCTTTCTTGTTGTAGATGCTGGTTGTGTAAAGCAAGGGCGAACAATTTGTGGCCCTTCTGAATGGTGTTTGATTTCCACCTATGGACTTCAACTCCCAGAATTCCCCAGCCAGCGTGACTGCTGGGGTATTCTGGGAGTTGACGTTCACAGATCATAACGTTACCAAGATTGGACGCCCCTAATATAGAGGTCATGGGGGTTGGGGATGGTGCAAAGTGGAGCTCAGTAACATCTGGAGAACCTTGCTGTGGGATTTCCAAGGCTCATCCTATTGCTCTTTGTGGTGGCTAGTTTACTCCCGTCAGATTTCTTGTGTGCTTAGAGAGAAAAAGGCCCCCGGGGTTCAGGAGGAGTGTTGCGATCTGTCCTGCAACCTCTCAAAGCGCCCCTCCTTAACTTCGCTGCCCTACAAGGCAGTTTGGCTACAAGGCCTTTTGGAGCCCACAAACAGGGAGAAGGCAGCACAGGAATGGAGAGCTCCATTCTGTTGTGACTGGTAACGCAGGAAGCTCCACCCGTTCTCCACCCCTGTTACCTCATTCGATGCTATTGTCAGTCCTTGATTTGTGAAGTGACAAGAGTTTGGATGCAAGAGGATTCTGCAACTATGGGGAAAACATGAGGACTGTGGTGATGATTATCATGATGGGGATAAGAGTTTTGATGCAGTGTTTTCCTGTAACTTAAAGATGAAGCTATGGCTACGAATGTCTGTTTCCTTCCTATGCGTGTTGGTGCATTTGATCACCTTTCCAGGTAGGTTTGGATCGCAACCTCCAAGCTGTCGGGGGATTCTGGGAGTTGCAGCCTCAACAGATTTGGAGGGTAGTTGGCCTTCAAAGACATCTGGCAAGGGTTGTGTCAGGCATGCCTCCTTCAATACCCAAGGAAGAAAAAACCTCAACTCCATTTGGATAGAGTACTTTTACTAGATATGAATTGAAAGCAGCGAAAAGGAAAGCAAGATCTGAGCCAAAAAGGCGCGAACGAGTACATATCGAATGTTTACCCACCACCCTCCTCCCAATTACCCCGGCCCAGTGTCCAATCTGTAACTCCCTAAGGTGTCATGTGGGTTGCATCTTCAAAAAGCCTCATCAAGTTTGGTATGGGAGATGGTTGACCTTGACCAAGTCCAAACCCAGGCCACCAGCATGCGCAGAAGATGGTGAGAACAAAACTGCCTTCTTCATAACTCCTCTAGCACCAGTAATTCCCCCTCCCAAATATCTCAAGCCCCCTCCTTCCCCGTTTCTATGGCAGCCAACAGCAAGCAAGGAAGGTAGAGGCTGACAGGTTGTAACCTTAAAATTATTAAAGTTCATACAAAATGATTTCCTTCTCCCCCTCACCCCCAAGTTTTTGTTTACTAGCCATTCCCGACCACATGTTGCTGTGGCCCAGTCTGGTTAAATGGCCAACCAATCGTTGTGTAGATCTACACCTGCACACACAAACACGTACACACAACCACCGTATAACCCCCAACCTACCTACCTACTTCCTTTCTCCGTCTCTCCCTCCACCTACCTATCTACTGTATTTCTCCCTCTCTCTCTCTATCCCTCTACCTACCTACCTACCTACTGTATTTCTCCCCCCCCCTCTCTCTCTCTATCCCTCTACCTACCTACCTACCTACCTACCTACCTACCTACCTACCTACCGTATTTCTCCCTCTCTCTCTCTCTATCCCTCTACCTACCTACCTACTGTATTTCTCCCTCTCTCTCTCTCTATCCCTCTACCTACCTACCTACTGTATTTCTCCCTCTCTCTCTCTATCCCTCTACCTACCTACCTACCGTATTTCTCCCTCTCTCTCTATCCCTCTACTTACCTACCTACTGTATTTCTCCCTCTCTATCCCTCTACCTACCTACCTACCTACCTACCTACCTACCTACTGTATTTCTCCCTCTCTATCCCTCTACCTACCTACCTACCTACCTACTGTATTTCTTCCTCTCTCTATCCCTCTACCTACCTACCTACCTACCTACCTACCTACCTACCTACCTACTGTATTTCTCCTTGAATCTTATGGACAGAGTATTTTATGTCATAAAGGATGACATAATACCTGGGGCCCACTGCTCTCTCTGTATCCATCTACCTACCTTTTTTTATAATTTTTTACATTTCGGTTGTGTGTACCTGGCACAGGTGAGATATCTACACAATCTATGTATATATTATTGGTGCCGTATTTGAAAGGAACGTTGTGTGAAAATTTGGAAGCGATCAGTGCAGTACCTTTGGAGATTAGCAGTTTGAACAAACTCATAGTTACATTTTTATTTATATAGATTTTACATATACATATCAATGTGTGAACAGTGGGGCAACTGGGTGTCATACATTCTAGTACAGGTAATGAGTGACCCGACTTACTCTGTGAGTTGCAGAAGAGTTGCTGGTGGGCTACATGGTGGCCCCCAAGCAGCACCATTTGCAATCTTGGATGAATTTAAAGCAAAAAAAAAAAAAGAATTGGGTTTATTTGCCTGCGGCAAACTCTTTTCTTCTCCGAAGCCTTCAGCCCTGCCGTACTATGATGGAACACTAGATGGCGCAATGCACTGGCAATCTTTTTAATCCGGGGAAATAATTTCGATACCAAGAGTTGATAAGACAAATCAGGAGGAAACCACGGCAGGAGAAGATGCCTGTCCATCAGGCCTCTGCAGCAGTGCTTTAAAGAGGGTGGTGTGTTTTTGCAGCAGTCAAAAGGGTGGGATTCACGATGTAGAAAAGATGTGGAGACTCTAGAAAGATTGCAGAGAAGAGCAACAGAGAAGATTAAGGGACTAGAGACTAAAACATATGAAGAACGGTTGCAGGAACTGGGTATGTCTAGTTTAGTAAAAAGAAGGACTAGGGGAGACATGATAGCAGCCTTTCAATATCTCAGGGGTTGCCACAAAGAAGAGGGAGTCAAGCTATTCTCCTAGGCACCGGAGGGCAGAACAAGAAGCAATGGGTGGAAACTAATCAAGGAGAGAAGCAACTTAGAACTGAGGAGAAATTTCCTGACAGTTAGAAGAATTAGTCAGTGGAACAGAAGTTGCCTCCAGAAGTTGTGAATGCCCCAACACTGCAAGTCTTTAAGAAGATGTTGGATAGCCATTTGTCTGAAATGGTATAGGGCTTCCTGCCTAGGCAGGGGGTTGGACTAGAAGACCTCCAAGGTCCCTTCCAACTCTGCTGTTGTCTTGTATTGTATTATTTGTTCGGGACAAGGTTTAACTTAAATCAGGGGGGGTCTCCAACCGTTGTCAATGTTAAGACTTGTGGACTTCAACTCCCAGAATTCTTCGGCCAGCGATGCAGATTCTGGGGGATTTTGGGTGAGGAATTCTGGGAGTTGAAGTCCACAAGTCTTAACGTTGACAACGGTTGGGGGACCCTGGCTTAAACCAATCAGGTAGAAGACAGAACATTGAAAAGGTCTTTGAAGGTGCTTTGAAGACTAAGATAATAGAGTAGAGTAGAGTAGAGTAGAGTAGAGTAGAGTAGAGTAGAGTAGAACAGAACAGAACAGAACAGAACAGAACAGAACAGAACAGGAAATGACCTTGGAGGTCTTTTAGCCCTGCTCTGGCAGCAGACCCTATACCAGTGATGGCTAACCTTTTTGGTTGTCATGTGCTTAAAGCATGTGTGTGCGTGCCCATACGCATAATGCAATGTGCATGTGACACTCCCCTTGTGCGCCACGCCCCTCCTGCACATGCACACGCGACTTCCTCATGCCCCGTTTTAGGCCTAGCAGGCCACCTGGGACCAAAGATGTGCAGCCAGGGGGTATTCATCCTCCCCCTCCCACACATAGGCACGCATGACCCATGCCTCTCTGTGTGTCTCTCTGTCTCTGTCTGTCTCTGTCTCTCTGTGTGTCTCTGTCTCTCTCTTTCTCTGTCTATGTGTGTGTGTGTGTCTGAATCTCTGTGTCTGTCTCTCTGTGTCTGTCTCTCTCTCTCTGTGTCTCTCTCTGTCTCTGTCTCTCTTTGTGTGTGTGTCTCTGTCTGTCTGTCTCTCTGTCTCTGTCTGTCTGTCTCTGTCTTTCTGTGTGTGTGTGTGTGTCTCTGTGCCTCTCTGTGTGTGTCTCTGTGTCTCTCTCTGCCTCTCTCTGTGTCTCTCTCTGTCTCTGTCTCTCTGGTGTGTCTCTCTGTCTGTCTGTGTCTCTGTCTCTCTGTCTCTCTGTCTCTGTCTTTCTTTGTATGTGTGTGTCTCTCTGTGTGTCTCTCTGTGTGTCTCTCTGCCTCTCTCTGTGTCTCTCTCTCTGTCTCTCTTTGTGTGTGTGTCTCTGTCTGTCTGTCTGTCTCTGTCTGTCTTTCTCTGTCTGTCTTTCTCTGTCTGCCTGTCTGTCTGTCTGTCTCTGTCTTTCTGTGTGTGTGTGTGTGTGTGTGTGTGTGTGTGTCTCTGTGTCTCTCTCTGTGTGTGTCTCTGTGTCTCTCTCTGCCTCTCTCTGTGTCTCTCTCTGTCTCTCTCTCTGGTGTGTCTCTCTGTCTGTCTGTGTCTCTGTCTATCTGTCTCTCTGTCTCTGTCTTTCTCTGTATGTGTGTCTCTCTCTGTGTGTGTGTCTCTCTGTGTGTCTCTCTGCCTCTCTCTGTGTCTCTCTCTGTCTCTCTTTGGTGTGTCTCTCTGTCTGTCTGTCTGTCTCTCTTTCTGTCTTTCTCTCTCTGTGTGTGTCTCTCTCTCTGTGTCTCTCTCTGTGTGTCTCTCTCTCTGCCTCTCTCTGTGTGTCTGTTTCTCTGTCTCTCTGTGTCTCTCTGTCTGTCTGTTTCTCTCTCTGTCTTTCTCTCTGTCTCTGTCTCTGCCTCTCTCTCTGTCTCTCTCTTTCTTTCTCTGTGTGTGTGTGTGTCTATCACACACACACACACACACACACACTCTTACTTCAAGGAAAATCTTTCCAGCTCCTCAATTCATCTGCAATTCAAATGCTGCCGTTCATAATGATCTCTCGTTCATTCCCTGTCTGATTAAAGCACCATCATCTCCCGTCCCCTCCAGGGATGAGATCTAATCAGTTGACAGCCTCATAAACATTGTGTTGGCTAAAACGGAGACCTGAGGATTTTCAATACTAGGGTTGGTTGGTGTTTTCTGTCCGCTGTCCTTCCTGTGTGTCAGGATTGTAGAAAGTTAGCACCTGTCCCTCTCCTAGAAGAACGAAATATTTTAGGAAACATTTTTTTTTAAAAAGGGCAGCATATTATATTTCCCCTTAAAGCAGGGGTCTCCAACCTTTGCAACTTTAAGTCTGAAGGACTTCAGCTCCCAGACTTCTCCAGCCAGCAAAGCTGTCAGTGTCAGCGCCTGAGCCAGGGGTCTCCAACCTTTGCAACTTTAAGTCTGAAGGACTTCAGCTCCCAGACTTCTCCAGCCAGCAAAGCTGTCGGTGTCAGCGCCTGGGCCAGGGGTCTCCAACCTTTGCAACTTTAAGTCTGAAGGACTTCAGCTCCCAGACTTCTCCAGCCAGCAAAGCTGTCGGTGTCAGCGCCTGGGCCAGGGGTCTCCAACCTTTGCAACTTTAAGTCTGAAGGACTTCAGCTCCCAGACTTCTCCAGCCAGCAAAGCTGTCAGTGTCAGCGCCTGGGCCAGGGGTCTCCAACCTTTGCAACTTTAAGTCTGAAGGACTTCAGCTCCCAGACTTCTCCAGCCAGCAAAGCTGTCGGTGTCAGCGCCTGGGCCAGGGGTCTCCAACCTTTGCAACTTTAAGTCTGAAGGACTTCAGCTCCCAGACTTCTCCAGCCAGCAAAGCTGTCGGTGTCAGCGCCTGGGCCAGGGGTCTCCAACCTTTGCAACTTTAAGTCTGAAGGACTTCAGCTCCCAGACTTCTCCAGCCAGCAAAGCTGTCGGTGTCAGCGCCTGGGCCAGGGGTCTCCAACCTTTGCAACTTTAAGTCTGAAGGACTTCAGCTCCCAGACTTCTCCAGCCAGCAAAGCTGTCGGTGTCAGCGCCTGGGCCAGGGGTCTCCAACCTTTGCAACTTTAAGTCTGAAGGACTTCAGCTCCCAGACTTCTCCAGCCAGCAAAGCTGGCTGGAGAATTCTGGGAGCTGAAGTCCTTCAGACTTAAAGGTGCAAAGGTTGGAGACGCCTGCCTTAAAGGAGAAATAGAAATCTTAAGGGAGACAGAAACTCAGAGCTTCAGCTCCCTGCTCCCCAGCAGATGTTTGGTGCCCAATGAGAAGGACTGGGCCAGGTCGCAACCAGGATGGCTATTGCGCAACATCGGAAAGACACTAATCTACCACCAGAGCACCTAATTATAACCAAAATTTTCAACTGTGCAGAATCGGACAAACTAACATATATCTTAAAAGATAGACAAGACTCAACCTTTTTCAAATGTTGGAATAAATGGTATGCATGGTACAACAGGAGATTAATGGATATCAAGGGAACCAACTAGATAGACTACCTAAGAAATCAATGTGAGGAATAAATAAGACAAGAGGATAGTAAATTTGGGAGAGAAAAAAAACTCTTTGTATAATCATAAATAATAACTGATAAGTTAGACTGGGATAAACTCAATTCTCAATCTAGGGGACTAGACATTTCCCCGGTATGTTTCTGTATGTCTTTCCAGTTACCCTTATCCTATATTTGTTGAATGTGTGGTTTTATATGGCAAATATTAATAGATATATTTTATTTTAAAAAAAAGAAGAGCCAGCCTGTCTGTAGAACAATTAGATCTTCAGCTCCAGGGTGATGGGATTAAGACACAACTCTCCAGGACATGATAGGATTATCTCAGTGGTGAAATTCAATATTTTTTATTACTGGTTCTGTGGGCGTGGCTTGGTGGGGGCGGGGTGGCTTGGAGGGCATGTCAGGAGAAGTATACTGCAAAATCTCCATTCCCACCCCATTGCAGGGGAAGGAGATTGCAAATGAGTTAGGGAGAGAGGAGGAAGGAGGAAGGAGGGACAGAAGGAGGAAGGAAGGAAGCAGGAAGGGAGGGAAGAAGGAAAAGAGGGAGGGAGCAGGAAAGGAAGGAAGAGGGAAGGAAAGAAGCAAGGAAAGGAGGGAGGGAGGGAGGAAGGGAGAGGAAGGAAAGGAGGGAGGGTGGGAGGGAGAGGGATGGAGGGAGGGAGAGGGAGAGAGGAAGGAAAGGAGGGAGGGAGCAGGAAAGGAAGGAAGGAGAGAAAAAAAGGAGGAGGAGGAAGGAAAGGAGGGAGGGAGGGTGGAGGGAAATGAGGGAGAGAGCAGGAAAGGAAGGAAGGAGAAAGGAAGGAAGGAGGGAGGGAGGGGGAAGGAAAGAAGCAAAGAAAGGAGGGAGGGAGAGGGAGGAAGGATAGGAGAGAGAGGGAGGGAGAGGGAGAGAGGAAGGAAAGGAGAGAGGGAGCAGGAAAGGAAGGAAGGAGAAAAGAAAGGAGGGTGGAAGGAAAGAAGGGAGGGTGGAAGGAAATGAGGGAGGGAGCAGGAAAGGAAGGAAGGAGAAAGGAAGGAAGGAGGGAGGGAGGGGGAAGGAAAGAAGCAAAGAAAGGAGGGAGGGAGGAAGGGGGAGGGAGGAAGGATAGGAGAGAGAGGGAGGGAGAGGGAGAGAGGAAGGAAAGGAGGGAGGGAGCAGGAAAGAAAGGAAGGAGAAAAGAAAGGAGGGTGGAAGGAATGAAGGGAGGGTGGAAGGAAATGAGGGAGGGAGCAGGAAAGGAAGGAAGGAGAAAAGAAAGGAGGGTGGAAGGAAAGAAGGGAGGGAGGGTGGAAAATCATGAGGGAGGGAGCAGGAAAGGAAGGAAGGAGAAAGGAAGGAAGGAGGGAGCAGGAAAGGAAGGAAGGAGAAAGGAAGGAAGGAGGGAGGGGGAAGGAAAGAAGGAAGGAAGGAAGGAGGGAGGGAGGAAATAAGGATGGATTAGCAATTTGGGTTTCAGATGAATTAGTTTCACATTGTTGTGCTGGTTGCAAGCCATTCGGAGTTGTTTGAAATGGGTGGCTCTGTTTCAGATAAGTAAATCTGCCAAAAATAAATGCATTTCACCTGCCAAATTAATTGATTTGTGAGATCACAGAATTCCAGGCCTGGATTCGAATTGGCACAGTCTGTGTGTAAAAATGCCCTTATAAGAGGGATGGGAAGTGAATGTCTAATTTGCTACGGTTGCAACGGGGCCTGGAGTCCTCCACATGAACCATTTCAGACTGTCCAGTCTCTTCTTCAAAGCCTCCAGCAATGAAGCGCCCGCAACTTCTGAAGGCAACTTCTGTTCCATTGGTTAATTGTCCTCACTGTTAAGGAAGTTTCTCCTTAATTCCAGGTTGCTTCTCTCCTTCACTTTCTAACTTTTCAAGTATTCACTTTTAAATGGTCTTTTCAATAGAAAAATCTTTAAAGCGCATTTAACTTGTGTGCAATTTGCCTCTTAGAGACACAAAGCGTAAAAACGGCTTAGCAAAATTCAAAGAGCTCATGCTAAAAAAATAACTAGAATCTCCATCCACGTATACAACTGAAAATAAAACGTAGGTAGGGACCTAGTTATCTGCGGGATCGCATCCTGCCCCATACATCCCTCCGACCGATCCGCTCCCACAGAGAGGGACTTCTCCGGGTGCCGTCCACTAGGCTATGCCCGTGGGCGACGCCCAGGGGAAGGGCCTTCTCTGTGGCGGGCCCGACCCTCTGGAACGACCTTCCCCCCGAAATCAGAACAACCATGGACCTCCGCTCCTTCCGTCAAAAATTAAAAACACATTTCTTTTGCTTGACCGGCTTGGGATAACTTAACTGTTTTTAGGGTTTTTTAGGAGTTTATCTTAGTTTTAACATGGGATTTTAGCGCAGGGTTTAGTTTAATTCTTTTTTAATACTGTATTGTTTGTGGTTTTATATGTACTTTTAATTTCCCTGTGCCCCGCCTTGAGTCCCTTTGGGGAAAGAGAGCGGGTTATAAATTAAATTATTTATTTATTTTATTTATTTCTTAGAACTGCTGGCCATGAAGAGGGATTCCTGGCATTCCCAATTCTCTGCAAAGTATTGATCATGATTTAGTTAGCCCTATTTTTTAATTGTTGGCCTGCTGACTTTCTGGCAACTTTTGGGGTGTGTTAAAATATCTCTTGGTCTCAGCTTATCCTTTGAAACAAGTATGGTGTCAACTCATAATAGCATTTCTAGTTCGCTCTTGAGTTGCCATAGGCAGCAAATTCCATGCATACCTTCTTCCAGGTTCAAATATCAGTTTACCAAAGCCGGCTTGTGATGCGTGGACTTCTACAGGCCGCGGGAGTGCCTCATTGGAGAATGTGATTTACGACACAGACTGAGAGGAGGTGGGAAACAGGGTCAAAGTTGAACCACGGCAGAGTTGACCTCACTCGAGTAGATGCCGACCTACTGCTCCTAATAAATAACTGGTTTTCTTTTGAAACTTGGCTCGAGACTCAAGAATTAATTAGGGCATCTGTTGGAACCTTGACATACGGAAGGAAACCATGTATTTTATTGATTCCTCTTTTTTTGTTTATTTTGTTTTTATGTTCGACTTTTTAAAGAATAGTTTAGCTGTATAAAATTTATGTTTGATTGATTGGTTGTCCAGACCGGCTCACGGTTGACTCAGCCTTCCATCCTTCGGTAAAATGAGGACCCAGATTTTGGGGGGCGATAGCCTGACTTTGTAGATCGCTTAGTGAGTGTTGTAAAGCACTGTGAAGCGGCATATAAGTCTAAGTGCTCTTGCTCATGTTTTAATGTGCCTGTCAAGACTGAAACACTTCCACCCTATGTGCCTCTTTGTTTCAACTTGTCATTAGACTAGGTGTTGATTATGAATGGGTGAGTTGGAGAAACGAAACTTCTAAAGTCCCACTGAAGCTTGTGAAAGTCTGGAAACTTTTCAAGGATGTCTTAGCAGGTGTGAAGAAGAAGGCAGATGGTTCCCATACAAAAGAGAGCTTGTTTAAAACAGTGGGGGGTTTGGCTGGGAAAATCATTGTTTGTTTAATCATTGTTTAATACTATGAACTGGTGCCTGAGAATTTCAGAGTTAGTTTTACCTTGCCATGTAATGTAATTGCCACGCAATTACCATGCAATGTATTCAATAAACAGGAAGCTTTACAGAAAAGAACTGGATTTTTATGCTGATCTTGCCATCAAGTCGGTATCAACTCTTAGTGACCGTGTAGATCAGGGATGTCAAACTCAATTTCTGTTGTGGCCCACCAGCAGCTAATTTTTAATTTAATTTTTAATTTAATTTAATTTAATTTTAATTTTAATTTTAATCACATTTGTATCCCACCCTTCTCCACGAAGGACCCAGGGCGGCGCACAGGAATTTAAAAATATACAAAACAATAAATACAAAATTTAAAAACATATTAAATTATGGTCCTATGCTAAAACCAATTAAAATCCCCCGTTTAAAAACTATCTAAAATAGCCCCGACGGGAGGTTAGGCTAGGCCGGCTTGCTGAAAGAGATGTGTCTTTAGACACTGGCGGAAGAGGCGGAGGTCGGAGATGGTACGCAATTCGGGGGGTAGGTCGTTCCAAAGGGCAGGGCCTGCCACAGAGAAGGCTCTTCCCCTGGGTGTCGCCAGTCAGCATTGTCCGGCCGACGGCACCCTAAGAAGACCCTCTCTGTGGGAGTGGATCAGCCGAAGGGAGCAGGAGACGGTCACGCATGTAACTAGGCCCTGAGCCATGGAGCGCTTTAAAGATGGTCGTCAGAACCTTGAAGCGCACCCAAAAGACCACAGGAAGCCAGCTGACAGCAGAGTCGGAGGGTGAGGAGGTTGGGGAGGGACATGGGCCAGTCCTGGAGGCTGGGGAAGGCTTGGATGAGGGCTCCGCATTGGAGGCAGAGATGGGGCCGAGACCCTCTGGCAGTGATCAGGTGCTTTCGGAGCTGGACAGCAGTAAGGCAGAGGAACAGTTGGAGCCTGTTCTTAGTGTGCGAATGCACAGAGCTGCCAGAAGAAAAGAACAGCTCAGAAATCAGGCTCAACCTGGGAGTAATGCCACAGGTAGACGGTAATTGGCCCCTCCCACAGGAAATAAAAGAGGAGCGAAAGGGGAGTGGGCTTTTGCAGGAAACAATTCGTTCCTTCGTTCGTTTCAGGAGTGTGAAGATCTGTCCGCGGATCTCAGGGACTCTGTGCCCAGTCTTTCCTTGCACTGCATCCTTACATGGCAGCTTTCCAAGCTAGATAAGGTCTGTGGTCACAACTTCACCTTTGAAAGACTGTTTGCCAGGCCTTTGCTGAATGTGAACGAGAGGGATTCCCATCTGTTTAATACAAGGAGTTTTGCTGGGACCAGGAATCTGCTTTGTGATTTTTGGGGAAGCTTAGGTCAGAACAATTTCATTGAGGGCCGCATCAGGGTTGTGGTTGACCTCAAGGGTGGACGAGGGGCATGGCTACCTGGGTGGGCGTGGCTGACTTGGTGGGCGTGGCCAGCTTGACACCCACTCCCCAAACTGCTGGCATGTTTTCTCTTCACATTGGGTAGACCGGGGTGAAGCCACGCTGGCTCAATCTTTCATCTTCGAATTGGGTAGACCAGGACGGTCCTATGGGCCAGATCTGACCACAATGCAAAGACGGATCCGGCCCATGGGCCTTGAGTTTGACACCCCTGATGTAGATCGTTTTCCCCCAGGTCAGAATCCCTATGGGTTGCCACCATGCTGACCTTCAAAAGGATCCTTTACCTTTTCATCATTCCAACTCGCTTAGCGGGAGGGAATTGCCAGCAAAACTCTCTTGAATTATTTATTCGCTCCATTTGAGGATTTGAGAAGACGTTTTAACTCAGAAAGGCGTGATAAGCCACGTTACTAGCTCGAATATATTTTTCTTACACATTCAAGGAGTGTGACAGATTCCTTTAAAATCAATTCTTTGTGTAAATGGAGCAGGAACGGGTGACTCAGTGATTGGCTAATTGATTGCTGGGTGCTCATAAGAGACTCTCTTTTAAAAAAAAATTTCTTGGGTTAGAAACAGCTCCATTCCTATCGTTTTTTTTTGAATTTCAGAAGCCTCACAAACATCTCAGTCTTCAGTTAAATGGTGAACTAACAGATGGAAATCGTAGTGGACAACCATTGAAATAAGAGCCAGCCGTGGGCAGCAGCTGCCAAAAAAGCCAACACAATTCTAGGCTGCATCAACAGAGGGATAGAATCAAGATCACGTGAAGTGTTAATACCACTTTATAAGGCCTTGGTAAGGCCACACGTGAAATACGGCATCCAGTTTTGGTCACCACAATGTAGAAAAGATGTGGAGACCCTGGAAAGAGTGCAGAGAAGAGCAACTAAGATGATTAGGGGACTGGAGACTAAAACAGATGAAGAACGGTTGCAGGAACTGGGCAGGTCTAGTTTAATGAAAAGAAGGACTAGGGGAGACATGATAGCAGTCTTCCAATATCTCAGGGGTTGCCACAAAGAAGAGGGAGTCAAACTATTCTCCAAGGCACCTGAGGGCAGAACAAGAAGCAATGGGTGGAAACTAATCAAGGAGAGAAGCAACTTAGAACTAAGGAGAAATTTCCTGACAGTCAGAACAATGAATCAGTGGAACAGAAATTGCCTCCAGAAGTTGTGAATGCGCCAACACTGGAAGTCTTTAAGAAGATGTTGGATAGCCATTTGTCTCCGATCCAATTTAATCAGCCTTCTTAAAAGCAATAGATGGAAACTAATCAAGGAGAGAAGCAACCTAGGAGAAATTTCCTGACAGAGAGAACAATTAAGGAAAAAATGCTTTAAACAGTGAAAAAAAGTTGGCCACGCCACCCAGTCACATGACCGCCCACGCCACGCCCACAAAACCGGTGGGGGGAAAATTAGATTTCTCCATTGCATTGGTCTAAAATGATCTAAAATGGTATAGACCAGTGATGGCAAACCTTTTTGCCACCGAGTGCTGAAATGGTCACACAAAAATGTGCATACACAGTTGCAGGTGCACTCATCATGACTGTGTTCTGGAAAAGCTGAACTTCCATGCTCTAACCTGCATGCGTGCCCGGCGATCAGCTTGCTGGCACACATGTGCAGGATGGGGTTTTTTTTGCACTGCCACACGTGTGAAGGGGTCACGCTCCAGAAAAGCTGAAATTTCTGGTTTCTTGCGCACATGCGCACCCGACAATCAGCGGGCCAGCACGCATGTGCACACATGTTTTCGGCACTGCCGCACACGAAGGTCAGCTGACTGTTGTGAGTACATGACTGTCAGAAAACCGGAATACAAACACACAATGCCATACATTCCAGGTGACATGGCTTCGAATATGGAACTGCGCATGCGTGAAGATGGCGGTCTGCCACCGAGTGCTATGAGGGCCGCGGGAGTTGTGGGCGGCTAGGGCATGTCGCCTGGCCCGTTTGCCAACTTTTAGGGCCAGGCCCAGCGAGACGCTCACCCTGGCTGCCTTTTGAGGCCAGGACGAGCTTCCAGGGTGATCCGGCGGCTCTGCATGGGCCATCGGAGGGAAGCTGGCCGGAGGCTCCAAAACGCCGGGGAGGCTCCAAAACGCCGCGCTGCTCCGAGGCTTGAGTGGAGCGGCGCGTGGCGCGGAAGAGAGAAGAAGAGAAGGAGAGGAATGGAGGAACAGAGCGGAGTGGAGCCGCGCGGCGTGGAGGAGAGGAGGAGAAGAGCGGTGCCGGTATGAGCTGACGAGCGGAGCCGGGACGGCCAGTGGGCGGAGAAGTGACCAGCGCTGGAGCGGACATCAGAGGCCAGCGACTGTAAAGACCTGGGGAGGCCAGACAGAGCCGGACCTGGCTAGCTGAGGACCAACTGGACTGGCATGGGCCGGCAGGGTAACATCGAGGCCGCAAGGCCTGGCTGGGCCGGGCCGGGCCTAAGGAGATCTGGGCCTGGCAGGCCGAAAGATACCAGGAGCGCTGGAGGCGTTGGGGCCGAAGGAGATGCCACCGGGGACAAAGGTGGGCAGTGGAGGCTCCAGGCCGAGAAAAACTGACCTCAGCTATTAGAACTCTTCAGCTGAGGCCCTTAAGACTCCTGGTATTGTGGGACTGGAGGAGTCCTTGAGGACTACAGGCGGGGACTAATTTACAACTGGAAGGCCAAAGCCACCCTCTACCCCCAGTCTGATATATCTATATGAACTAACTCTCCCACCTTCGATGACAAACTAACTATTTATGAACCATGATTAACTATCTTTGAACCATGCATGATTTTCATGAATTTATGAACTATTTATGAACTTTTTAGAGCCGGTCTAGATGTCTCCTGAGTTTAACTTGTACTATACATACTTTAACATCCATTTTAATATTCAATAACATCTAGAATTTTAATGCCCTGTCTAACAACTCCTCTGACCTTATATTTTATATATATTTATACATATTTATATATATCATATTTATGACATTCACCATGAAGTACTCTAAGGCAGACCATTTCTACTGCGGGAGTTCCCCTACTCGCAGGTATGGCCCTCCGCGTCAACGAGGGCCCACCTTGATGAGGGATTCTGTATCAAGAGAGGTGGGTGGGACGCAGTTCTAGGGGTGTTTGAACAAAATTCTTAATTTGGCTTTTAGGGGGTTCCAGGGAGGAGGGGAGGGATAGTTTACAATTTAAATGGGGGATTTAATTTGGTTTTAGCGCAGGTTTTTTCATTTAATAAGTTTTTAAAATTATAGTTGGTACTATTTTGTATATTGTTTTAAATTCCTGTGCGCCGCCCTGGGTCCTCTCGGAGAAGGGCGGGATATAAATTGAATAAATTGAATTGAATTGAATTGAATGGACATGCATGCCATAGGTTCGCCTATACCATTTCAGGCATATGGTTGTCCAATCATTTAAAAACTTCCAGTGTTGGAGCATTCACAACTTCTGGAGGCAAGTTGTTCCACTGTTTATTGTTCTCACTGTCAGGAAATTTCTCCTTAGTTCTAAGTTGCTTCTCTCCTTGATTAGTTTCCATCTGTTGCTTCTTGTCCTGCCCTCAGGTGCTTTGGAGAATAGTTTGACTCCCTCTTCTTTGTGGCAACCCCTGAGATATTGGAACACTGCTATCATGTCTCCCCTGGTCCTTTTTTTCATTAAACTAGACATACCCAGTTCCTGCAACCGTTCCTCATATGTCCTAGTCTCCAGTCCCCTAATCCTCTTTGTTGCTCTTCTCTGCACTCTTTCTAGAGTCTCCACATCTTTTCCACATTGGGGCGACCAAAACTGGATGCCGTATTCCAAGTGTGGCCTTACCAAGTCAATATCGTTGTATCCAGAGATTGGCATTCGCACCACGGAATATAATTCTTTCTCCAAAGCTCAGGAACCAATGGCACGTTCCGAACTCCAGTGATCTAAAATTTGTTGGAGATAAGAGATAAGGCTCATAGTTCCTAAGGTCATGTTTAAGAAAGTATAAACACGGGGACATTGTCCGTTGGAGGCATGGCTGCTAATGAGCAATGATAAGGTTGCCTCTTGAATCAGTCCACCAGTCCATTTAACCCAGATTGTCTCCTCTGATGAGTAGCAGTAGCGATATCTTTTCCATGGTGCCCAAGATTCAATTAAGATATCCAAGTTTTTTATTTATCGATAGTGGCACCAGTGAGCCCAAAGCAAGAAGACATTGCTGAAGGACGATTAAAGGAACAAAAAAGAAAACGAAAGACAGGGCGAAATAATCACGGTAGTCCCCCCACTTAGGACTGGCCGCTCAGTGTCTATTCAAAGTTATCGCGTATCCTACATCGGGACTACTTACAACCCGGTAGCAAAGTGCTGACAGTTGGCCCCCCTCTAAGGTCATGTGACCGAAATTCACGTGCTCAGAAACATGGCCGCTTTTGCGGTGTCCTACAACCACATTATTGCTATCAATCATTTTACAATGATTTGGTCAAAACCCAGCAGTTTCTTCTGGTTTTCAGAAAAAACTGTGTCGGTAGCAAACCATGAATTTGGTCAACCTCTATGGAGTTCGCGTGACAACCTTTGCCATAAAGGTCATAAAATTGAGTTGGTCACCTGACTGATGTTTTGTGAAAGTTATGACTTACAACCATAATGGGCCAGCTCCATTACACTCGTATGTCAACTATTGCCTCTACAGTAGTGAGCTACAACAGATCTTAGGACTATGTGAAGCCATGTTGCCCGCCACATGTGGCCTTGCCTGTTTGCCTTCTGGTTTCTGGTGTGCATGCCCGCACGACGATCAGCTGTCCTTCGGGCTTGTGGCAGTGCCAAAAAACCTTCCTGCACATGCACGCCGACCAGCTGATTGTCGGGCGCGTATGCGTGCTAGAACCCGGAGGCTTTTTCAGAGAGCGGCCCCGATGAGTGTGCACGCATCAGGGGTGGGTTCCTGCCAGTTCTAAGCTCTTCTATAGAACAGGTTCCACAAATCTCCAGGGCCGCTTAGAATCGGTTCCAGCTCCCTCCCCCCGCCCATCTGCCCATCATCAAGAAGAAGAGCGAGAGGAGGAATTCTGGTAGTTGAAGTCCACAAGTCTTAAAGCTGCCAAGTTTGAACACCCCTGGGAGGTTTTTTCTAAAGGGTTAGGGGTGCAAGGGTCTTGCGTGCTTCAAATGCCAGAGTTTGTGAGCCAACATTTTGGTTGCTAAGCAAGACCGTTGTTAAGTGAATTTTACCACATTTTACAAGTTGGCCACGCCCACCCAGTCACATGGCTGGCAAGCCACTTCCACCCGGTTACATGGCCGGCAAGCCACTCCCACCCAGTTACATGGCCGGCAAGCCACTCCCACCCGGTCACATGGCTGGCAAGCCATGCCCACCCAGTCACATGGCCGGCAAACCACGCCCACCCAGTCACATGGCCAGCAAGCCACTCCCACCCAGTCACATGGCCAGCAAGCCACTCCCACAAAGCAGGCCATGCCTACAGAAGAGGTTCTAAAAAAATTTGAAACCCATCACTGCTGCGTGCGCACACACAATGTTTCCGTACAACCTTTTCGGCACTTGGTGCCGAAAAGGTCGCACGGCAACATTGCTTGTCCACGCATGCGCTCATCAGGGCTGCGCTCTGGAAAAGCCAAATGTAAATAGTCACTGGGTGCCGAAAAGGTTCGCCATGACTGGTATAGGATTTCCTACCTGAACAGGAGGTTGGACTAGAAGACCTCCAAGGTCCCTTTCAACTCTGTTATTCTGTTGTTCCGACTACAATTTCCACATATTTCGGTGGACCGTGCAATAGCTTAGTGCAGGGGTCTCCAACCTTTGCAACTGACTGGAGAAGTCTGGAAGCTGACGTCCTTCAGACTTAAAGTTGCAAAAGTTGGAGATCCCTGGCTTAGTGGGATTTTGTGTCATTTTCTGCATAATGCGATGATTTCGCATGGGCAGATATTTGCAGACCAATGGGGTTTGAAAAACCTTGAACGCCACCGTAACTTCTAATGCATGTTAACTTGAATACGTTGGTGGGTGATGCATCTGCTCTCAGATTTCTCCATCACTTGGGGGTTACCGGGGAAAAAAATGCCATTAAAAACCTTCTGATTTTCTTTGTGAAGTGTTGTCGAGATGACAGTCAATCTGTGGGCTAAGAAGGGGAGGTGGAGGATGCCAACGATGCTGCCAACACATGGCAGCTTCTAAAAAAGATGCTTGTTTATTCCATAAATGATACCTTTGATCGAGAGATAATTAGATTGGAAAAAGGGAACAAAAGGTTTAGAGGCAGAAGAATCATTCTCTGTGTGTGTGTGTGTTTTCTATTTTGGGGGGGGGGAAATTAGTGTGTGCATACACGCATGGCTTTCTTGAAGCCTGGGAGGGCATAAACGGCCTCCATGGCTGCTGCAGGCTCTCTGGAAGCCAGAAATGGCCCATTTCTCGCTTCTGGTAGGTCCAGTAGGTGTTTTGCCCTCCCCGGGCTTCAGGAGTTCGTTTCTGAACTTCCGGTGGGCCATTGGACCTGTTTTTCACCATTCCCAGGCTTCAGAAGGCTTTCCTAAATCCTGGGGAGGTCAAAAACAGCCTCCCCACGCCCTCCGGAAGGCCATAAACCAGCTGCCCAGGGCACGCATGCACGCTGGAGCTGACATAGGGCAATGTCTTGCATGCCCTCAGACGCATGCCATAGATTCGCCATCATGGGTATAGGACCTCCTGCCTGATGAGAGGGCTGGACTAGAAGACCTCTAAGGTCTTCCCAACTCCGTTATTCTGACCTTCATCTGTGTAAGATTTTTCCTTGCTTCGGTTTGGCTGGCAGTCTTTATCTTTCTTTTCTCCCACTTCCAAGTCCCTGAACCCCTCTTAAAAGGGCGAGCGTTGTAATATCTACATTTGCTCAAGTTGTCCGCCGAAGCAGATTCTATTGTTCAAAACATTTAAAGCTCCCTGGAAAAATTCTTAGAGGCTGAATCCCTCGGTCGGCCGCTTCTATTCGTGCCAGCCCTGGCCATTTACCTGACTTTGTTCGGCAAATCTTTTGCTCTTTCTGACCATCGATGAACTCAAGAGCTGGCACAGCCCACGATGCGGAGACGAGCAGAGAGGTGGAAGTGGGTTGCAGCGTGTGTGTGTTTCTGTGTGTCTTTAAGTGTGTGTATTTTAAATTGAGCCAGCCTTTCTCCAGTAGCCTTTGGAGGCCAAGGCTGAAGCAGAAAGTCACTTTTTTTTGGAGAAAATAAATTTACTCTACAATGGAAAGATTTCTCCTTAAAACACCAATGTTATACTTAACGGCTGCGTGTTTAAAATACAGGTTTTTCCACCAAATTATGCTAAAAGAGAAGAGAAGATCTGTGGGTCATTTGTCACTGACATCATAAGTGGCATTCACAGGTTCTGACCGGTTCTGGAGAACCAGGAGTGGAAATTTTGAGTAGTTCGGAGAACCGGCAAATACAACCTCTGGCTGGCCCCACCCAGGGGTCGGTTCCGGTTGTTGCTTCTACTGCCGGTTCACTCAGGGACGCATGCACACTTGATGTACACTATGCGTGCATGCACAGTACTAAAAGAAGCAAAAATCAAGATGGCGGCGCCTACGGAGCCGCCGAGAGAACCGGTTCAGGGGCGTGGCAGGCCATGTTACTACCTACTTGGCTGAACCGGTCAAAACTGGTAGGAACCTATCTCTGGCCCTGCCCCCATCTATTCTCTGCTTCCCGAGTCCCAGCTGATTGGGAGGGAATGGAGATTTTGCAGCATCCTTCCCCTGCCATGCCCACCAAGCCATGCCATGCCCACATAACCGGTAGTAAAAAAAAATTGAATCCCACCACTGACTTGACATCGGCAGAGATCAGGATTATGAGCTGGTTTGCTTGCCTCAATCCCACCTCACCCACCTTCTATGGTCAATGTGAGCCAGTTCAGTCTAGTGGTTAGAGCACCAGGCTAGAAAGCGGGAGTCACTGAGTTGTAGCCGAGCTATTCTCCAAAGCACCTGAGGGCAGAACAAGAAGCAATGGGTGGAAACTAATCAAGGAGAGAAGCAACTTAGCACTGAGGAGAAATTTCCTGACAGTGAGAACAATTAATCAGTGGGACAGAAGTTGCCTCCAGAAGTTGTGAATGCCCCAACACTGGAAATCTTTAAGAAGATGTTGGATAGCTGCTGAACTTGTAAGATTCGATTGTTCAAACTATTCAAAGCTCTTGGAAAAATTCTTGGAGGCTGAATCCCTCGGTCAGCCGCTTCTATTTGTGCCAGCCCTGGCGATGTCCCTGACTTCAAAAGTTGTGAATGCCCCAACACTGGAAGTCTTTAAGAAGATGTTGGATAGCCATTTTGTCTGAAGTGGTGTGTGATTTCCTGCCTAAGCAGGGGGTTGGACTAGAAGATCTCCAAGGTCCCTCCTAACTCTGTTATTCTATTCTATTCTATTTTCTATTCCATTCCATTCCATTCCATTCCATTCTATTCTATTCTATTGTTCCGCCTTAGCCATGAAAGCCGATTGGGTGACTTTTGGCCCCTCATCAGGAGGTCGTGAATTCTGGCACCTGGTTTGATTTGGCAATCTTCTCCTGTGGCAATGCTCTAAGGTAAAACTGACCTGGCCTTAGTCGTTGTTAAGAATATATATGTGTGTGTGTGTGTGTGTGTGTGTGTGTTAGTTTTTATGAGCTGATCAATACACATATCTAAAAAATCAATATCTAAAAGATCATCGATATCTAAAAGATCAACACACATATCAAAAAAAATTACACAATGTAATTCATGGTTCTCTGTCTAGATGGTCTCTGGTGATGAGCCGAAAGGCAGAGAAGGAAACAGTATGTCTCCTCCCTTAATGGGGCTCTAACAGGAAGTTGTGAAAACAATTATCTATCTATCTATCTATCTATCTATCTATCTATCTATCTATCTATCTATCTATCTATCTATCTATCTATCTATCTATCATCTATCTATCTATCTATCTATCTATCTATCTATCTATCTATCTATCTATCTATCTATCATCTATCTATTTGTTTTCATAGATTTTCACGGGTGTAGATATGCTGGAATTGCTGGCTTCGGGGATTTTCCCGTGTATATATCTCCATGCTATATACACGGGAAAATCCCCGAAGCCAGCAATTCCAGCATATATATATATATATATCTCGAAAGGAGCACAACTTCATTAGCGAGTCAGAGAGATTAATTTATTTCTTCTGCATCCAAGCAGTTCCATTGCTGTTGAGGGAGTGCTCGGTTGTGCAATAAAAATATGGAAAAGTGTGGTTTGTTTAGTTGGCTTAGAAATAAATTCCAGCAGAAATGCAAACACCCTTTCAATTCCGGAATCCCCTGCTTTCCCCCCTGTCCCTTGTTGATAGCCCTTGAAATCTTCCTCTGACACATTTTCTTCTTTTTTTATGTTAAATAAAACCTCGAAACGTCAGTCAAACTCGATAAGTGGCTGGATAAACGGCGCGCATTAATGTTTATGGAATATTATTGTTCATTTTCCACGGGCTCCTAAAGCTATTTTAGAAACCTTCCCCTGGTTTAAATGGTTTTCGCCTTTTATTTCCTTTTAAACGCTGCTCTGCTTTTATTATCGTTGTTGTTTTTATGGGGTTGGTTTGATATGTTTGTTTGTTTTGAGCTCAAAAAACTCATTTTTGATCATGGCAGCATACAAAATACGATTGATGAATAAAATAAATATGAATATACATGGGGTATTGGATATTGCTGGGGATTTTGAATTAGGTGATAAGATTGTTTCTCCTCTCAGTCCTAAATTTTTATTTGATGGAGATCTTCTTTCTCTCTCTTTTTAAGGTAATATCTTAAGCTGAGTTTCTGTTGGACAGGGATGTCAAACTAGTGGCCTGTGAGCAGTGGTGGGTTTCACCCGGTTGGTGAAATTTAGAGAACCGGTGAGAGGGGGTTCCATCGGCGTACTTGGAAGTAAATCTGGCCCGCCGCTGCCAGTGACCCAATGAGAAGGATAGGAAAGGAAAGAAAGGAAGGAAGGAAGGAAGGAAGGAAGGAAGGAAGAAAGAAAGAAAGAAAGAAAGAAAGAAAGAAAGAAAGAAAGAAAGAAAGAAAGAAAGAAAGAAAGAAAGAATTTATCATCACAATTGAGTCCAAAATTTTGGTTGCTAAGCAAGAGCATTGTCAAATGAGTTTCACCACATTTTAAAAGATGGCCACTCCCACCCTGTCACATGACTGCCAAGCCACGCCCACAAAATAGGCCACACCTACAGAGTAGGTTCTAAAAAAATTTGAAACCCACCACTGCCTGTGAGCCAGATGCATCACATGCTCGCTATTATGCCTACACTCGGTTTAGCGTAGGGGGAAAAAGTTGCGATACGGGAGGATTTAAAGTCACAGACCTTATCTGGCTAGGAGAGCTGACAGGCCCTATCTCTGCAAAACTTGGCAAGGAGTCTCGGAGAGTCATGAACCAATGAAGCGAACTGATGGTCTCCTGCAAACTCCACTCCCCTGTCGTTCCTTTTTTAGTCCGTATGGGAGGGGCCATTCATCGTCCACCTGTGGCCTTCCTCCCAAGTCGGCCCCTCTTCTTTTGCCGTTCCCTTCGTCTGGCAACTGCGCACACTGGGAACAGGCTCCAGCTGTTCTTCTGCCTCACTGATGTCTGACTCTGAAGGCAGCTGATAACTGTCAGACGGCTCCGGCCCCTTCTCTGCCTCCGGCACAGAGCCCTCATCAGACTCCAGGACTGGCCCGTGTTCCTCCCCAACCTCCTCACTGTCCAAATCGGCTGCCAGATCCGCTGGGGGCCACAACACCTTTATCTGAGTATTCCCTAGCCAGCATCTCTTCTCTTCCCTTTCCAAGGTCACTCTCACGTTCCATTCCATTCCGTGCATTTTTATAAAATTTCCCATCTATCTGAGAGCCTCCTCCTGAGGACCTCTCGCCCAAGTATTAAACAAATCTTTTTTTATTGGGCTTTTTAGGCAACCAGCCAATTCAACTACGGGCTGCCCTAACTTGGATTTTTCTTTTCTTCTTCTATTGACGTTATTTATTGCCGGTGAGAAAATTAATCTAAACTACAGAAACAAACAAATAGCAAAATGCAGAACAAGCCAGAGAATGACGGCACACTGTAGAGGAGCGAACAGATTGATTGAGGAGTTGGAAAGCAACCAGCTTCAAATCTCTCTCGTTTGCATTGTAAATATGCGGCAATTATTTACATCCCATCTGTTCTATAGGTGCAATAAATTACCCGGAGTTGCATGACATTTTCTGAGGATTACTGAGACGGCGTTGAAATTTCCTCTAAAGGGTCGCATCTGTTAGGCTGTTACGAAGACAAGGATGAACATGATTCCCATTGTTGTTATATTGTATTGCAGGAAATGGTAGCCATAATAGTTCATGAGGAGATTTTGCACAAAATGGTCCCTACCTTTCCGATTTCAAACTTTTTGTGCTGTTTATTGTATTGTATTGTATTGTATTGTATTGTATTGTATTGTATTGTATTGTATTGTATTGTATTGTATTGTATTGTTTTGTTTTGTTTTGTTTTGTTTATTTTGGTTTGTCAAGCATGAGTGAGAAAACAAGTATGAATATAACATACAAACCTATAAGTATAAGCAGGTATAAGTATGTAAGTAAGAAATGTGTACAAATAAAGAGAATGTGTGTGTGGGGAGGGGGGTAAGACCCAGATATATGGAAGGGAGCCGAACTGCTTCCCTTTTCTGTCTTTTGGTTCATCCTCGGAGACCATCCAGGCAGAAAGCTATTTTTTTCGTTGCCTTTGTTATATTTGTGTTACGTTTGTGCTGATAAATAAACAAACCAGGGTGTTGTGACACAACTATATACTTATTCCCCTGGCTCAGCTGATCAGGAGGAGAACCTGTGGCCTAGTGGCAATTACGACTGCCTCACATGTAATACTTCCCTGGTTCGAATCTCAGTAACGGTATGGCTAGCTGATGAGAGCTAAATAGCTTGAAATAGATCTATCCTAGTCTCCCTTTATTTATTTATCAGCACAAACGTAACACAAATATAACAAAGACGACGAAAAAAATAGCTTTCTGCCTAGATGGCTCCTAGGCTAAGCCGAATGACAGAAAAGGGAAGCAGTTCTGCTCCCTCCCATATTTGGGGCTTACAAATGTGTTGTGACACTATATATTTGTGTGTGTGTGTGTGCATTTGTACTGATAGATAAATAAAGAAAGAGAGACTATGATAGATCTATTTCGAGCTGTTTAGCTTTCATCAGATAGCCATACCCTTATTGGGATTCGAACCCAGGCCATTTGCATGTCAGGCAGCAGCCTTAACCATTTGGCCATGAGTTCTACTCCCTAATCAGCTGAGCCAGGGAAATAAGTCAATGTTTATGTCAGGGCACCTGGTACGCCCAAATATGAGAGCTAAACAGCTCGAAATAGATCTATCATAGTCTCTATTTATTTATTTATCTATCAGTACAAATGCACACAAAATGGTTTCCTGCCTGGAAGGCTCCTAGGTTGGAGCTGAAAGGCAAAATGGGTAGCAGTAAGCTCCCTCCCATATTTGGGCATACCAGGTGCTCTGACATAAACATATATAAACATAACACACACACACACACACACATATATGTGTGTGTGTTTATGTATATGTATGTAGGTACATACACACACGTGCATGTGCGCTCACACACACCTATCGTATTTTTTGGAGTATAAGACGCACCCTTTTCCCTCAAAAAAGAGGATGAAAATCTGGATGCATCTTATACACTGAATACAGCATTTTTTTTTGCTTCCAGAGTGCTCCTGGGGGCTGGGGAGGGCAGAAATGTGCGAAAAAGGAGTCGTTTTTTCCTCAGTTTTGCCCCTCCAGTCCCCAGGAGCACTCTATAAACCTCCTAAAGGCTATGCATGCCCTTTTTTTTGACAAAAGCAGGTCAATTTTCACAAACAAATGGCCATGTTTTGCTCGTTTTTGCCCTCCCCCCCCGGAGTACTCAAGAAGCCTCCTAAAAGCTATTCATGCCCTTTTTTGGGTGGAAAAATGGGCCCGTTTTCACTACAAACGAGCCGTTTTTGGGAGGTCTGCAGAGTGCAAAACCTTTTTTTTTTTTAAAGTTGCCTCTTCAAAATGTTGGTGCGTCTTATACTCCAGTGCCTTTTATCCTCTGAAAAATATGGTGTACACACACACACACACACACACACCAAAAAGGCAACTGGACTTTCTTTTTGTTTTTTTCCTGAAAAAGTTTCTCTTCTCATTCAAGAAGTTTCCTGAAAACCACATTTGGGATGGCCATTCGCCTGGATGATTGAGAATCTCCATAGATATTTTTTTGCTGGTCATTGACCAAATAAGCAAAACATTTCATTTGTGTTCATTTGTTCATTTGTGTTCTATCCCAAAAGCCCAGCTACTCATTTGCCTGAAATGTGCATGTCACCCATTCTCAAATTCCATTGAATTACCTCAGACTGCAAGATGAACAAAAATGAAATGCACAGGTACAGTATAGGTGGTACCTTGCTCAATAGCAGTAACTGTGAAAGGGATCTTGGAGTCCTAGTGGACAACCATTTAAATAGGAGCCAGCCGTGTGCAGCAGCTGCCAAAAAAGCCAACACAGTTCTAGGCTACATCAAAAGGATAGAATCAAGATCATGTGAAGGGTTAATACCACTTTATAATGCCTTGGGAAGGCCACACTTGGAATACGGCATTCAGTTTTGGTCACCACGATGTAGAAAAGATGAGGAGGCTCTAGAAAGAGTGCAGAGAAGAGCAACAAAGAGGATTAGGGGACTGGAGACTAAAACAGATGAAGAACGGTTGCAGGAACTGGGGATGTCTAGTTTAATAAAAAGAAGGACCAGGGGAGACATGATAGCAGTCTTCCAATATCTCAGGGGTTGCCACAAAACGAGGGAGTCAAGCTATTCTCCAAAGCACCTGAGGGCAGAACAAGAAGCAATGGGTTTGTTTGTTTTGTTTGTTTTATTTGATTTATATCCCGCCCTTCTCCAAAAGGACCCAGGGCGGCGCACAGGAATTTAAAATAACATACAAAATAATACAAAAATACAAACAATTTAAAAACCTATTAAATACCAAGTCCTGCACTAAAACCAATTAAAATCCCCAATTAAAACTATCTATACTAGTCACAGCGGAGGTTATGTTAGGCCGGCTTGATGAAAGAGATGTGTTTTTAAACACTGACGGAAGAGGCGGAGGTCAGTTATGGTACGGAGTTCAGGGGGTAGGTCGTTCCACAGGGCGGGGCCCACCACAGAGAAGGCCCTTCCCCTGGGTGTCGCCAGTCGGCATTGTCCGGTCGACGGCACCCTGAGAAGGCCCTCGGTCTAAGGCAGGGGTCTGCAAAGTTGGCTCTTTTAAGACTGGTGGACTTCAACTCCCAGAGTTCCCCATCCAGCATAGCTGGCTGGGGAATTCTGGGAGTTGAAGTCCACCAGTCTTAAAAGAGCCGACTTTGCAGACCCCTGGTCTAAGGGATGTATGGGGCAGGAGACGGTCTCGCATATAACTAGGTCCCGAGCCATGGAGCGCTTTAAAGATGGTCGTCAAGACCTTGAAGCGCACCCGAAAGACCACAGGAAGCCAGTGCAGCTCGCGCAGGATTGGTGTTATATGGGAGCATCTAGAGGCTCCCGTAATCACCCGCGCGGCTGCATTCTGCACTAACTGTAGCTTTCGAGTGCACCTCAAGGGAAGCCCCATGTAGAGAGCATTGCAGTAGTCGAGTCGGGATGTCACGAGGGATGTCACGAGGGGTGGAAACTAATCCAGGAGAGAAGCAACTTAGAACTGAGGAGGAATTTCCTTACAGTGAGAACAATTAATCAGTGGAACAGAAGTTGCCTCCAGAAGTTGTGAATGCCCCAACACTGCAAGTCTTCAAGAAGATGTTGGATAGCCATTTGTCTGAAATGGTACAGGGCTTCCTGTCTAGGCAGGGAGTTGGACTAGATGACCTCCAAGGTCCCTTCCAACTCTGCTGTTGTATTGTATTAGGATGCAGCCATTTATGCCTTTCCATTGCTACTCAATGGAAACACGATGACTAGAAAGATGAAACGAGATTCAGATGAGGGCCTCGGCTTTCAATTTGAGGTGAAAATGGGGCTGTTTTCACCAAATCACAATGGAGCTTGGTTTAGAAAGTATTTAACTCATAATTGATCTATCCAGCATTCTGAGGGGAAAAAACATGCCTGATCTTTGGAGATTTAATCTCTCAAGGGTTCTTTAGAACCACAGAATACAAACCAAGCTTCAAGGGGGCATTTTAGCCATTAAGGCAAATCTCCTGTTTAGCACAAAAATCCAACTTAATTCATCCCTGTCAGATGGTTATCTAGTTTCCACTTCAATACACCTAGTAAAGAAGAAATCACTACCTCCTCAGTCTGTAGAATGTTGAATCTTTTATCCTTTCAACTGCCACCTCAGACCATTATTTTCTAAGTTGTTTTCTTATGCCTTTAAGCGCTAAATTAGACATAGTGCCCAAGTACCAGCATGAAGGCTCCTAATTTTCTTTCCTGGGACATTTTTCTAACCAGTTCTCTTAGAAGTGACCGAAGCCTTCGGTATATTGAAGAAGACAAGTTCCACAGAATTTCATGAGCATTTCACTCTCCCTATGGTTTCTCCAGCAACAATACTTGTCCTTCAGCTTTAATCCTGAATAAAGGGAAAATTCATCTCTGCGAACTAAGATAGACAAATGCATAATAGATTGAAATATAGAGAATATCTAAATACTGAGATAGATAGAGGATATCTAAATAGATGTCTAGAAGATAAGGATAGATAGATATGATAGATAGATAGATAGATAGATAGATAGATAGATAGATAATATATTGAAAGACAGAGATATAGATTGAAAGAGATGAGAGAGAAAGATAGAGAGATAGAAAGAAAGGAAAGAAAGAAAAAGAAAGAAAGAGAATGTCTAGATGGATGGATAGATGGATAAATAGCGAGAGAGAGAGATTGATAGAATATATTGAAAGACAGAGAGATTGAAAGATGAGAGAGAAAGAGAGAGTGAGAGAAAGAGAGATTGAAAGATAAAAAATGTCTGGATGGATGGATAGACATACAGACATACAGACAATATATTGAAACACAGAGTTAGATAGGTTGAAAGAGATGAGAGAGAAAGATACAGAGAGATATAGAAAGAAAGAGAAAGAAAGAAAGAGAGATAGATTGAAAGATAGAGAATGTCTAGATGGATAGATGGATAGATAGAATATATTGAAAGAGATCAATTGAAAGAGATGAGAGAGAAAGAGAGAGCGAGAGTGAGAGAGAGAGAGAAAGATAGATTGAAAGAGAGAATGTCTAGATGGATGGATGGGTGGGTGGATGGGTGGATGGATAGATAGAATATATTGAAAGACAGATTGAAAGAGATGAAAGAGAGAAAGAGAGGAAAGGAAGAAAGAAAAGAAATAGATTCAAATATAGAGAATGTCTAGATGGATGGACAGACAGATGGATGGACAGGCAGACAAAATATCTAGGTAGATAGAGAATACCTTGATCTACATCCAGAGGTTAGATAGGTCAGGGGTCTCAAACTCAATTTACCTGGGGGCCGCTGGAGGCAGACTCTGGGTGAGGCTGGGCCGCATAAGGGATTCCTTATATTAATATTAATACTAATATTAATACTAATATTATACTTTCATATCACGGTGGGGGCCACAAGATACCGTCCTGCGGGCTGCAATTGGCTCACGGGCCACGAGAATGAGACCTCTGCTGTAGGTGGATGAGAGACAGACATATAGATGATAGATAAACAGGTATGTAGACAAGTTAATTATTAAGTAGGCTTCGTTTTTCTACAATCTTGCCTGCTGCTGCATACTGTTCACTCATGCTTAATCTGTGGTCTAACAAGAACCCGACTTTCCAAGGGAGTTTCTCTCCCTCCCTCAATCCTTCCCTCCTTTCCTCCTTCCCCCTCTCTTGCTATGAATTAACAGCTTTTATGTCGAATGCAAGTCATCCCCTAAAGCGACCCAGTGGGAAGCACAGCCTGACCTGGGGAAGCCAGCGCTCAATTGGCTGCAAATTTTCGACAATACGACGAACCTGGGATTTTTAGAAATCAATACACTTTTCATCGTTAAAATTTCATTTTGGCCTAACCACCCACTCAAGGGCAATTTGGAACTGAATAGCCAATGCCCATGTTCCCTTCCTAACAAGAAGTCAAGAAGACCTGAAGGTTGTTTTTTTTCTATGGGAGAGTTTATTTATATTACTACAAAGCTAACTCGCTTGATTGTATGTCACTGCAAATCAGCGGGAAGGCAGGACACCTTGGGCTTTACAAAAGCACAAAGGCCAAAGTTGATAAATGGACACAGCAGAGGAAAAGGAATCAAATCCCCGACAGGCCATTCGTTGGCCGATGTTCCCAAAAGACCAACTTTTTACCGACCAAGTAGGTTTTCACACCATCAACAAGGTACCACATATATTTGCACCGAATATACGGGGCACCTGGCTCAATATGTAGTAACTGTGAGCGGGATCTTGGAGTCCTAGTGGACAGCCATTTAAATAGGAGCCAGCCGTGTGCAGCAGCTGCCAAAAAAGCCAACACAGTTCTAGGCTGCATCAACAAAGGGATAGAATCAAGATCACGTGAAGGGTTAATTCCACTTTATAGTGCCTTGGTAAGGCCACACTTGGAATACTGCATTCAGTTTTGGTCGTCACGATGTAGAAAAAATGTGGAGACTCTAGAAAGAGTGCAGAGAAGAGCAACGAAGAGGATTAGGGGACTGGAGGCTAAAACATATGAAAAACAGTTGCAGGAATTTTGGGTATGTCTCATTTAATGAAAAGAAGGACTAGGGGAGACATGATAGCAGCCTTCCAATATCTCAGGGGTTGCCACAAAGAAGAGGGAGTCAAGCTATTCTCCAAAGCACCTGAAGGCAGGACAAGAAGCAATGGGTGGAAACTAATCAAGGAGAGAAGCAACCTAGAACTGAGGAGAAATTTCCTGACAGTAATCAATCAGTGTAACAACTTCCCTCCAGAAGTTGGGAATGCTCCAACACTGGAAGCTTTTAAGAATATGTTGGAGTGGAATATTTGTCTGAAGTGGTGAAGGGTTTCCTGCCTAGGCAGGGGGTTGGACTAGAAGACCTCCAAGGTCCCTTCCAGCTCTGTTATTCTATTCTATTTTGTTTGTGAATGGGGAAGGGTCCCAACGGGATGTGAATAGCCTGAGCGTCAGAGCTGACAGGGAACATGCAAAAAAGGACAAGCACAATGACATCCGTAGTGTTTAGTGTTTCTCATTTGCTAAAAGCGACAACTTATCCTACTCTGCATTGTCAGACCTTCCTTGGAGGATTGGCTCCAAATCTTCAGAAGTTGCAGTTGATCTTTCTCTGGCTCAAAGTGGACTCAGCCTTCCCTCCTTCCGAGGTGGGTCAAATGAGGACCCAGATTGTTGGGGCCAAGAGGCTGACAATGTAAACCGCTTAGAGAGGCCTGTAAAAGCACCGTGAAGCGGTATATAAGTCTAAGGGCTAGTGCTAGAGTGCTATTGCTTTGCCTCTGTGTCTCCTCTTTTGCAGACAGGGCATTAATAGCCTATTGCAGGGATGTCCAAACTTGGGAACTTTAAGACTTGTGGACTTCAACTCCCAGAATTCCCTGGCTGGGGAATTCTGTGAATTGAAGTCCACAAGTCTTTTTTTTTTTTTTTTTTTTTGTATTGAAAAAGTTTTATTGGGTTTTTACAATTTTTCCAAAAGGGAAAGGTAAGGGATACAGAAATATTTTGAGAACTTTTGTGTCGGGATCATTGGCCCTTCCAGGGCTTCACAATAAAACATTAAGAAAGACATTTTTCAGAAGTACTACGAGATGAAAATAAGTGCATACATCCTAAATTCTCAATTCTATGCTGGCAGTCATATACAAACATCCAGATAACAAGGTTAAAGTATATTAATAAAAAAACAAGCAAAATCATTTTTTTGATCTAAGTCTCTTGGCAATTGTATCTTCTTTTTCTCCTTCCTGGCCTCCAGCGGGCGGGGCCGTGGCCTCCCCCGTCCCCCCTGAATCTTCCCCCAGGACTGAGGAATGTTTCTTAAAAAAGGCTTCCGCCTCAACAACTGTTTTAATCCTAACTCTCCCTCCTTCCCAGAACACCAGCATCCCTTCCGGCATCACCCACTTAAATCAAATCCCATGGTCAAACAATTTTTTGGATAAGAAGGAATACCTCCTTCTCATCTCTCTAATCTTTTTTGGGATCTGCTTCAAGATGATGACTTCCTTTTGTTAGTAAATTAATGGGGCCCCTCTCTGCGCCTTCAAAATTCCCTCTCTGGTTGACCTTCTAACAAATTTAATATGTATCTCTCTGGGTACTTATTTATTTTATTTATTTATTTATTATTTTATTAAATTTATATCCCGCCCTTCTCCAAACGGACCCAGGGCGGCGCACAGGAAGTTAAAATACATACAAAACATATAAAATTTAAAAAACTTATTCTAGTAAAACCTGTGCTAAAAACCGAATTAAAATCCCAAATTTAAAACTGTCTAATGGTCAATACAGGGGGTTACGCTAGGTCATTTATCCTGGCATATGCATCCACAAGTCTTAAAGTTCCCAAGTTTGGACATCCCTGGCCTATTGCTTGCAAATTCCCCATGCCATTAGCAAATGTGCCAAGAGAGGCATTTGATTGACTCCGGAGATGGTATGCAAGGCACATCCGCTTCTATTTCTTAGACGTGATTTACGGCTGGACATTGTGGCGGTGCAGCAAAATCAAACTTTTACTGATTGCGCCTACCGCTTTTTCTTGTTCTCTGTTTTCCCAGCCCCCCCCCCCTCCCACCCCCGGTTAGTCTGCTAAAGCGAATATTAAAAATCAGCTCACTCCCAAATTTTGCCCAGAATACATGAAAGGGTGATTTTAATTTGAGCAGCATCTTAAAGCTGGAAGGAGAGGTTGTTTACTACCAGTCGCATAGTCTGATGCTCGGTCATGTCAGGTGTTGCCCGCTGAGATCGCAGAGGATGGGACGGGAGGTATTAAGAGAGCACAGAGATAATTGGGAGGCTTAGACGGTTGTTTTTGTGTGGTTGTGTTAATATTTTAGTATAATTGCAGTGTGATAACAGAAGTTCTTCTTCCTCTCCTCCTCCTCCTTCCTTTTCTCTTTCCCCTTCTCCTCCTTCTTCTCCTTCCCTTTCTCTTTCCCCTTCCCCCTTCTCTTTCTCCTCCTTCTCCTCCTTCTCCTTCCCTTTCTCTTTCCCCTTTCCCTTCTCTTTCCCCTTCCCTTTCTCCTCCTCCTTCTCCTCCTCCTTCTCTTTCCCCTTTCTGTTCTCTTTCTCCTTCCCCTTCTCCTCCTTCTCCTCCTTCTCCTTCCCTTTCTCTTTCCCCTTCCCCTTCTCCTCCACCTCTTCCTCTTCCTTCTCCTCCTTCTCCTTCCCTTTCCCCTTTCTGTTCTCTTTCTCCTTCCCCTTCTCCTCCTTCTCCTCCTTCTCCTTCCCTTTCTCTTTCTCCTTCCCCTTCTCCTCCACCTCTTCCTCCTACTTCTCCTTCCCGTTCTCTTTCCCCTTTCTGTTCTCTTCCCTTTCCCCTCCTTCTCCTCCTCCTCCTTCCCTTTCTCTTTCCCCTTCTCCTCTTCCTCCTCCTTCTCCCGTTTCCGTTATCTTTCCCGTTTCCGTTCTCTTTCCTCTCCCCCTCCTCCCCCCCTCCTCTCCTTCTTCCTTCCTCCTCCTCCATCCTCCCTCCCCTTCGTCCTTCCCCTATTGGGAGCCACATTCACTTAACAACCGTGTTACTAATTTAACAACTGCAGTGATTCCCCTAACAACTGTACCAAGAAAGAAGAAACGGACTCATATTTATGGCGGTTGCAGTGTCCTGAGGGTCACGCGATCCCCTTTTGCGTCCTTCTGACAAGCAAAGTCAACGGGGAAGCCAGATTCTCTTAACAACCGTGTTAGTAACTTAACAACTGCAATGATTCACTTAACCACTGTGGCAAGAAAGGTTGCAAAATGGGGCAAAACTCACAGAACCAATATTTCGGGCTCAGTCATGGTTGTAAGTCAAGGAGTATCTGTAAACTGAAAGGGCAGCCTCGATGGACCGCTAAGTCTTTTTCTGTGTATCAGTGTTTGCCTAATGTGGCTTGTTCCGTTTTGCACCCTGGGGGTTTGCAACACAGATCCTTTCAGCAGTTCCAAGAACCCTCCACACCTGTTTGCACTACTCAGCTGACCCTGAGGACTTCCAAGTGGCCTCAGTGACTCTCTAAAAGAATGCAATTGACCAGCTGTCTGCAAAGAGTATAAACCCTTCCACTCCCCTCCATCCAGTCCGAGCCGAAGTAGCTTCAACCAATTTCGTTGTAAAGTACAATACAAATACAATTACACTTACAATTACAATTACAAATACCAATACAATTACCAATACTATTACCAATACCAATACAAATACCAATATCAATACAATACAATACAAATACAATACAAATACAATACAAATACAATTATCAATACCAATACCAATACCAGTACCAGTACCAATACCAATACCAATACCAATACAATTACCAATACCAATACCAATACAATACAATACAATACAATACAATACAATACAATTACCAATACCAATACAATACAATACAATAGCAGAGTTGGAAGGGACCGTGGAGGTCTTCTAGTCCAACCCCTTGCCTAGGCAGGAACCCTACACCGTTTCAGACAAATGGCTATCCAACAACTTCTTAAAGACTTCCAGGATTGGGGCATTCACAACTTCTGGAGGCAACTTCTGTTCCACTGGTTAATTGTTCTGTCAGGAAATTCCTCCTCAGTTCTAAGTTGCTTCTCTCCTTGATTAGTTTCCACCCATTGCTTCTTGTTCTGCCCTCAGGTGCTTTGGAGAATAGTTTGACTCCCTCTTCTTTGTGGCAACCCCTGAGATATTGGAAGACTGCTATCATGTCTCCCCCAGTCCTTCTTTTCATTAAACTAGATATACCCAGTTCCTGCAACCATTCTTCATATGTTTTAGAGTCTCCAGTCCCTTAATCATCTTTGTTGCTCTTCTCTGCCCTCTTTCTAGAGTCTCCATATCTTTTTTACATCGTGGCCACCACAACTGAATGCCGTATTCCAAGTGTGGCCTTCCCAAGGCCTTATAAAGTGGTATTAGCACCTCATGTGATCTTGATTCTATCCCTATACAATGACAATAAAGATTATACTTAGACTTTCTCGGATGAGAAGCGAAATGTCTTCAAAGAAAAACCAGAAAGTCCAGTTGCTTCTTGAAAATGTACCTTTGGGACAACCACGACCTGGGATGACAGAGGATCTCCACAGACTGTTGTGGCCTCCTGGCAGCCAGTGGAGCTGGCAGCAGAGTCGGACAGTGAGGAGGTTGGGGAGGAACTTGGGCCAGTCCTGGGGGCTGAGGAAGGCTCGAACGAGGGATCTGCCTGAGGTGTAGCTGAATGGCACACACACATGAAAGAAGGCCCTTTAAGTATTCTCCTCAGGCGAATACATTATGAATGTGACACAGCATCTAACCTATTAAGATAGACTTGGATATTCTCTTTCTTTGCAGCTGGCTGCACAATTTAGCTTCGACGGCAGGAGGAAATTCATAACATTTGATGAGACATTGATTCTTTCCCCCCGTTCCCATCTCCTTGTATCTGAAAAAGTTCCAAGCCTGTTAATGCATAATTTTAGCTCTTGCTACACAAATATTAAACTTTTAAAAGCAAGTCAAGGGCTGGGGGGCAGGGGGGGAGGGGGGATAAGTATTTTAGCATTCCGTTGTTTTTCAGGTGCATCATATCTTCTCAGTAAATAGGACGACATTCGACCATAACTGAGTCCAAAAGGTTAGGTTAGGTTAGGTTAATACCACTCTATAAAGCCTTAGTAAGACCGCACCAATGGTGGAATTCATTTTTTTTTTACTGCTGGTTCTGTGGCGTGGAGTGGCTTGGTGGGCATGGCAGGGAAAGGATACTGCAAAATCTCCATTCCCTCCCCACTCCAGGGGAGGGATACTGCAATATCTCCATTCCCTCCCCACTCCAGGGGAAGGATACTGCAATATCTCCATTCCCTCCCCCCTCCAGGGGAAGGATACTGCAATATCTCCATTCCCACCCCACTCCAGGGGAAGGATACTGCAAAATCTCCATTCCCTCCCCACTCCAGGGGAAGGATACTGCAAAAACTCCATTCCCTCCCCACTCCAGGGGAAGGATACTGCAATATCTCCATTCCCACCCCACTCTGGGTTCAGCCAGAGGTAGCATTTGCCGGTTCTCCGAACTACTCAAAATTTACACTACCGGTTCTCCAAGCTACTCAAAATTTATGCTACCGTTTCTCCAGAACCTTTCAGAACCTGCTGGATTTCACCCCTGGACCACACCTAAAATATTGCATCAAGTTTTGGTCACCTCATTATAAAAAAGATGTTGAGATGTTGCAGAGAAGAGCAACCAAGATGAATAGGGGACTGGAGGTTAAAACATATGAAGAACAGTTGCAGGAACTGTACATGGCTAGTCCAGTGAAGAGAAGGACCAGGGGAGACATAATAGCAGTCTTCCAATATTTGAGCAGCTGCCACAGAGAGAAGATGGGTCAAGATATTTACCAAAGCACCTGAAGGCCAGACAAGGAATAATGGATGGAAACTGATCAAGGAGAGATTCAACCTAGAAATAAGGAGATTTTTTTTCTGACAATGAGAGCAATCAACCCATGGAACAGCTTCACTTCAGAAGTTGTGTTAGCTTCATCAACGGAAGCTTTCAAGAAGAGACTGGACTGCCATCAGTCAGAAATGGTGTAGGGCAGAGGTGTCAAACATGCAGCATCATGTTGGTGTCACATGATGTATCACAACTTTTTTCCTCTTCGTTAAACCAGGTGGGTGGGTGTGGCCAGAGCGTGATGCATCTGGCCCATGCCCCGTGAGTTTAACACCCTTGGTGTAGGGTCTCCTGCTTGGGTGGGAGGTTGGACTAGATGACCTACAAGGTCTCTTCTAACTCTGTTAATTTGTTAGATCTGTTAAGTGGCCACTGTGTTAAACCACAAAGACAACCTAGGTTGATTTTATAGAGCAGGTGAATGCTTAAAAATATCTAACCCAGGTTAAGATGTCACTGTAGTGGCCCGCCAGCAGAGTTAGCAGCAGATTTGGACAGTAAGAAGATTGGGGAGGAACATAGGCCAGTCTTGGAGGGTTGGGAAGGCTCGGACGAGGGCTCTGTGTTGGAGGCAGAGATGAGGTCAGGGTTGTCTGACAGTTATCAGCTGTCATCAGTCAGTGGGGCAGAAGAACCGCTGGAGCCTGTTCCCAATGTGTGCATGTGGAGAGCTGCCAGGAGAAAGGAACAGCTAAAGTGCAAGGGTCGACTTGGGAGTAAAGCCACAGGTGGACGGGGAATGGCCCCTCCCATAGGAAATAAAAGAGGAGTGAAAGGGGAGTGGAGTTTGCAGGAGACAATTCGTTCATTCATTCATTCATTCATTTCAGGAGTGTGAAGATCTGTCCGTGAATCTCAGAGACTCTGTGCCAAATCTTTCCTTGCACAGCACTGCACTTGGAAAATATTTACAAGGCAGCTTTCCAAGCTAGATAAGGTCTGTGATCACAAATACACCTTTGGAAGACTGTTTGCCAGGCCTTTGTTGAATGGGAACAAGAGGAATTCACATCCGTTTAATAAAAGGGATTTTGTCGGGACAAGGAATCTGCTTAGTGCTTTTTGGAGGAAGCCTAGGTGAGAATAGTCACGTCTGATACTATAAGGAGGATTTGACGCATCTCCAAAGAGGTGGTGTTATCCGTGAGAACTCTTGGGGATGATCTTAGAAAAGCCACTTGCCCTAAGATGGATACAACTAGAAATGATCAACTGCCAGGATTTCTTTCTCCCTGGAGTTCAAGAAGCTGCTGGAACAAACAGATAACAAGTGCCTGATTTTTTTTTTTTTTAAAGCTCTTGCATCAAACCTTCACCAGCTTTTTGACTTAACATCTGAACTCTGGAGATATTTACTTGCAACTGAGATTCTTTCCCCAATCTCCTGAACCCAGTTCTGAGGGCTAGGATGAGCTCCTGACCTCCCTGTTCTCACTTACCCTTTTGGACACCAGCCAGTGAACCGAGAAAGACCTGGCTACAAATAGTGGACGATAATGTTTGCGAGATGCTTCGAAGTTCAGATTTTCCCCGGCCATATTCTGTCGGTTTTTTCCTCCGCATTAAACCAGCTAGGCCAATTACTTTTCAATGATTTATTCCAATTACCACCGTAAAACAGGACGCCAAGCTCAGCATTTTGAGCACATGAATCTATTAGTTTGCTAATTGACCTAATTGGGCATGTTGTGCATACGTAAGATATTTTCTTTGGGGGGGGGGAGAAACACCGTGGCTTTGCAATTCCTTTCCTGGTCATAGTTAGCAATGGATCCTGTCTAATGCTCCTTGTGTTCAGATCCAAAACAAAGGACATCATAGTGGGGTTTCATAGCTGAAGTAAATTATTCAAAATAAAAACTCATGTTTAAAACAGTGAGGAGGAGGAAGAGGAGGAGGACAGAATAACAGAACGAGTGGTGGGATTCAAATAATTTAACAACCGGTTCTCTGCCTTAATGATCAAAATAAAAACTCACCTTTAAAGTGGTAAGGAGATTCAAATAATTTAACAACTGTTTCTCTGCCCTAATGATCAATATAAAAACTCACCTTGAAAGTGGTAAGGAGAAGGAGGACAGAATAACAGAACGAGTGGTGGGATTCAAATAATTTAACAACCGGTTCCCTGCCCTAATGATCAAAATAAAAATTCAGGAGGTGGAGGACAGAATAACAGAACGAGTGGTGGGATTCAAATAATTTAACAACCGGTTCTCTGCCCTAATGATCGGCTGGGTAGGTGTGTCTGGGTGGTCATGTGACTGGGTGGGTGTGGCCAATTTGTGTGGTGGGATTCAAATAATTTAACAAACGGTTCTCTGCCCTAATGATCAAAATAAAAACTCATCTTGAAAGTGGTGAGGAGCAGGAGGAGGACAGAATAACACAACCAGTGGTGGGATTCAAATGATTTAACAACCGGTTCTCTGCCCTAATGATCAAAATAAATCTCCCTGTTCTCACTTACCCTTTTGGACACCAGCCAGTGAACCGAGAAAGACCTGGCTACAAATAGTGGACGATAATGTTTGTGAGATGCTTCGAAGTTCAGATTTTCCCCGGCCATATTCTGTCGGTTTTTTCCTCCGCATTAAACCAGCTAGGCCAATTACTTTTCAATGATTTATTCCAATTACCACCGTAAAACAGGACGCCAAGCTCAGCATTTTGAGCACATGAATCTATTAGTTTGCTAATTGACCTAATTGGGCATGTTGTGCATACGTAAGATATTTTCTTTGGGGGGGGGGAGAAACACCGTGGCTTTGCAATTCCTTTCCTGGTCATAGTTAGCAATGGATCCTGTCTAATGCTCCTTGTGTTCAGATCCAAAACAAAGGACATCATAGTGGGGTTTCATAGCTGAAGTAAATTATTCAAAATAAAAACTCATGTTTAAAACAGTGAGGAGGAGGAAGAGGAGGAGGACAGAATAACAGAACGAGTGGTGGGATTCAAATAATTTAACAACCGGTTCTCTGCCTTAATGATCAAAATAAAAACTCACCTTTAAAGTGGTAAGGAGAAGGAGGACAGAATAACAGAACCAGTGGTGGGATTCAAATAATTTAACAACTGTTTCTCTGCCCTAATGATCAATATAAAAACTCACCTTGAAAGTGGTAAGGAGAAGGAGGACAGAATAACAGAACGAGTGGTGGGATTCAAATAATTTAACAACCGGTTCCCTGCCCTAATGATCAAAATAAAAATTCAGGAGGTGGAGGACAGAATAACAGAACGAGTGGTGGGATTCAAATAATTTAACAACCGGTTCTCTGCCCTAATGATCGGCTGGGTAGGTGTGTCTGGGTGGTCATGTGACTGGGTGGGTGTGGCCAATTTGTGTGGTGGGATTCAAATAATTTAACAAACGGTTCTCTGCCCTAATGATCAAAATAAAAACTCATCTTGAAAGTGGTGAGGAGCAGGAGGAGGACAGAATAACACAACCAGTGGTGGGATTCAAATGATTTAACAACCGGTTCTCTGCCCTAATGATCAAAATAAAAACTCACCTTGAAAGTGGTAAGGAGAAGGAGGACAGAATAACAGAACGAGTGGTGGGATTCAAATAATTTAACAAACGGTTCTCTGCCCTAATGATTGGCTGGGTAGGTGTGTCTGGGTGGTCATGTGACTGGGTGGGTGTGGCCAATTTGTCATCATTCACACGAGGGGCACCTTGCCTCAACCAGCCTCTCCACACCACGCCTGGCCATGCTTCACCCCTCCCCTCCCAGCCACTCCTTGTCATGCCCAGCTACTGACCCTGCCGCCCAGCTGGGCAAGCGGCTGGATGACCGAGTGAGTGTCCGGGCAGCAAGGCGAGGAGTGGCTGGGAGGGGAAGGGCGAGGTGGGGCAAGGTGAGGGGTGGCACACTATTCAGTCACTTCGCCAAACTGCACAAAAGGTTAGCTACCGGTTCTACTGAACTGGTGCGAACTGGCTGAATCACAACACAGAATAACAGAGTTGGAAGGGACCTTCTAATCCAAACTTCTGCTCAGGCAGGAAACCCAATTTTGTATCAGGATTGAAAATGAACACATTTTATGTAGGAGTTATAATCATTAGTTGCTTTAGCAACAAGTTTGTTAATTTCAAGCTTGTAGTGAATGTCAGGTTCTAACCTTGAAAAGTAGGGACGGTGGCTAAGATGCTGAGCTTGTCGATCAGAAAGGTCGGCTGTTCAGCGGTTCAAATCCCCAGCGCCGCATAATGGAGTGAGCTCCCGTTCCTTGTCCCAGCTTCTGCCAACCTAACAGTTCGAAAGCACGTAAAAAATGCAAGTAGGAAAATACGAACCACCTTTGGCGGGAAGGGAACAGCGTTCCGTGCGCTTTCCGCGTTGAATCATACCAGCCACATGACTACAGAGATGTCTTCGGACAGTGCTGGCTCTTCAGCTTTGAAACGGAGATGAGCATCGCCCTCTAGAGTTGGGAATGCCTAGCACATAAGTGCAAGGGGAAACTTTACCCTTTTAACCTTGAAAAACCTATTGAGAGACTAATAAAGAATCCTTCTTTAGATCGGGAAGTTAAAACACACACAGAGAGAGAACGGAAGGACCAATTTTTATGAACAAAATATAGTTGGTTCCCCTGGGATCACCAGAAAGTAAGCTCCACTTGAAGGAGATTTTGTTTTATGTCCACAGTTGTGGGAACTGAGATAATTCGGACCTGTGTGTTGCCCAGTCTCTGAAAAGGCAAATTTCCACAGGGTTTTTCCCCCCCCCTATACACATCCCTCTGAAATAAATAGGAGCATTAGTGCACAAAAATGGAGATCAAATTTAGTTCTGTAGGGATTATCTAGGAAGGATTCTTTGCTATCTCCAATACACATGTTCCATCTGTTTCTGCTTGTTGAACTTGCATCAATATTCTCTAATATAAACCCTGTCCTCAGTTTTGGCTTTAGTTCAGGATGACAATCCTTTTTAGTGTTGAATGACATGAGAGCAGTGCTCCAATATCGCAGCCACAAAGAAGAGGGATCAAGCTATTCTGTGGAGGGCTTTAAGACAGAAGAAGAAGCAATGGGTGGAGACTAATCAAGGAGAGAAGCAACCTGGAACTAAGGAGAAATTTCCTGACAGTCAGAACAATTAATCAGCGGGACGACTTGCCTCCAGAAGTTGGGAATGCCCCAACACTGGACGTTTTTAAGAAGAGACTGAACAGCAACTGTCTGGAATGTTGGCGAATTTTTTCGGCAATGAGTGCTGAAACGGGCAGGCACATGTGAGAGCGCCAGAAACCGGTGTGCATGCACACGCTGGGAATCTGAACTTCCAGTTTCCGGCACTCATGCATGTGTGAAAAACTGGAAGCTCAGCTTCCTGGCACGCACATGTGCGCCGGGGAACTGCTCTTCCGGTTCCCAGCATTCCCAAAGACCACTTGGTCTTCAGGCAGATATGCGCACTGGAAACCGGAAGACCAGGGAATCAGTACGCATGTATATGCTGGGAACTGGAAGCTCAGCTTCCTAGCGTGCGCATGTGTGCCAGGAAACTGCTCTTCCGGTTTCCGGTGCTCCCCTGCATGTTTGCTCCCATTTTGGCACTCAGTGGTTCACCAACACATGCACGACACATGGAAAAGGTTTGCCAACACATGTGTGCTGGAACTTGGAAGCGCAACGGGCGATAGCTGGCATGCCCGGAGAGATGGCTCTGCTTGCCTCTTCTGGCGCACGTGCCATAGGTTCGTCATTGTCTCCTGCTTGAGCAGAGGGTTGGACTAGAAGACCTCCAAGGTCCCTTGCCACTCTGTTATTCCGTTATTTGGCATTTTGTTTTAACAGGCAGATTTTTTAAAAAAAAACTGTTTAACCAAGGCAGAACCGTGCTCAATAAGGGCGATAAATAGATCAAAATAGGTCCACTCCATTTATCGTCCCACTTCTGAAGGCAGATTTTAAATGTGGCTGGTGGCTTTTTTTTTTTCTCTTCTCCTTATACATTCTGAAATTAAAAATGCATAGAAAAAAATTATCAGGCCAACTTGGGGCGAAACAAAAGGCCCTTTAATTTTAAAAAAAATGTACAATCATTTTGAGCTATTGCAGACTGCAGGTACTTTTTTCATAGAGTAATAACAGGATGCACAAAATTGTGTGTAAGAACAGGAAGAAAAAAGATAACTAGGCAACATTTCCCACAAACATTTTTAATTGTCCATAAAGTTGCCCTCCTTACCAAGCCCGCACTGCATTGTGGGGATGGGTGGAATCTTAAACAGGGCTAATTTTGAGGGTAGGGCTTAATATTAGCAGATGTGTTCAAAAACATGATAGGGCTTCTTTTTGGGATGCGTCATATTTTCGGGGAAATTTTCGGGGAAATATGGTTTTCAACATCCCAACCGATTATTTGGTTCCATAATAATAATAATAATAATTTATTACATTTCTAAACCGCCCCCTCTCCCCAAAGGGACTCTGGGCGGTGTACAGGAAAATTAAAAACATCTAAAAACATAACGATACATACATAATTAAAATCGAATTAAATAACCCTGTACTAAAATTTATAAAACATTAAAAACTGTATCCCATTAAGACCACATAAAACAATTTAAATTACAGACTGGGGCGAGAAGCATAAATTAGGCCAAACCGGCCTGATGGAACAGATAGGTCTTAACTTTTTGGTGGAAGGAGCGGAGGTCCGTGGTAGTTCTAATATCGGGGGGTAGGTCGTTCCAAAGGGTCGGGCCCATCACAGAGAAGGCCCTTCCCCTGGGCGTCGCCCGCTGGCATTGCCTAGTGGACGGCACCCGGAGAAGTCCCTCTCTGTGGGAGCGAATCGGCCGAAGGGATGTATGGGGCAGGATACGATCCCGCAAATAACTAGTTCCTGTGCCATGGAGCGCTTTGATAACTAGGTCCTGTGCCATGGAGCGCCATGGCACTCGACAGCTTCCGCTGCTGATTCTGCGTGTTTACTCCAGCCTTAAAGCATCCTAGGTTATATTTTCTGTTGTTTATTGACAGTTTAATGCTGCCAGTTGTTTAGAAGCTGCCGTTACTCCACGCGGGAATTATTAATTTTAGTTCTCAAGTCTGTATTTTTCAAACCTATTTATCCCAGGCAGCTGACTGTGATCTTGCAATTATTCTGGCTGGAGAATCTCCCATTAAAAAAAAAAATGATAGAGAGAATCAGCTCTTGAAGCCAAAAACAAAAATAGCCACCTAAGTATCCAATTTTCCCTGATTGTCTCTCAAAGCAATAAAGTCCCCGCGAAGTTTTGAAGCTGCATGGCTCAGCTAGCGCCATGTCTACTGATTGCATTTTATGGCTGAATTAGAAAAAAAGGCCGCATAGGAGATCTACGGATTTCATTTTATTTTTATTTAAGGAATATCTGTTGCTGAATAACAGACAGGGCATTGGAATCCAGATGGCAGGCCAAACACCCAAAAGAAAAGATGGCTGCGGGCCTTATCTCTCTTAATAAATTGTAACTTTGAGCAATACTTTGCCTTCGACTCTGGTTTATATTTGGATGCTATTTGGAACCCTGACTGTAGACTTTGATTCAGGACTGCTTAGCGCAGAGGTTCCCAAACTTGGCAACTTTAAGACTTGTGGACTTCAACTCCCAGAATTCTGCAGCCAGCATAGCTGGCTGGAGATTTCTGGGAGTTGAAGTCCACAAGTCTTAAAGTTGCCAGGTTTGGGAACCTCTGCCTTAGCGGGACCAGAGTTTCCTTGTTAAGCATAGCAAACTTGAGTACATTTGAATCAATTCTATTTGCTATGCTAAAAAGATAAATATATATTAAAAATAGGAACAATTGTGATTTTTCTAAATGTCTATGGAGAGTCTCAGTCATCCAGGTCATCGTTTCCCCAAAGGTGCTTTTTCAAGAGGTAAGATCCTTGGTAAGGCCTCACTTGGAATACTGCATTCAGTTTTGGTCGCCACGATGTAGAAAAGATGTGGAGACTGTAGAAAGAGTGCAGAGAAGAGCAACAAAGATGATTAGGGGACTGGAGACTAAAACATATGAAGAACGGTTGCAGGAACTGGGTATGTTTAGTCTAATGAAAAGAAGGACCATGGGAGACATGATAGCAGCCTTCCGATATCTCAGGGGTTGCCCCAAAGAAGAGGGAGTCAAACTATTCTCCAAAGCACCTGAGGGCAGAACAAGAAGCAATGGGTGGAAACTAATCAAGGAGAGAAGCAACTTAGAACTCTGATACTGAAGCACTTTCCTTTTTTTAATTTAATTGACTTCCCTACTTTATAAATCACCATTACTGTGGAACTGGTGGGCGGTTAGAAAATTTTACTACTAACAGAGATACAAAAGTGGGCGGTAGGTATAAAAAGGTCGGCTACCCCTGCATTAGTTGATTTCAGTCACATTTCAGAAATTTCTCCTTAGTTCTAGATTGCTTCTCTTCTTGGTTAGTTTCCATCCATTGTTTCTTGTCTTGCCTTCAGGTGGTTTGGAAAATAGTTTGACACCCTTGTTTTGTAGGAGCCCCTCAAATAATGGAAGACTGGGGAGACATGATAGCAGCGTTCTAATCTCTCAAGGGTTGCCACAAAAAGAGGGAGTCAAACTATTCTCCAAAGCACCTGAGGGCAGAACAAGAAGCAATGGGTGGAAACTAATCAAGGAGAGAAGCAACTTAGAACTGAGGAGAAATTTCCTGACAGTTAGAACAATTAATCAGTGGAACAGCTTTGCCTTCAGAAGTTGTGAATGCCCCAACACTGCAAGTCTTCAAGAAGATGTTGGATAGCCATTTGTCTGAAATGGTATAGGGTTTCCTGCCTAGGCAGGGAGTTGGACTAGATGACCTCCAAGGTCCCTTCCAACTCTGCTATTGTATTGACTAACCTGACTTTCTTGGTTTCTTGACGACGTTTTGCTTCTCATCCAAGAAGCTTCTTCAGCTCTGAACTGGATGGTGGGGAATAGAAGGATTGATACTCCTTGCAGACAGCCGGCCATTTGCATTCTTTTAGAGAACCATTGAGGCCACCTGGAGGTTTATCTGTGTCCTCAGGATCACCTGAGCATGGAGCCTTCTTGGAACTGTTGTAGATTGGAGATAGATGGTGATTTATCCTTTCCCCTCTGTTGAGAGAGGGCTGTTCAGCTTTGACATAGAGGGCCTCTTTAATCCCTCTTTCAAATCAGCGGTCCTCTCTGCCCAAAATGTGGATTTTGCTGTCTTCAAAAGAGTGCGCTTTGTCTTTTAAATGCAGATGGACTGCTGAATCTTATCCGGATGGGTTTGTTCTCCTATGTTGTGCCATGCGTTTATGAAGCGGTTGTTTTGTTTCCCCAACTTACAGATCTGCACATGGCTCACTACATTGTGACATGTGGTTTATCTAGTTCAGAATGCAGCCGCGCGGGCAATATTGGGTACCTCTAGGTATTCCCACGTAACACCGCTCCTGCATGAGCTGCACTGACTGCCTATGGTTTTTCGGGTGCGCTTCAAGGTGCTGGTCACCATCTTCAAAGCGCTCCATGGCATGGGACCTAGTTATCTGCGGGATCGCATCCTACCCCATACATCCCTTCAGCCGATTCGCTCCCACAGAGAGGGGCTTCTCCGGGTGCCATCCACTAGGCAATGCCAGCGGGTGACGCCCAGGGGAAGGGCCTTCTCTCTGGTGGGCCCGACCCTCTGGAACGACCTACCCCCCGAACTTAGATCTATCCCGGACCTCCGCTCCTTCCGCCAGCAACTAAAAACCTATTTTTTCCAACAGGCCGGCCTGGCCTAACCTACCGTTTTCAGCCTCATTTGTTTAGTAGAGAAATTTTAAATTGGGCTTTAGGGATTTTAATGGGGTAGTTTTTAGCACAGGGTGTAATTTAATATAATTTTAATGTATTTATGTATTTATTGTGATGTATTGTATTTTTTATATTTTCCTGTGCACCGCCCCGAGTCCCTTCGGGGAGAGGGGGCGGTTAATAAGTCGAATAAATGAAATGAATGAAATGAAATGAAATTCTTCAATACATACATTACCTAAAGAATGGTTAAGCCCACAGTTTATATTCTGTGCAAGTGTGCTCTTAAAGTTTCCTTTTCCATTGAGAACGATAATTGGCAACAGCATTTGTGTTGCTGTAGCTATTCCATTGATTTAATTGTATGCTTTGAATATTTGTGATTTGTGTCTTTTAGTATGTTTCTGATGTTTATGAAGCAGGTGTGTCACAGTGATGTATTCCGGGGGGAGAGGGGGAGCATTTTCTATTACAAAACCGAGCAAGGGTGATCAAAGTCCTTAAACTAATAACGTTGCAGGCAGTTTGCACAAATGTGCACCCCAGGCGCTAAGAAGCCTTTTCTGAGTCTGGAATGGTATGTAGAACAGCAATGGGGGGTGGGTGGGGTGGAGATACAGTTGGATTCACAGACTTTCCTGCTTTCTAGCGAATATAAATGACTCGGCACAGCTGATTGTTGCACAGCTGATTGTTGGCACTTTTTTTTTACTTTTTAAAAGCATTTTTAAAGCACTTTTTAAAAGCATTCGCCTCAACGGGTAGAAAACAAATGCTAAAAAAAGTTTTAAAAAAGATTCCAATGATCAGCTGTGCAACAATCAACTGTGCCACTTTATTTATATTCACTAGAAATTGCGCGGCACAGCTGATTGTTGCACAGCTGATCGTCGGATTTTTTTTTTACTTTTTAAAAGCATTCTCATGAAGTAATAAACAAATGCTTAAAACATAGTTTTTAAAAAGTTCCAATGATCAGCTGTGCAACAATCAGCTGTGCCGTGTTATTTATATTTGCTAGAAGTCGCGCAGCACAGCTGATTGTCACACAGCTGATCGTGGGAACTTTTTTTTTACTTTTTAAAAGCATTTTAAAGCACTTTTTAAGAGCATTTGCCCAAACCAGTAGTAAACAACAGTTTAAAAAAAGTTCTTTGCAACAATCAGCTGTGCTGCTTTATTCATATTCGCTAGCAATCACGTGGCACAGCTGATTGTTGCACAACTGATCATTGCAACTACTGGTTCACTGGAACCGGTAGCATTTTTGACCACCGGTTCGGGCAAAGCGACCCGAACCAGTAGCATTTTATCCTGGGTTGCAGGGATATGATTGTTGAACTCATGTGATCGAAAGTTAGCCCCACCCATATTTACAAGTCCACATACACAGGCACTGCTACAGCTGCCAGGACACAAATTTACCATTTTTGGCAGTGAAGGGTGACATAAATTTACCTTTCTCTCAGTTTGCATTGCACTCTCCTATTTGCCTTGACTTTAATCTCTAATTAAAGACACTCCACTGATAGATCTCTGATGCTGCAGCGAGTAAATAGCAATTAAATACATGAGTGATTAGCAGACTGAATACCTTGGGATCTTCAATGGGAAAATGGAAAGAGGCTTCAGTCAAAATCAATTGGTGAACCTGCGCAAGGTCCCTGCGTCTCTCTGTATTAATTAGCCTCCTTGGAGATGGTGGTGGGGAATCTGAATTAATCATGTGCAAAGTTAGAGCCGGATAATATTCTATTTATTGTCGCTGGCTGGATCTTGCTTTGCCGGTTGAATTAAATGCGTATCATTTCCCTAGTTGCACTGCAGTTGGGCTGCATAAGACATATTGCCTGTATATAGATATGTCAGAGTTTTGGCAGCGTTTTGGTTTATGAGATAAACCTAGGAGCAAAACACAGCACTCAGCACATAGAGCCTTTAGACAATCAACAGTGGTTTTTATATACAGAAATATACAGACATATACGTGGTAGATAAAATTTCTTACCACTCAGCTACGAACAGAAGGAGAGAAATGAGATATTGGCGAGAGAGAAACACCCTCTAATAGCCACCTGTATATAGACTTGTGTGGGCCTCCCATCAGAGTCTTAAAGAGACGATACCATAGATGCAATGAATCATCCTCATTGTATCGGCTTACAGATTACAGTTTGCAACCTTTCATCAGCTGGCAGCTATTAAATCCTCGGTACCTGACAAGATAGAAGAAATCTGAACTAGCTGGTTTCTTTATTGAAAACATTATGCGAAAATGTCTCAGACGCCTCAAACCCCGCACATAAATTGTTTCAACTTCTACCCTCAAAGGATGCTATAGGGCAGTGGTCGGCAAACCGCGGTTCGCGAGCCACAAGTGGCTCTTTGACCCCTCGAGTGCGGCTCTTCCTCCACCCTGCCGATGGTGGGACTCCTGGGCGCCGACGCAGCAACCCTCCCTACCGGCCGCCGATTCCCTCCCTCCCCCTGCGGAGCCTCTTCAGCCCCTGGGAAGCGCAGCGGCTGCCCAAAGAGGCAGCCGTAGCCTCCCCAGCTGGCATGCCGGCCACTCATCTACTTCCAGGGGCTGTGGAGGTTCTGGGGGCGGCGGGAAGGAAGCGGTGTCTGGTGGGTGAGCGAGCAAGCAAGTGAGCTAGCACGGCGGGCGAGCAAGCCAGGCTACTTCCAGGGGCTGAGGAGACTCTGTGTGGGGAGGGGGGAGGGAGAGACAGACAGACAGAGGCACAGACACAGAGAGAGACCGAGAGGGAGGGAGGGAGGGAGGGAGGGAATCAGAGAGAGTGACAGACACACACACAGAGACAGGGAGAGGGAGGGAGAGAAAGATAGAGACACAGAATGAGTGATTAAGTGAGTGAATGCGAGACAGACAGACACACACAGAGTGACAGATGGGCGGACAAAGAAGAGAGAGACAGATACAGAGAGAGAGAGAGAGAGAGAGAGACAGAAAGAAAAAGAAAGAGAAAGAAAGAAAAAGAAATTGGGACAGAGAAAGAAAGAAAGAAAGAAAGAAAGAAAGAAAGAAAGAAAGAAAGAAAGAAAGAAAGAAAGAAAGAAAGAAAGAAAGAACTTATGACCACAATTGAGCCCAAAAGTTTGGTTGCTAAGCAAAACCATTGTTAAGTGAGTTTCACATTTTCCAAGTTGGCCACGCCCACCCGGTCACATGACCGCTGAGCCACTCCCACAAAACAGGCCACACCTTCTGGCTCTCAAAAGAAATTTCAATCGTGGTATTGTTGATATTTGGCTCTGTTGACTAATGAGTTTGCCCACCACTGCTATAGGGCACTGCACACTAGAACAACTAGACACAAGGACAGTTTTTCCCCACATGCCATCCCTCTGCTAAATTACTAATTCCCACAACATATGCTTTTCCACATGTTTACCTTATTTTTTCTTCTCAAAAAATATCTCCTTCATTCTCCTTTCCCAATCATTAATGTTTTTAAACTCCCAACATTGTTCAAATTACCGTATTTTTCAGAGTATAAGATGCACCTTTTCCCTCAAAAAGAAGCCGAAAATCTGGGTGCATCTTATACACTGAATACAGCATTTTTTGCCTCCCAAAACCCTGCCCCCTTCACCAAAATGGCCATGCAGAGCCTTTAGGAGGCTTCCAGAGTGCTCCTGGGGGCTGGGGAGAACAGAAATGAGCAAAAAAAATAGCCCCCACCATCTCCCAAGCTTCCTAAAGGCTATTCATGCCCTTTAAAAAACAGTCCCGTTTTCAAGGGGCGTTTTCAGGAGGTTTGCAGAGTGCAAAAACTGTTTTTCTTTTTAATTTGCCTCTTCAAAACCTTGGTGCGTCTTATGCTCCGAAAAATACGGAACATTCAAAGTTAGTAATATTATCAAATTGTCTACTTTCACATTCCCATCTACTGATCGAACTCTTTATAGAGCTATACTAGTATGGTGTCAAACTCAATTTCATTGAGGGCCGCATCAGAGTTGTGTTTGACCTCGGGCAGCCAGGGTGGCTGTGGCCAGGGTGGGTATAGCCAGCTCGATGCCACTTGTGCCAATGCCACTTGTGGTAGTCGGAGTGCTCTGCCAGCGAAAATGGGCTCCTAAGCTCTGTTTTCGGCTATGACAACCTCCTGCAACCCTGTCAGCAAAAACAGAGCCCTCCCGAGCTCCATTTTTGCTGGCAGAGGCACCAGTCCTTCGCTGTTTCCCAAGTGGTCCCGCGGGCCAGATCTAAGCACCCTGGATTCGGGCCCCTGGACCTTGAGTTTGACACCCTTGTTCTACACCATTGCTGTAATAATAATAATAATAATAATAATAATAATAATAATAATAATAATAATAATAATAATAATAATAATAATAATAATTTTAATTTATAACCCGCTCTCTCTCCCCGAAGGGACTCGAGGCGGGGCACAGGGAATTAAAAATACAATTAAAACCACAAACAGAATACAAAGTTAAAAACGAATTAAACTGACCCTGCGCTAAAAACCCATATAAAACTAAAACTATCCCTAAAAACCCTAAAAACAGTTTAAAAACAATTTAAATTACCCTAGGCCGGCCAAGCAGTAGAAGTGTGTTTTTAGTTTCTGCCGGAAGGAGCGAAGGTCCGTGGTTGTTCTAATTTCGGGGGGAAGGTCATTCCAGAGGGTCAGGCCCGCCACAGAGAAGGCCCTTCCCCTGGGCGTCGCCCGCTGTCATAGCCTAGTGGACGGCACCCGGAGAAGTCCCTCTCTGTGGGAGCGAATCGGCCGCAGGGATGTATGGTGTGATCCCAAAAGCAAAGTAAGTTTCAAAAAACCCCTGTTCCTCATCCAACCATTTTCATTCTACCTTGTTCTCACTGCTCTATGTGCTGTCGATATCCCTGCTGATGAAAAGTAAATAAAGGAGAAAATTGAGATATTCTTTCCAGGGCTGTTGGAAGGGAAGCAGATGGGGCGAGAACTTAAACCCTTTGATCTTGTTAAGAGTATTTGTCCTGCTCTTCTGCCAAAGGACTCTGTGTTCCTTAGCATCCTTTTTAGCAAACTCATGTCTTAACAGCTGGTCCTTTTTTGCCATCCCAAATTTGCCCAAATAACACAGCCCAAAAAATATATTTAAAAATTGGGAACCCTGTGGCAATTCCCTCCACCCCCCACACCCCCGGTAAAGTAAGAGTGAAGATACAGCATTAAGCCTAAAACAAACTTAATTTGAAAGTTCCTGTCCTTAAAATGCAGAACTGTCAGAGTTTGTTACATAAATTCAAATCCAGAAGCACAGACAGATAACTGATTCTGCTGGATTCATTAACTTCTTTATATACATAAGAATAGATGAATAAATGTACAATAGCAACAGGTGGTTCTTCCAATTCTTTGCACAGACTCAGATCTGTTTAAGCTCCCATTGGCTGGGTTAGTTGCTATGCCTATTCATTGGCTGACCTTGTTCCCATGTCTCTCCCACTCATGAATATTTTAACAAGAAGCATTTTGGTATGGTGGTGAAGACAGTAGATTGGAAACCAGTTGACTAAGTTTTAATCTTACCTTAGGAACAAACAGGTGGTATTCTACTGGTTCAGACCGGTTTGCCTGAAATGGTAGTGGAAGTCACGGGTGGGCCGCCCACCCGCCCCGGCTCTGTGATCTCCCTTTTAGGCAACGTTTCAAGCCAAAGCGTGCACTCACATTTGTGAACCGGTAGGGAAGGTAAGCGAATACCACCCACGGCACGTCATTTTGAGTGCTCCGGAGGCTTCAGGGAAGTTCATGAAGCCTCCGGAGGGCCTCGGGGGGGGGGGGAGGCTTTTTTCGCCCTCCCAGGCTCCTATAAAGCCTTTGGAGCCTGGGGAGGGTGAAAAAAGCATGCAAAAAAGGGCGAATTCAGCTGGCCAGAACATGCATTCACACTGGCCAGCTGACAGGGCATCGCCTTGCGTGCCCTGACAAATGGCTCCGTGTGCTGCCTGTCGCATGCGTGCCATAGGTTCGCCATCGCTGCCCTATACCATTTCAGACAAATGGCTATCCGACATCTTCTTAAAGACTTCCAGTGTTGGGGCATTCACAACTTCTGGAGGCAACTTCTGTTCCACTCGTTAATTGTTCTAACTGTCAGGAAATTTCTCCTCAGTTCTAAGTTGCTTCTCTCCTTGATTAGTTTCCACCCATTGCTTCTTGTCTTATCCTCAAGGTGCTTTGGAGAATTAGCTTGACTCCCTCTTCTTTGGGGCAGCCCCTGAGAATGTTTCCAGGATTTTAAGCTTACAAGGTTTTGATGACCATATTCAAGGTGCTCCATGGCACGGGGCCTAGCTAACTTCGAGACCATCTACTACCCCATACATCCCTTCGACCGACTCGCTCCCAGGGAGAGGGTCTTCTCCGGGTGCGTCGACCGGACAATGCCGGTCGGCGGCTCCCAGGGGAAGGGCCTTCTCTGTGGTGGGCCCTACCCTCTGGAATGGCCTACCTCCCGATCTCCGCTCCATCACAGACCTCCGCTTGTTTCGCCGGCACTTAAAAACTTATTATTTTCATCTGGCCGGCCTAGCATGATCTACTCCACACCCATTGTTTTCATAACAAATCAAAATTTTAATTTATGGGTTTTAAATTTAAACTTATTTTAAGCGGGGTATTGATTTAATTTAGTTATTATTTAATAATATTTTGTATTTATGTATATTTATTTTAAATCTCTGTTCTCCGCCCCGAGTCCCTTTGTGGTGAGATGGGTGCGGGTTACAAATGTGAATAATAATAATAATGATAATGATAATGATAATGATAATGATAATGATAATGATAATGATAATGATAATGATAATGATAATGATAATAATAATGATGATCAGCAAATGAGCTTCAAAACTCTTTGGAGGGACCGAAGAGCTGAAATGCTGCATAGTATAAAGTCATTGCTCTAAAACTTCAGATTTTATCCATTTTTCATAAGACCCTAAGGAAGTGGCGTCTCTGTTGGGCCTTTCTGGCCAGCTGCGTCAGAAGCTCTGGAAAGCTGTCTGCCTCTTTTCCCTGCCTTTTGTCCTTTCGGCCACTTAAAATAATTTTTATGTTCATTGATGCATAATAAATAATAAATAGCTGTATTCCTGCAAGCCGATCTGCTGCTCGCTGTGCTCTGATCTGAAGACTGATTGAGAATATGCTGGGTTAACGAGAAAGCAACCACAGTCACCCAAAGATTCACCGCCTTTATTTTACATTAATCAAAGTGGCCGTTAAAGCATTATTAAGGGAAGTAAGGAACGGAAGTCATATCTTGCAGTGGTTCAGCCTTTTAATGGGCTCCGTCTCTGTTGTGTTTAACGCTCCCAGCTGTTTTGGGTAGACTGCAAACTGGATTTCTTTTTTTTCTTCTGGGTTGTCAGAAATGTAATTTATGAAATGCTACCCTAAGAGATGACATGAGGTTTTTTAAAAAAAAAATAATACTCCGAAAAATACGGCAGTCTCCATTTTTTGACTTATTTCAAGAGGAGGTCAGAAAGAAAGGTAAAGAATAAATGGGGAAAAACATAAATTGCAACAGGAACCGTTTTGTAAGAAAAGGTCACTGTCAGGCTTGCTTCTTCCATTACTCAAGAAAGGCCACACTTAAGCATATTTCAAATGATTAAGGTTACTTTTACTGAATAAGAAAGGACAGCAGTGAAGGTTAAGCAGGAAGTGACTACTTTAGGCGCAAAGCGTACATATCAAAGCATAAGCCAACCCCAATAACCCATGACCCCCACAATAGTGTCCAATGCAATATCCTCCACGATGTCAGGTGGGCAGCACATCCAGAGCAGTCATCAGAATGGAATGTGATACCGTTGGGTCTAGCGATATCACCACCTAGCTCCATCTTCCTCCAGCACACATAGTGAACACAACCCCCACCCCCCACCCCGTTTCCATGGCAGTCAAGCATGCAGCAAAGCGAAGGCTGACATCCGGCCCTCCTCCAGAAGAAGGGAGTTTAGTCCTGTAAAACAGACGGAAAAGACAAAACCACACAACAACACAGAAAGTGAAACGAGAGAGGTTAAGGCTTATTAGGATATTTAGCATAGAATTGTCTCAGTAACTTCGGGGCCTTAACGTGGTGCTTATCTACCCATTCGTTATGGGAGGGAGGAAAATCCTTCCAAACTACAAGGTACTGTACTTTATTTCTACGCACTCTGGAGTCCAAAACGTCCCGGACTCCTTTCACCTTTTAAGATATTTAAAGGCCAGAATTGGCTGAGTTATGTTAACATGGAAATAGCAAATTATACGGTGGTTATTTGAAAGCTAAATTGAATAGGGGGGACATCTGCAAACAAAAAATAAAATAAAATAGACCCTGTGCATAATTTAACTGTATGGATGATGAGTTATTTGCAGAATAGAATCTAAAAATAAATGACAATTAAAATTAGAAATCTATCTTTAGTTCCCTATCTTTGACTTGTTTGGAGCTGCGGGGATGATTAGTAAGTCAGGCAGATTTCTATATTTGTTATCAATACGTCTTCTATAATATAATTTAAATTGCCAAGAACTGAGCAATCGAAACTTGTTTCTCCTTGCTATTTATTTTATCTTTATCCCACTTCTGTTACTGTTTATACATAACTCAAGGTGGTGAACATAACTAATACTCCTTCCTCCTGCTACTTTTATCCCCACAATAACAACAACAATCCTGTGAGGTGGTTTGGATGGAGAGAGAGTGATTGAAACTGACCAGGAGACTGTGAATTCTAGTCCAACTTTAGGCACGAAAGCTGACTGGCTGACTTTGAGCCAATCAACAGGTGACTCTGAGTTCTAGTCCCGCCTTAGGCATGAAATCTGAATGGGTGACGTTGAGCCAATCAACAGGTGACTCTGAGTTCTAGTCCTGCCTTAGGCATGAAATTTGAATGGCCAACTCTGGGCCAATCACCAGGTGACTCCGAGTTCTAGTCCCACTTTAGGCATGAAATCTGAATGGATGACTTTGAGCCAATCACCAGGTGACTCGTGAGTTCTAGTCCCGCCTTAGGCATGAAATCTGAATGGGTGACTTTGAGCCAATCAACAGGTGACTCTGAGTTCTAGTCCTGCCTTAGGCATGAAATTTGAATGGCCAACTCTGGGCCAATCACCAGGTGACTCCGAGTTCTAGTCCCACTTTAGGCATGAAATCTGAATGGATGACTTTGAGCCAATCACCAGGTGACTCGTGAGTTCTAGTCCCGCCTTAGGCATGAAATCTGAATGGGTGACTTTGAGCCAATCAACAGGTGACTCTGAGTTCTAGTCCTGCCTTAGGCATGAAATTTGAATGGCCAACTCTGGGCCAATCACCAGGTGACTCCGAGTTCTAGTCCCGCCTTAGGCATGAAATCTGAATGGGTGACTTTGAGCCAATCAACAGGTGACTCGTGAGTTCTAGTCCTGCCTAAGGCATGAAATTTGAATGGGTGACTTTGAGCCAATCAACAGGTGACTCGTGAGTTCTAATCTCACTTTAGGCATGAAATTTGAATGGCCAACATTGGGCCAATTGACCAGGTGACTCTGAGTTCTAGTGCTACCTTAGCCAGCTGGGTGAGTTTGGGCCAGTCATTCTCTCAGCCCAACCCACCTCACAGGGTTGTTGTGGAGAAAATAGGAAGAAGTACCCTGTTTCTCTGAAAATAAGATCTCTCTGGATAATAAGCCCAATTGGGCTTTTGAGCTCATGCGCTAAAAATACCCCTCCCCTGAAAATAAGCCCTCCCTGAAAATATAGCAACACAGCAGCAGCCATGAGGTGACCACGCTCGCCGCCTCCTGCACCTCAAAAATAATAAGACCCCCCCCAAAAAGGCCAAGCACTTATTTTGGGGGTCAAAAGAAAGTAAGATCCTGTCTTATTTTTGGGTAAACACGTTAGTAGTGTTAGGTATGTTCACTTACTTAGCACAAAAAATAAAGATGGGATGAAGAAATTCTAGTAACAATAATAATATGATAATAGAGAAAAACGTAATAAAATTGGGATATAGCTTTAAACCAGAATCAGGTATAAGGAAAGATCTTATGAGCATCGGCAATATCTAAAAATCCTCTTTAATAAAACCGATGTGATCTCCACAGCTCTTTAATCAACACAATGATTAAAAACAGCTAGACACTGCTGTTGGTTCAAGCCAGAGGCCTCCTTCCTCCATATTTTATTTATTAAACTACCCAAACCCATTCCTCCTGGGGGCTTACAAGCAGGAGATAGAGATCTGTTGTGGCCCAGCCGGCTCCGGATGAGCTGCTGATGGACTCCTCTAGTGAGGAGTCCTATGAATCTGCTCTAGAGGAGGAGGCCGAGAGTGAGAGAGCAGAGAGCCCGGCTAGGCATCAGGAGGCACCTGGGGCTTGGAGTAGTGGGGAGGATCAAGCACAGTTTGTCCCTGATGTCAGGCTAAGAAGGATCGAGAGGAGGCAGCGTCAGTTAGAAGAGAGACGCACCCGGAGGAGGTAATCAGTCTCAGCTGCCTAATTGACTGGCCCCTCCCAAGAGGCTTTAAAAGAAAGCCTCTGTTAAGGGAAGGGTTGCAGGAAACAACATATTTATTTATTTATTTTATTTTATTAAATTTATACCCCGCCCTTCTACAAAAGGACCCAGGGCGGCGCACAGGAAAATTAAAAATCAAAACATACATAAATAGACCATTATTAAAACCCAATTAAACTTAAGTTACCCCGTGCTAAAAACATTTTAAAATCCTCTAATTAAAATTTATAGCTAATAAAAGTCCATATCGGGTGGTTATGCTAGGCCAGCTTGTTGGAATAAATGCGTTTTAAGACGCCGGCGGAAAAGGCGGAGGTCCGTGGTAGTGCAGAGTTCGGGGGGAAGGTCATTCCAGAGGGTTGGGCCCGCCACAGAGAAGGCCCTTCCCCTGGGTGTCGCCAACCGGCATTGCCCGGCCGACGGCACCCGGAGAAGGCCCTCTCTATGGGAGCAGATCGGTTGGAGGGATGTATGGGGCAGGAGACGGTCTCGCATATAATTCTCAGTCAGAGCTTTCGTGTGTGTCCAGTCGTGGTGTATTCTTTCGTCAAGAAGCTTCAGGCCTGCGCAAGGTCAGCTCCGGAGTAGTCAGTTTAGTGATTAGTCGTGTTAAGGAGGGAGTCAGAACAGAGATCTTCTCCCTCCGCCCCTTGCTATACCTCTGCAACAAGTAGTATTTGGAAATAACCCAACGCAGCCGCCTCTCAACAAACCTCTTGCCCTATTTTAGTGAAATCTCTTGGTTTTTAAAAAAATCTCTGATCCATACTTGTTTTCTGTAACCTTGATATATGCATCTTTGGCTCTGTCATCGCACACTCCACAAAACTGGATCTCCGATCCTGCCATCGTTTTCAAGATATTGAGCATAAGAAGCGCGATTATTTATGCATCCATTCTCTCCGTGGCACTCCCGAGCCGGTACATTTTTCTCATAAATCAGAAATATATTCAATAGGCTGCTTGCCTCTTGGCAGTAAACTATGCATCGCTCAATGGGTTGTCTCATAAAAAATACCTCTGTAGAAAAAAAAATGGTATTCTCCCTTGAGGTTTTAGAGAGTAGTTTAGTAGGTTCGCCTAATTTTAAAGCCTTTTCTGTCTGTTATGGAAAGTTGAGGCTGAATGTTGTGGCCTGTGGGTCGCCGGTCTCTCCAGGGGCCAAATCAGAGGAGGAGGAGCAGTGAGAGTAGGGGGAAGAGGGAATGGAGCTAGCAGAGAGAGACAGAGACAGGAGGATGGGCCGGCCGTCAGCCCTCAGACGGAGAGTCAACAGCCCCCAGGTCTGGAGGTGGCTGATGAGGAAGAGGAGGAACAGCTGGGTCCAGTGCCTGATGTGTGGGTGTGCAGAAGGCAGAGGAGAGGAGAGCAGTGGAAATCTATGGGCTGGTCCTTGAGACAGAAGAGCCACCACTGCTAGCGAAGCCCTACCTAGCTCTGGGGATAAAAAGGCGGAGATGAATAGACCTTCAGCTCCAGGGTGAAGGGATTAAGACATGACCCTCCAGGACATAATATGACTAACCCACTAAGACACAGAGCTCACTACATTGCACAATCTCCTAAGGACATCACATCACCCACAGAAACTTCAACCAAACTTAGCTCAGAAAACCAACAGAGCCAGCTATGACCCCTGCATAATCCCTAGACATGGCCCCATGGGAGTCTGACAACAGCCAATAGAATACATCTCCTTGCGCAGGAACAGGAAGCTCAGGTTCAAAGCCCAAGAGAAGGTATAAAAACCCTTCAACTCCATGTGGTCAGCTGCACCAGAACCCATGTGGTTCTGTTCATTATTAAACCATCTTTCCAATCAGTCTCCAGGTTTCCAGTGACTTCCTCCCGACTTAAAACTGAACCAGATCAGAGGTGGTATTCAGCCAGTTTGGACCGGTTCGGACCGGTTCATCCAAACTGATAGCAGAAATTGTGATTGGGCCCGCCCACCCACTCTGGTTCTATGGTGTGCTATTTAGGCACGTTTTTGAGTGCAGTGGTGGGTTACAACCGGTACACCCTGGTATGCCTGCTGGGAGCATCAGTTATCGTTCCAGTACGGTGCGCCAGAGGGCCCACCCACCCACTCGCCTTACCTGTATTTGACCCAACTGGGCCATCTGCGAATGTGCACAGAGCGTACGGCGCCTGCGCAATGCTTCGCCGAGCAGCTGGAGTGTCGCAGGCGGTGGAGCGTCGCATGCACGCGCTGTGCCGGTTGCAATGGGATTCAGCACCCACCACTGGGTGGGTTGCATGGAAGGTGTGCACCTGAGCTAAGCACATGCACCGAAGGCTGGGTGCATACGCAGAAGGGGCATGTGGAAAGCGAGCGAGTGCCCATGGGTGTGTGTGTGTGTATGTGTGTGTGTGAACCGGTGCTAATAAAATATGAAACCAAATGGATATTTTTTCCCAACAGTATGCAGTCCAAAGAATTGCAGCCTTTGCTGTCTATTTTGCGACTGACAATACTGGACAAGAGGAAACCTTGGTTGTTCCAGCAACATTCTTGTATGGAAATAGGGAGAAATCTGTTTAACTTGCCTTTTACTTTGCATTTTAATGCCAAGCTGCCCAATTTGCATTTCGCAACCTTATACATGACCTCGACGGCTGTTATTTATCTGCGATCGCTCATTTCTGGATGGTGCGATTCCGTTTGATGAAAAATTTCGGGCAAAATGCACGGATTAAGCCAAGTGGCTCTAAAAAAAGCACAGGTGGTCCCTCTCCCCCTCCCTTAAAACAGCCGTTCGGATCGGAATTACATTGCTAAGCAACCAGGCCATGAAGGGCAACGTTACATAACCGTGCCGTTTAGTGACAGCAATTCCGACAATCCCGATCGCTGTGATGGAGTGAGGTTGTTGTGTGAGGACCTCAGGTGATCGCAACTTTTAGTTTCCAGCTGACTTACCTTACTGGCTTTGCTTCTCGCGAGCCAGCAGGAAGCAGTCACAATGATCACGACTCACGATCGTTTAGAAGTAGTGCTCAAGTTACAACCGTTCGTTTAGTAACCGTTCAAAGTTACAACGCCGCTGTTTTTCATACTTACGACTGTCACAGCATCCCCATGGCCACGTGGTCAGAATTTGTTTATGACGGTTCCTTTCATATATTCTTTTTAATATTTCTTTTTAACATCTATTTCGAGCTTTTTAGCTCTCATCAGCTAGTCATACGCTTTACTGGGATACAGCCCCGGTTTGAATCCCAGTAAAGAGTATGACTAGCTGATGAGAGCTAAAAAGCTCGAAATAGATCTATCCTAGTGTTTCTGATTTATTTATTGATCAGCTCATAAAACTAACATATATATATATATATGTTTTCGTAGATTTTCACGGGTGTAGGTATGCTGGCATTGCTGGCTTCGGGGATTTTTCCCGTGTATATAGCATGGAGATGTTATTGCAACGTTTCGACAAGATCTCACTTGTCATCATCAGGCAGGCTGTCACAGACAGAAGCCTGCCTGATGATGACAAGTGAGATCTTGTCGAAACGTTGCAATAACATCTCCATGCTATATACACGGGAAAATCCCCGAAGCCAGCAATGCCAGTATATATATATATATATATATATGTGTGTGTGTGTGTGTGTGTGTGTGTGTGTGTGTGTGTGTGTGTGTGTGTTAGTTTTATGAGCTGATCAATAAACATACATATCTAAAAAATCACACAACGTAATTCCTGGCTTGCTGTCTAGATGATCTCTGATGATGAGTCGAAAGGCAGGAAAGGAAACAGTATGTATCCTCCCTTAATTGGGGCCTAATAACAGGTTGTTGAGAAACAATTACCATATATATATATATATATGCTTTCGTAGATTTTTTCGTAGATTTTCGCGGGTGTAGGTATGCTGGTGTTGCCATCCTCGGGTGTTTTCCCGTGTATATAGCATGGAATTTTTCAACCACAAGCTGTTGAAAACCATGAGCTGTGGGAGCAAAAATGGCCACAGGGGAGCTGTTGCACCCCCCTTCCCCATTTTGGGCCTAGCAGGCCTCCCTGAAGTTTCCTGGGAGCAAAAATGGCCAGAGGGGAGCTGTTGCATCCCCCATACCCCATTTTGGGCCTAACAGGACTCCCTGAAGCCTCCTGGGAGCAAAAACGGGCTGCGGGGGGGGCATGACCCTCTTGCCCCCCAGGTCATGCATGTGCATCTCCCGCATGCGCAGCAGAGACCCCAAAATCAGCCAGCCGGCGAGAGGCGCGTCCGCACGTGCCATAGGTTCGCCATCAGGGATCTATCGAGTCCTTTTCATCAAAATAGCTTCCCTCGGTTTTATCATATCTCTTCAGTTGCCAGCCCCGTTCTCTTTAGTAAATATAATTCCTTGTCCCCTTTTTAATCCCAAGCCTTAATAGCAACTTTAAAATTTCGCATAAGACAAGACTTCCATTGTAGCAAATCATATTAAAATTAGCAAGATTGCTCATCCGTGAAGAATGGACCACAATTTCCCCAGGCTGGGATGATTTGAGATAATTGAAGGCAAGTTGAATCTGCTCCATTAACTGCAGGTCTCGAAATTTACAGCGGCTGTGCTTTTCTTCCATGGTATCAATCAAATTCGGTGCTGCTTTAAAATTCCCCAAGGCATATACAAAATTATAAAGGGTTTAATAATAGTGTAGCAGCCTTTGAAAGTATACGTTGCCTTTAAAGTCACAATCGAGGGGGGCAAACCTCTGACATGACTTTGCATCTTCGTTTGAATGATTTTCTTTCTCCTTTCTGTTCTTTATTTGATATGGTTTCTTGCTGTTTTTAATGTTGCAAGTCTTCACGGAGTTGGATAGCCTTATGAATTGGACAAATAAGTCAATAAATAAAACACTTCTTTGAAAAGCATTCACTTTGTAAACACCGCCAGCAGATGATATTAATAAAGGAACGTGGAAAAAACAATTGTGGATGTCATTGTTGATATGACTAGATAATATATATGTGCATAAATATGTACACAGGTGACTCAGTGGCTAAAACGCTGAGCTTGTCGATTAGACAGATCGGCAGTTTGGCGGTTCGAATCCCTAGCGCTGCGTAACAGAGTGAGCTCCCATGACTTCCCAGCTTCTGCCAACCTAGCAATTCGAAAGCAGATAAAAAATGCAAGTAGAAAAATAGGAACCACCTTTGGTGGGAAGGGAACAGCGTTCCGTACGCCTTTGGTGTTGAGTCATGCCGGCCACATGACCACGGAGATGTCTTCGGACAGCGCTGGCTCTTCGGCTTTGAAACGGAGATGAGCCCCGCCCCCTAGAGTCAGGAACGACTAGCACAGATGTGCGAGGGGAACCTTTACTTTTATCCTACTGGAATATTGCATATAATTCTGCTCACCACGATACAAAAACGATGCTGTGACGCTAGATAGTGTGCAGAGAAGACCAGCAAAGATGATAAAAGGTCCGGAGGCTAAATCATATATGAACGATTAAGGGCGTTAGATATGTGTAAGCCTAAGAAAGAGAAGGACTAGGGGAGACATGATAGCAGTCTTCCAATATCTGAGGGGCTGCCACAGAGAAGAGGGAGTCAAGCTATTCCCAAAGTACCTGAGGGCAGGACATGAAATAATGGCTGGAAGATCGTTAAAAAGAGATCCAATCTAGAACTAAGTAGACATTTCTTCACAGTGAGAACAATTATATAACAGCTTGCCTCCAGAAATTGTGGGTCCTTCACAATTGAATCCACAATTAAGAAAAGATTGGGCAGCCATTAGTCTGGGATAATAATGAAGTTTCTAGCCATGGGCAGGAGGTTGGACTAGAAGACCTCCAAGGTCCATTCAAGCCAATGGTGGGTTTCAAATTTTTTAGAACCTACTCTGTAGGTGTGGCCTATTTTGTGGGCATGGCTTGGCAGTCATGTGACAGGATGGGAGTGGCCACCTTTTAACATGTGGTGAAACTCATTTAACAACGCTCTTGCTTAGCAACCAAAATTTTGGACTCAATTGTGATGATAAATTATTTCTTTCTTTCTTTCTTTCTTTCTTTCTTTCTTTCTTTCTTTCTTTCTTTCTTTCTTTCTTTCTTTCTTTCCTTCCTTCCTTCCTTCCTTCCTTCCTTCCTTCCTTCCTTCTTTCCTTTCCTTTCCTTTCCTTTCCTTTCCTTTCCTTCCCATTGGGTCACTGGCAGCAGCAGGCCAGATTTACTTCCAGGCACGCCGGTGGAACCCCCTCTCACCGGTTCTCTAAATTTCACCAACCGGCTCTCGCGAGTAGGTGCGAGCCTGCAGAAACCCACCACTGATTCAAGCCCTGTTATTCTGTTCTGTTCCATTCCAATATTTCCTGTTGTTTCATTCTCCTCTCCTCTTCTCTTCTCTCTTCTTCCCTTCCTTGCCCTCCTCTTGTTCTGTATTCTATTCCATTCCATTCCACTCCACTCCACTCCTTTCTAGAAGCATCGGAAGCATAGTTCTGAGAATTCCCTCGTCAGCATGACTTGACATGGCAGATGGATGTCTTTTAAAAGTTATTTTATGTATTGATTTATTTGATATTTATTCTGCTACAACCATGAGAGGCTCGCTGGTGCATTGTATTATATTTTGGCCTGTCATAGGCAGCTGGGGCATCACTGAAGACAGATTAAGTAGGACTTTCAGTCCATTTTTCCTTTCTGTGTTCCATATTTTTGGCAGGTAGTAACATTTTACAGATGCATTCAGCGCACAGGAGTGAAATGGGGCAAATTTAAGTTGTTTCAGAGCCTCACAAAAGAAAATGCTTATAGATCCTGCTCCCCGAATCGTTAGTGAGGGCTCTTGCTGTAATATCCTGCCAATTGCTCTCGAGTAACAGATAATCTTGGCTTACGACCACAATTGAGCCCAAGGGATGAGAAGAGCAAGGTGTTGATCACCATCTTCAAAGCGCTCCATAGCACGGGACCTAGCTATCTGCGAGATCGCATCCTGCCCCATACATCCCTCCGACCGATTCGCTCGCACAGAGAGGGACTTCTCCGGGTGCCGTCCACTAGGCAATGCTAGCGGGCGACGCCCAGGGGAGGGGCCTTCTCTGTCGCAGGCCCTATTCTATGGAACGACCTACCCCCCGATCTCAGAACAACTCCGGACCTCCGCTCCTTCCGCCGAAAGCTCAAAACTTATTTCTTCCAGCAGGCCGGCCTGGCCTAATCTATCTTTCCTGCCTCCAGTCTGTATATTTGAATTTTTAGGGTTTTTAGGGTTTTTAGAGTTTTAGGATTTTGGGTTTTAGCGCAGGGTTATAGTAGTTTAATCTGATTTTAGATATTTATATTGTTGTATATTTGTATGTTTTATAATCCCCTGTGCACCGCCCCGAGTCCCTTCGGGGAGAGGGAGCGGTATACAAATAAAATTTCAATTCAATTCAACCAAAGTGCCTAATGGCCTGGGGACAAAAACATACTCCATTCTCCAAAGCACCTGAGGGCAGGACAAAAAGTGATGGATGGAAACTAATCAAGGAGGGAAGCAACCTTAAAGAATTAAGGAGGGACTAAACGCCGAAGGCGCACGGGACGCTGTTACCTTCCCAACAAAGGTGGTTCCTATTTTTTAACTTGCATTTTTACGTGCTTTCGAACTGCTAGGTTGCTAAATTTCTACTTAGTTCTAGATTGGATCTCTCTTTAATGATCTTCCATCCATTATTTCTTTTTCTTTTTTTGAAAAAGAATTTTTATTGGTTTTACAATTTATAATATAGGAAAGGGGTAAATAGGGTTTACCCTATACATTTTAGAGCTTCCATATCAGAAATTCGGGTCTTCATACAATATTCTATTGGATAAATAGTGTTAAGAGATATATACATATAACACGTGTTTTTTTTTAATTCATACATTCAATCATTAGTTTTACATTCACATCCGTTTCAAGAATTACAATAATTCAAAATTAATTATTTTTGAGATCTGAGCCTTTTTGCTATCGCACCTTCTTTCTCCCTCCTCTCGGTGGGCGGCACCGTAGCTCCTCTCGTTCCTTCTTCTTCATCTCCCAGGATTGAGGAATGTTTTTTAAGAAAGGTCTCCGCCTCTCCTGTTGTTTTAATTTTTATCCTACCTCCATCCCATAATATCAACATTCCTTCAGGCATTAACCATTTAAACCAGATTCCATTTTTATATAACTTTTTGGACAGGAAGGAATATTTCCTTCTCATTTCTCTAATTTTTTTTGGAATCGGTTTCAATATAGTAATGTCCTTTTGCTCATATTTCAAAGGGCCCTCCCGTTGTGCCCTCAGTATCTCATCCCGTGTGTACCTTCTTAAAAATTTGATATGGATCTCTCTGGGAACTTCATTTATTCTAGTATATGTTCCACCCATTGCTTCTTGTCCTGCCCTCAGGTGCTTTGGAGAATAGATTGACTCCCTCTTCTCTGTGGCAGCCCCTCAGCTTCCCTGAAGCTTCCAGAGGGCGAAAAACAGCATCAAAAGAAGGCCTAAATCAACTGGCCAGCGCACCCATGCATGCTGGAGCTGACAGGGCAACACCTTGCGTGCCCTAAGAAATGATTCCGCGTGCCGCCTGTGGGGCACCCGTGCCATAGGTTCGCCATCACTGATATATGGTTTAGCCTCTGGACCCTTTATCATCTTTGTTGGCCTTCTCTGCACACTTTCTAGCATCTCAACATCGTTTTTGTATCGCGATGAGCAGAATTGTACGCAATATTCCAATAGGATAAAAGTAAAGGTTCCCCTCGCACATATGTGCTAGTCGTTCCCGACTCTAGGGGGCGGTACTCATCTCCGTTTCAAAGCCGAAGAGCCAGTGCTGTCCAAAGACGTCTCCGTGGTCATGTGGCCAGCATGACTAAATGCCGAAGGCACACAGAACGCTGTTCCCTTCCCACCAGAGGTGGTTCCTATTTTTCTACTTGCATTTTTATGTGCTTTTGAACTGTTAGTAGCTGGGACAAGTCACGGGAGCTCACTCCGTTACGCAGCGCTAGGGATTCGAACTGCTGAACTGCCAACCTTTCTGATTGACAAGCGCAGCGTCTTAGCCACTGAGTCACTGCGTCCCCTTTTCCACTAGGGCATAAAAACTGGCATAAAAACATCCCTTAGCCAGTAAAAATTAATTCCTTCCTATCATACCACCAATGCACTTCCGTTTTTTTCATGTTTTTTTTTAATGCAGGGGTGATATTAATCACGAAAAAGAACGAGAGAGCTAGTTATTAAATGCAAATGATATATCTTTTCTATGCAAGCCAGGGGACAACCTAATGTTGAATTGTAGTGTGGTCATTCATTTATTTTAAACAGCAGTGGAATTACCCCTGAAAGAATAAGACTCATTAGAAATGATGGACAAATTACTCTTTCTTTCTTTTTTTCATATTATGTACGTCCTCCAGAAATTTGGAAATTCTGTTGAATCTAACAGAAGGACAGAAGAGTTTGGTTTGGCTTGCCTTGTTCCCAAGGAAGACTCCTATGAAAATAACTTTGTTCCAGAGGACAGGTGCTCCCACGGAGAAGGCTTTCCCCCTGGGTGTCACCAGTCGACATTGTCTAGCCGACGGCACCATGAGGAGGCCCTCTCTATGGGAGCGTACTAGCCGGTGGGAGGCTCTCGGTGGCAGAAGGCGATCTCATAGGTACCCTGGTCCTAAGCCATTTATTTGTCAAACATGTACAAGATAACAGGTGTAAGTATAAACATGGACATGAACAAGGGAAATGAGTATGAATAAATGGGGACAGTAGGACAGGGACGGAAGGCACGCTGGTGCGCATATGCACGCCCCCTTTACGGACCTCTTAGGAATGGGGTGAGGTCCACGGTAGACAGTTTGAGGTTGAAGCTGTGGAAGGGTTTGAGGATGTAACAAGGGAGTCGGGTAGAGCCTTCCAGGCGTTGACCACTCTGTTGTTGAAGTGGTATTTTCTGCAATCGAGTTTGGAGCGGTTGACCTTGAGTTTGTATCGATTGTTTGCCCGTGTGTTGTTGAAGCTGAAGTAGCCGTTGACTGGTAGGACATTGTAGCAGACAATTTTGTGTACTATGCTTAGGTCAGACTGTAGGCGGTATAGTTCCAGGTGGTCCAAGCCCCAAATTTCGAGCCTGGTGGCATAAGGGATTCTATTGGGAGCAGAGGAGTGGAGGACTCTTCTCGTGAAATACCTCTGCAGGCATTCACTTAACTGTGTTGTAGGAAAGCCAGGACACAGACAAGCTCTTTAACATAGGAAAAGTTTTATTCGGAGCACATGGTTCAGCAAAAGCTGCAAAGCTTGTACAAAAATGTCTGAACCCCGTCAGACTGACAGAGACCCTCTTTAATAACCTCGGTTACGTATACATTCCGGTTATCCTACATTTGTCCAAATATGGGGTTGGGGGGAATCGAAAACATACAGTTTGCTTTGGTCAACAAGCTATATGCATTTGGAAGCTATTTGTGGTTAGATCAGAGAATGATTAAGGAAGTTACAATCAGAATGTCGTGGGAGCAGAACAGAGCAACAGGATAAGAACATAAGAACAGCCTTGCAGGAACAGGCCACAGCCCATCCAGGCCAGCATTCTGTCTCACACAGTGGCTCCCCATTTGCTTCAGGGTCTTCCCAAGCAGATGTCTTCACCTGCTTATGATTCCCTGCAAATGGCATTGAGAGATATCCTGCCTCTCTCTCCAACCCGGAGGGTGTCCTTAGGCATCCATCATGATAGCCATGGATACCCTTGTTCTCCATGAACTCGTCTCATCCTTTCTTAAAGGTGTCGAGGCTGACAGCTGTCACCACTTCTTCTGGCAGGGAGTTCCATAGACCAGGGATCCTCTGGGTGAAAAAGTCCTTCCTCTTATTTGTTTGAGGTCTAGATATCAAAAGTTTCATGGAGTGCCCCCTAGTTCTAGTGTTGTGCGATAGGGAAAACAGTTTTTCCTTTTCTGCTTTGTCCACACCATGCATGATTTTATAGACTTCAATCAGGTCGCCCCTCAGGCGCCGTCGTTCTAGAGTGAAGAGGCCCAGCCGTTGCAGCCTCAGATGGTAAGGAAGGTGTTCCAGCCCCCTAATCATTCTGGTTGCCCTCCTCTGCACCTTTTCCATTTCCATTTCCATTTCCATTTCCATAATGCATCTGTCTGGGTCACCAAGACCGTATTTTGCAAATACAGCAGTTAATATTGAGCATAGCTTGCAATCTTATTTCTCGACCAAAGATTACTTGACCATAGTTTGAGGCCTAGGCCAGCCTTCGACCTATGCAGCTTCCTCAACTGTCCTGACAAGAAAGGTCGTAAAATGAGGCATTTTATGCAACTCACTTAGTAACAGAAATGTAGGGCTCACTTATGGTCGTCAGTCAAGGACTCCTGATATGCCATCAAGTCAGAAGTCTGTGTACTACTAGGGTGATGTCAAAAGCAAAAAAGAGGAAATAAAAACTGCACAAGCAACTAAATTTTTTTTAAAAAAAAGGGAAATAGAAAGAGAGAATGAAAGGAGGAATGAAAAAATATATAGAAAAATCTGGCACAGTGATGGTGAACCTTTTCGGTACCGAGTGCCAAAAAGGGAGTGCGTATGAATGTGCTCGTCTGGGCCGCAACCCAAAGAGGAACTGCCCAGAGGCCATGCGCACGCCGGAAAATGAACTTTCGCTTTCTGGTGTGCACATGCGCACTGGCCAGCTAATCTTCCCATGATTGGTGCACATGCGGTGCAACGACCAGCTGGCTGGCACACACATGCTCATGTCAGAAGGCCACCTGAGCATGTGCATCAGAAACCTGGAAGAGGAATGGCCGATGCGACGCGTGCCAGGTGACATGGCTCCATGTGCTACTTGGGTCATGCGTGCCATAGATTCGCCATCATGGATCTAGCCCTTGGCTAAAGACCCCTGAAGCCAGATAATAGGCCTTGAGTCAAAGTGAGGTCCGATCAGGGGTGAAATCCAGCAGGTTCTGACAGGTCCTGGAGAACCGGTAGCGGAAATTTTGAGTAGTCTGGAGAACCGGTAGCGGAAATTTTGAGTAGTTCAGAGAACCAGCAAATGCCACCTCTGACTGGGCCCAGAGTGGGGAGGGAATGGGGATTTTACAGTATCCTTCCCCTGGAGTGGGGAGGGAATGGAGATTTTACAGTATCCTTCCCCTGGAGTGGGGAGGGAATGGAGATTTTGCAGTATCCTTCCCCTGGAGTGGGGTGGGATTGGAGATTTTGCAGTATCCTTTCCCTGGAGTGGGGAGGGAATGGAGATTTTGCAGTATCCTTCCCCTGGAGTGGGGAGGGAATGGGGATTTTACAGTATCCTTCCCCTGGAGTGGGGAGGGAATGGAGATTTTGCAGTATCCTTCCCCTGGAGTGGGGAGGGAATGGAGATTTTGCAGTATCCTTCTCCTGGAGTGGGGAGGGAATGGGGATTTTGCAGTATCCTTCCCCTGGAGTGGGGAGGGAATGGGGATTTTGCAGTATCCTTCCCCTGGAGTGGGGAGGGAATGGAGATTTTGCAGTATCCTTCCCCTGGAGTGGGGTGGGATTGGAGATTTTGCAGTATCCTTTCCCTGGAGTGGGGAGGGAATGGAGATTTTGCAGTATCCTTCCCCTGGAGTGGGGAGGGAATGGAGATTTTGCAGTATCCTTCTCCTGGAGTGGGGAGGGAATGGGGATTTTGCAGTATCCTTCCCCTGGAGTGGGGAGGGAATGGGGATTTTGCAGTATCCTTCCCCTGGAGTGGGGAGGGAATGGGGATTTTGCAGTATCCTTCCCCTGGAGTGGGGAGGGAATGGAGATTTTGCAGTATCCTTCTCCTGGAGTGGGGAGGGAATGGGGATTTTGCAGTATCCTTCCCCTGGAGTGGGGAGGGAATGGAGATTTTGCAGTATCCTTCCCCTGGAGTGGGGAGGGAATGGAGATTTTGCAGTATCCTTCTCCTGGAGTGGGGAGGGAATGGGGATTTTGCAGTATCCTTCCCCTGGAGTGGGGAGGGAATGGGGATTTTGCAGTATCCTTCCCCTGGAGTGGGGAGGGAATGGGGATTTTGCAGTATCCTTCCCCTGGAGTGGGGAGGGAATGGAGATGTTACAGTATCCTTCCCCTGGAGTGGGGAGGGAATGGAGATCTTGCAGTATCCTTCCCCTGCCACGCCCATCACCACAGAACCGGTAGTAAAAAAAATTGTATTTTACCACTGGGTCAAGTCAATAAATGAACCCAAATTCACAACCCATGACCACTTTATACTCTTGCTGATAATAGGAAAAACCGTAAGTTTGGCTGAAGAGAATCCAAAGTCATAATCTTATTTATGGGACGAAAGACAAAGAGCGAAGATGAATCTGTTCTACTGAGAGGATTTGCAGTAAATTTATACTAAGGTTTGTTTTACTTCCCGCTATGTAATGTAGCAACAATAAAACAATTTTTCATGCTCCGTTTTATACAACTAAAATGAAGAACGGCTGGGGAAATAGATATAGATTTTTTGGGGAATGGAAGAGCTATAAACGCTATTCAGTTTTGCTGTTGAAAAAGAAATACTAGATTCCGTACGCTTTAATTCTAGGTATGTATTTTATTCGCAATGGACTCTGGTTGGTGGCAGTTGGAGTTGCCATTAAAAAAAAAAAAAGGAGGAGCTGTCTCCCGTGTAAAGTTTGTGTGTTTCTGATAATTCAGTTGTGTATTCATTTATTTATTTATTCATTTTGTCAGACATGTGCAGGATAAGGCCGAAGTTAGCTCTCTACATGGGGCTCCCCTTGAGGTGCATCCGGAGGCTCCAGTTAGTACAGAATGCGGCCATGCGGAGGATTCTGGGAGCATCTCGAAGCTCCCATGTAACACCTCTCCTGCGCGAGCTGCACTGGCTGCCGGTGGCCTTCCGGGTGCGCTTCAAGGTGCTTGTCACCATCTTTAAATCGCTCCATGGCACGGGGCCTAGTTATTTGCGGGACCGTCTCCTGCCGCATACCTCCCTCCGTCCGATCCGCTCCCATAGGGAGGGCCTCCTCAGGGTACCATCCACCGGCCAATGCCAGCTAGCGGTGCCCAGGGGGAGGGCCTTCTCAGTGGCTGTGCCATCCCTCTGGAATGACCTACCCCCCGAACTTTGGACCATCTCAGACCTTCCCCTCTTTCGCCGCTCACTTAAGACTTATCTGTTCCATCAAGCCGGTCTATAGCATAGCCAATGAGTAAATGCATTTTAGAATTTTAATTGGGATTTTTTAGCACAGGCTTTTAGTTTAATTTATTCTTAATTCTTCTGTATTTATTGTTATTTATCGATTTTAATTTCCTGTGCACCGGCCTGAGTCTATTTCGATGGAGAAGGGCGGTTCTATAAATCTAAATAAATTAAATTTAATTAATTAAATTAGCGGAGGCGGAGAAAAATGTAGCAACGTACAAGATATGGGAAAGGGGGAGGCTATCTCCACCTGGGGGCAAGGAGGAAGAAAGCAATAGCGAAAAGGCTCGGGTCACAAAAATAATTGTATTTGAAATATTATTGTAATTGTTGATTTATTTTATTTTATTTTTCGAATTTATAAGCCGCACCCATCTCACCACATAGGGACTCGGGGCGGCGCACAGGGAATATAAAATATAAATACACAAATATACAAAAATAAAACGTTCATTAAAACTCAATTAAATTAACCCACCCTGCGCTAAAAACCCATATTAAAACCCCTGAATTAAAACATTGGTAACTAGAGGCAGTACAGTGTCGAGTCAAATCATGCCAGGCCGGCTTGTTGGAAGAAGTGCGTTTTTAACCGCTGGCCGAACAGGCGGAGGTAGAAAGTGGCAAAGAAAGAAATGATTGAACATGCAGTTGATATTTATTTATTTATTCTTGGATTTGATTTCTTATAAAGTAAGAACCCTGTATATGCTTATCTTTTATGTGTTATTTTTAAAATTGTAAAACTGTGAGATCTGGAGGGATTTCAACTGCTAACATGGGAGCTACCAAAATTTTCTATGTACCCTTTCACCTTTTCCCTATACTTGTTTTAAAACCAATAAAAAATCTTTAAAAAAAAAAGAAATGTGCAGGATAGCAGGTATAATTATAAACATGGACATGAACACAAGAAATGGGTACAAATAAATGGGGACAGGACAGGGATGGTAGGCACGCTGGTGCGCTTATGCACGCCTCCTTTACGGACCTCTTAGGAATCGGGTGAGGTCCCCGGGAGACAGTTTATAAGGTTGAAGTTGTGGGGGGTTTGAGGATGTAACAATGGAGTCAGGTATAGCCTTCCAGGCATTGACCACTCTGTTGCTGAAGTCATATTTTCTGCTATCGAGTTTGGAGCGGTTTACTTCGAGTTTGTATCGATTGTTTGCCCGTGTATTATTGAGGTTGAAGCCGACAGGTAGGACATTGTAGCAGACAATTGTGTGTCCTACGCTTAGGTCCGACCGTAGGTGGCATAGTTCCAGGTTGTCCAAGCCCAAAATTTTAACCCTGGTGGCCTAAGGGATTCTATTGTGAGCAGAGGAGTGGAGGACTCTTCTCGTGAAATACCTCTGGACACGCTCAATTGTATTCATGTCCGATATACAGTGTGGATTCCAGGCAGACCAGCTGTATTCGAGGATTGGTCTGGCAAAGGTTTTGTAGGCCCTAGTTTGCAGTACAATGTCACCAGAAAAGAAGCGTTGCAAAATTAGGTGAACAACTCTTAATGCCTTTTGGGTGAGGCTGTTACAGGGAGCTCTGGGGCTTAGATCGTGTGAGATGAGTACCGTTAGGTCCTTGACAGAGTGAGGGTCGTCTTCAAGGTCGAATCCGCCCACCTTGTATTTGGCGTTCTGGTTTTTGTAGCCAATGTGTACGACAGAGCATTTGTTAGATGGGATTTGGAGTTGCCCGTTGCACGACCATTCCTAGCTCTACAGCTTCGGTGTTTGTGCAATACGAAAGTCTTATCTGGATAAGAATACCAAAACAGCATTGCCAGCAAAGACAGTTTACAGTTTATTTGGATTTATATCCCGCCCTATCTCCCCAAAGGGACTCAGGGCGGCTCACAGGCAAATATGAAACAATACAATAAATACAGTACAGTGTTAAAATGAAATGAAATTAACTAGCCTGTGCTAAAATATAACTAAAAACTTTTAAAATCCCCTACCAAATACAGTTAAATTATTTCTAGGCTAAAATCTAGGCTAAAATCTAAGCTAAAATCTAAAATCTAAGCTCTAAGCTAGGCCAGCTAGGTGAAAGAAGTGTGTTTTCAGTGAACGGCGAACAAGGCGAAGGTCCGTGATGGTACGAAGTTCGGGGGGTAGGTCATTCCAGAGGGCCAGGCCTGCCACATTGACCGGCAGACAGCACCTTGAGGAGGCCCTCCCTGTGGGAGCGGACCGGTCGAAGGGAGGTATGCGGTAGGAGACGGTCCGGCAAATAACTGGGCCCTGTGCCATGGAGCGTTTTATAGATGGTGACCAGCACCTTGAAGCGCACCCGGAAAGCCACCGGCAGCCGGTGCAACTCGCGCAGGAGAGGTGTTACATCCAGGACCTGACAAGATTATGTCATAATGATGAAACGTGTGTTACGACACTCCGGTGCATAAAATGCCAGATGCAAGTACAAAAGGAATAGAGTAGACTCTACAGTAGTCTAGACGGGAAACACAAGATGGGAACTCTAAGCATAGCAACTCTAAGCATCACAAAGGTCTGTAGTTGTGAAATCTCATGAAAGACTGTTTGCTGGAGAGGAATTCCCTTAAACCTAAATAAAAGAGGTTGTATCAGGACGAGGAGTCAGCTTCATGACCTTGGGAAGCCTAGGTCAGAATATTAGAGAGGCGCTGTAATGCTATCATGAAGCAATATATACCGTATTTTTCAGAGTATAAACGCTCCGAAGTATAAGACGCGCCTAGATTTTGGGGAGGAAAACAAGGGAAAAATATCTGCCTCTGCCTCCCAGCAATTTGCCTCCTTGCAACAAACAGTACAGACAATATACACTGTTTGTAGTGTTATATTTCAGACTATACTTGTACCGATACTGTCATGCATTCTGGAAGTATAGTTATTCTCTGCTATTTACAAGAATAGCACTTTTTAAAGCAATAGCACTGGGCCTCTTCAGATCAAGCATTTATTTTAAAAAGTTTCTTCATTTTGTTAAGTTGTCTAGAATAATAATAAAGCAGTCTTTAAAAAATAAGTCTAATAATTTGAACATATACTTCTTGACTTACCTCCTTGCAGCAAACAGCCTGATTAGCACAAGAAAAGAAAAAAACTGGCTCCCAGCAATTTGCCATGGGGAGCAAACAGCAAGTTTCACTTTCAGTTTTCTCCCGATCATCAGCTGTTACAGGGTGCAGGGATTGCTATACCTTATTGAAGCCTCCGCAAGTCCCCGTTTGCTGCAAAGAGGTAAATTGCTGGGAGGCAGAGGCCAAAGGGTTGGGGGTGGTGGGTGGGTGGGGCTACATTCAGTGTGTAAGACGCACCCAAATTTCCCCCTCTTTTAGGGGGGAGGAAAGGTGCGTCTTATACTCTGAAAAATACAGCAAGTCTTAAGTGCTAATGGAAATATTTGACTAAATATCCTTAGTCAAAGGGAAGCGGAGAGCCAAAACCATGGCGCCGCCTTCGTTAGCTGTGCTATTTTACTTGTGCATTGTATTTTTCGTTTGGCCAATAAACGCTTTCTGGATGGATTACAAGCTAAAAGAATGAAACAAAAAGAGACACACAGAGAGAACACAATGAGGATGAAGCAAAATAACTGGCACAGAGTGAGGACTTCTGGATGCTCCCCATCCAATCCATTTGGACGGGCAGTTATTTCAGCTTAAATGGCATCGTGCTGTTCAATGCAAATTAGTTCCACACACACACACACCCTATCTATATGGAGAACGCCAGGATCTATTACCCATTTTTACTCGCTTCTCTCACCGTTTGGGCCGTCAAGGAAATGAGGCCGTCGAAAGCTTCTCCAGTCCGCCTGCCTCTTGTAATATCTAGTCAATGCAGCCATGCTGATTTGAACATAAGAGGACCCCAAAAAAAAAAATTTAAAAAAAATTCCCCACCGCTACTCGCAACGATTGAGAATCATCCACGCCATTAGCGCGGTTACGAGGAGAGCTACGAGCACCGCACAATGGATTATCCCAGCAGGATCCCAGCTGGCGCAGGCCGGATGCAATCTAAGCCTTGTGTGGGTCTGAAGTTAGAAGGACGGAAAAAGTTCTTTCGAAGTAGTTTGTAGAGGACAATCTTCTCCAGTGTTCGTTCCGAGCAATTTGTAGTCGTTTAAAGTCAGCCTTCACTGTCCAATTCAGGTACAGACTGATATCTTTTAATGGACACTATCAGAATGCAGCTCTTGACATGTTCCCACTGAATTAGGATGGAGGAGACAGATGTACAGTGCCCAGTTTAATAGGGCTGTGCGATACAGGTATTATTCCCAGAGTAATAAGACAGTTGGAAGGCACCTTGGAGAGGTGCCTTCTAGTCCAGGGGTCACCAACCTTTGCAACTTTAAGTCTGAAGGACTTCAGCTCCCAGAATTCTCCAGCTGGCTGGAGAATTCTGGGAGCTGAAGTCATTCAGACTTAAAGTTGCAAAGGTTGGGGACCCTGTTCTAGTCCATCCCCACCCACCCCTGCTCAAGTAGGAGAACCTATATAATTTCAGACAAATGCTTTTGGTCACCACGATGTAGAAAAGATGTGGAGACTCTAGAAAGAGTGCAGAGAAGAGAAACAAAGATGTTTAGGGGACTGGATGCTAAAACATATGAGGAACGGTTGCAGGAACTGGGTATGTCTAATTTAATGAAAAGAAGGACTAAGGAAGACAAGATAGCAGTCTTCCAATATCTCAGAGGCTGCCACAAAGAAGAGGGAGTTAAGCTATTTCTCCAAAGCACCTGAGGGCAGGACAAGAAGCAATGGGTGGAAACTAATCAAGGAGAGAAGCAACTTAGAACTGAGGAGAAATTTCCTGACCGTGAGAACAATGAATCAGTGGAACAGCTTGCCTCCAGAAGTTGTGAATGCTCCCAACCCTGGAAGTTTTTAAGAAGATGTTGGATAGCCATTTGTCTGAAATGGTATAGGGCTTCCTGCCTAGGCAGGGAGTTGGACTAGATGACCTCCAAGGTCTCTTCCAACTCTGCTATTGTATGTATATGATATCTTCTTAAAAACCTCCAGTGTTGGAGTTCCAGAAGCACACGGGACGCTGTTACCTTCCCACGAAGTGGTACCTATTTATCTACTCGCATTTCCATGCTTTTGAACGGCTGAGTAGGCAGGAGCTGGGGCTAGGAATGGGAGCTCACCTTGCCGTGCGGTGTTGGGGTCTCTTGTCGGAAGCTAGTTAGGTTACAAATGGTGATCAGATGAACTCGGGACTGCGCAAGTGTCATAAATCCACACCAGTTGCCAAGTGGTCAAATGTTGTGACTATGAGGATGCTGCCACGGTAACAAGTGTGAAAACCGGTCAAAAGTCCATGTTTAGTGCTGTTTTGAAGGGTCACTAAACAAAACGTAGCGCATTACCTGTGTTCCCATTTTTATTCTTTGAGAACGTTCGGTTCCTTTGAATGTAGACAGTGGCGTTTCCATGGGATATAAATTCTCCTTCCAACATTGAGAATGAAAGGTTACTCCTGGTCAATTAGCCACTTTTCCCCTGGGCTGTACGGACAATGATTTGTAACACCATTTTCTTCAGTTGCTGCACATTTGATTCTAATTTTTCCCCACCCGCCCTTCACCAAGTTACTACCCTGCTCCTTTTATTTTTGATTTAAGCACAAGGATGATCTACTCTGCTCCGGAACTGTGGTACTACGGCTCTCGGTAGCAAATAATAATAATAATAATCTTTATTGTCATTGTACTAAAATGACAATGAAATTGGTTATGATCAGATGTGAGCAAGGAGGGAGGACGGTACAAGGGACAGCTTGCTCTTAGAAACGGGATTGATTTATATTTATTTTTTGGGGAGCCGTTTCTAAAAGAACAAACATTTCCTTCCCTTGCATTATTTCAGCATAATTCCTTTTAAAAACATGGGAAATCCAGCTCTGGTGGGCTGTTGTGACCCGCCAGTGAGGTGGTTGGGGAAGAACATGGGCCAGTCCTGGAATCTGGGGAAGGCTCTGATGAGGGCTCTGCGTCAGAGGCATAAGAACATAAGAACATAAAAATAGCCTTGCTGGAACAGCCACAGCCCATCCAGTCCAGCCTTCTGTCTCACACAGTGGCTCCCCATTTGCTTCAGGGTCTTCCCAAGCAGATGTCTTCGCCTGCTTAGGATTCCCTGCAAATGGCATTGAGAGATATACTCCCTAGCTCTCCAACCCGGAGGGTGTCCTTAGGCATCCATCATGATAGCCATGGATACCCTTGTTCTCCATGAACTCCTCTCATCCTTTCTTTCTTTCTTTCTTTCTTTCTTTCTTTCTTTCTTTCTTTCTTTCTTTCTTTCTTTCTTTCTTTCTTTCTTTCTTAACATAAGAACATAAGAATAGCCTTGCTGGAAGAGGCCACAGCCCATCCAGTCCAGCCTTCTGTCTCACACAGTGGCTCCCCATTTGCTTCAGGGTCTTCCCAAGCAGATGTCTTCACCTGCTTAGGATTCCCTGCAAATGGCATTGAGAGATATACTGCCTAGCTCTCCAACCCCGAGGGTGTCCTTAGGCATCCATCATGATAGCCATGGATACCCTTGTTCTCCATGAACTCCTCTAATCCTTTCTTAAAGGTGTCGAAGCTGACAGCTGTCACCACTTCTTCTGGCAGGGAGTTCCATAGACCAATGATCCTCTGGGTGAAAAAGTACTTCCTCTTATTTGTTTGAGGTCTAGCTTCCCAAAGTTTCATGGAGTGCCCCCTAGTTCTAGTATTGTGCGATAGGGAAAACAGTTTTTTTCCTTTTCTACTTTGTCCACACCGTGCATGAGGCAGTTATCAGCTGCTTTCGGAGTCAGACATCAGTGAGGCAGATGAACAGCTGGAGCCTGTTCCCAGTGTGCGCATGCACAGAGTTGCGAGACAAAAGGAAGAGCTAAAGAACAAGGGTCGACTTGGGAGGAAGGCCACAGGGGGACGATGAATGTCTCCTCCCAGAGGAAATAAAAGAGGAGCGACAGGGGAGTGGAGTTTGCAGGAGACCATTAGTTCACTTAATTGGTTCGTGACTCTCCGAGACTCCTTGCCAAGCTTTGCAGATATCGGCCCAGCAGCTCTCCAAGCCAGATAAGGTCTGTGACTGTAAATCCTCCCTGGAAAGACTTTGCTGGATGTGAAGGAGCAGGATTCAGAGTAAATGAATAAAAGGGTTTTTTGTCAGGATGAGGAGTTTGCTTCATGCTCTCGGGAAGCCTCGGTCAGAACATGGGCACATTAAAAACTAATTAAACTATGCCCATGAATTTAATGAATACTGATAACCAGTTCACAGCAACGCTTGCAGTATGGGTTGTCACTGCTGAAACAGCCTTGTTGTAAAAATATATATATAAAAAAAATTGTTTATTGTGTTAATAGGGGAACTACCGAGCAACGCGTTCACCTTCTGTTTTCAGTGAAGGGAGAAGCTCCTTCAGTCTCTTAAGACTTGAGGATCAGACAGTTTGATCTCGGCAACAGATTTCTCGACCCTGTCTTCAAGGATGATCGGAAGGGGGCAGGGGCAGAGGTGGTATTCAGCCGGTTTGAACCAGTTCGAGCGAACTGGTAGCGCCAACAATCAATTGGCCCCGCCCGCCCACCCCTGCGATTCGAACCGCTGAACTGCTGACCTATTGATCGGCAAACTCAGTGTCTTAGTCTTAGCCACTGAGCCAGCCCTTAAAAACCACTCTACTTATCAGCAATTCATTCTTTGTCACAATTATCGACTCCACTGTTTGAAAAACCATTTCCAACCCCTCCCCCATTTCTCTTAATAATACAATACAATAGCAGAGTTGGAAGGGACCTTGAAGGTCATCTAGTCCAACTCCCTGCCTAGGCAGGAAGCCCTATACCATTTCAGACAAATGGCTATCCAACATCTTCTTAAAGACCTCCAGTGTTGGGGCATTCACAACTTCTGGAGGCAATTTCTGTTCCACTGATTCATTGTTCTCACTGTCAGGAAATTTCTCCTCGGTTCTAAGTTGCTTCTTTCCTTGATTAGTTTCCACCCATTGCTTCTTGTTCTGCCCTCAGGTGCTTTGGATAATAGTTCCTCAGGTGCTTTGGATAATAGTTTGACTCCCTCTTCTTTGTGGCAACCCCTGAGATATTGGAACACTGCTATCATGTCTGCCCTAGTCCTTCTTTTTATTAGACTAGACATACCCAGTTCCTGCAGCCGTTCTTCATGTGTTTTAGTCTCTAGTCCCCTAATCCTCTTTGTTGCTCTTCTCTGCCTTCTTTCTAGAGTCTCCACATCTTTTTTTACATCGTGGTGACCAAAACTGGATGCCGTAGTCCAAGTGTGGCCTTACCAAGGCCTTATAAAGTGGTATTAACACTTCTCGTGATCTTGATTCTATCCCTCTGTTTATGCAGCCTAGAACTGTGCTGGCTTTTTTGGCAGCTGCTGCCCACGGCTGACTCCTATTTAAATGGTTGTCCACTAGGACTCCAAGATCCCTCTCACAGTTACTGCTATTGAGCAAGGTACCACCTATACTGTACCTGTGTATTTCATTTTTGTTGCCTAAATGTAGAACCTTCCTCTTTTCGCCATTGAATTTCATTTTATTAGATAGTGCCCAATATTCAAGTTTGTCAAGATCCTTCTGTATCTTAAGCCTATCTTCTGGAGGCTCCAGAATTTCTCTGTAAGGATCTCAACCAGCTTGAAATGGTCCTCCCCGGCTGGTCTGTGACTGCTCCCTTCCTCTCGCAGAATTCCCTTGAAAAATCTCCAAAGAAAATAATGTATCAAGCATCAAGGGTTTTGGCTATCCTCCAACATTCCTCCTGCTAATGTAGCGTAAGGCTTCCTGGGAAGTGTCACAATCTGGTTACCATCCACATTCATCCCGTCGCTCTGCATTGCTCTGTATAGAGAGGCTACTGGGGGACTTGGTTTAAGGAGAAACTATGGCTTATCTTGAATAGGATTGACTTAGATTGGAAGAATGGACAGTTCTATTTGTTTGCTAAGAATCCTGCTAACTTAGGTTGAATTTCTTAGTTGGCACAGAAGCAATGGTCAAAATTGCCCAACATTTGGTCTAGGCCAGGGGTCTGCAAAGTCGGCTCTTTTAAGACTGGTGGACTTCAACTCCCAGAATTCCCCAGCCAGCTATGGGAGTTGAAGTCCACCAGTCTTAAAAGAGCCGACTTTGCAGACCCCTGGTCTAGGCAATATGAAGAGGGTCACTCCCCCTCTAAATGCATGCACACACACACACACACACACACACACACACACAGATGTACACACTCACACACACATGAAAGGACATTCAATCATGCTGAAAAATGCCAGGGAGTGAAAAATTGGCAATTGATAACTTGAAACAGACCAAGCAGCTGAAGGCGAATTACATGTTCTTGTAACAACAGTGACAAAAGAGGGGGGTGGGCTTTGATATCAGCCTCCCCACCCCCCCACCCCCCCATCTTAAATATGGTAGACCAACACAGGCTTATGTCTATGGCGTTGCTAAACCATCCAGATGATGGTTGTCCCAAAGGTGCTTTCCTCAAGAGGCAGCTGAGCTTTCTTTGTTTGTCCTCGAAGACGTTTTGCTTCTCATCCAAGAAGCTTCTTCAGTTCTTGCAGAACGGCTTCTGCAAGAACTGAAGAAGCTTCTTGGATGAGAAGCGAAATGTCTTCGAGGAAAAACAAAAAACAGCAACAACCCAATGGCCTCTTCAAAAAGCATCTTTGGGATGGACGGGGGTTTTTCACGACTAAAACGTTGACTTGTGCAACTTCCTTCCCTAAGTTCTTGGTTGGTCCTCTTTGTTGGTGTCTTCACAGATTGTGGCCAAGACAGTAACTTTTTAGATGGCTTTTTAAATGCTTATGGATTTTTTTGCTGCTGATTTATTTTTTGGCTTCACTTCCCCCTTTTCCCCAAGTTACCGTATTGCGAATCGTCTTGAGTGTATTTCTCTTTAATTATCTGCACCACCAAATCTATTGTGGGCATGTCTATGGGCTGCACAGCATTGTCACTCAACGATGTGACATAAAGAAATGTTTTGAAGACTTGTTACTAAAGGTTTTTCACGCTTTGATCTTCGGTATGTTGCCTGCTTAAAATCCCCGAGCTCCGAAATGTGTAACTGCCAAGGAATGGGGAGTGACATTCCTGAAACTCACATTTACTGAAGATGGAAGGAGGAAAGAAGGAAGGAAAGAGGAAAGGAAGGAAAGAGGAAGGAAGGAAGAAGGAAAGAGGGAAGGAAGGAAGGAGGAAAGAAAAGGAAGGGAAGAGGAAGGAAGGAAGAAGGAAAGAGGGAAGGAAGGAAGGAGGAAAGAAAAGGAAGGAAAGAGGGAAGGAAGAAGGAAAGAGGGAAGGAAGGAAGGCGGAAAGAAAAGGAAGGGAAGAGGAAGGAAGGAAGAAGGAAAGAGGGAAGGAAGGAAGGAGGAAAGAAGGAAGGAAAGGGGTAAGGAAGGAAAGAGGAAGGAAGGAAGAAGGAAAGAGGGACTGCTAGAAATTTTAGATGGGGATTTTAGTTTTTAATTGGATTTTTAGCGCAGGGAAATATTTAATTTGTTTTTTAACTATATGTATGTATTTATTGTTTTATTAGCCCTGTGCACCGCTCCGAGTCCCTTTGGGGAGAGGGAGCGGTCAATAAGTTTAATAAATTATTATTATTATTATTAAGGAAGGAAGGAGGAAAGAAAAGGAAGGGAAGAGGAAGGAAGAAGGAAAGAGGGAAGGAAGGAAGGAGGAAAGAAAAGGAAGGGAAGAGGAAAGAAGGAAGGAAGGTGTGTTCCTACAGCACTTCCCAATTCTCAAAATGCTTTAAAAAAATTCCCTTTGTACCCTTTGAAGCTGATTAGTTTGCAAGATAATAATTTGCCAAAGGCTGCTAGCTGAGAAATGGATTCAGGAATTTAGATATTTGACTCTAAGCCTGATGCCTATGTTTGACAAGATTCGAGGCAGAAGAAGAAAAGAAAAGCGAGGGATAAATTGGGTGGACAAAGATCCGAGACTGCGTCCATTTTGGGGTGGGGAAGAAACCAGCACTGCTCCATGCAGTCATCCAGAACAAAACTCAACTCTCCCTTCTCTATTTTATTTCAAAAGCTTTTGGTAACTTAACACCTATCTCTATCTCTGAGAGAGAGAGAGAGAGAGAGAGAGAGAGAGAGAGAGGGGGGGGGGTGAATGGAGCCACTGGGAAGCAATCGGTGGGAACTGGGCAGAAGAAACAGCTTTCCCAGGGAAACCAAATAATTTGTGGAAGCCAAGCAGAAATGCTGTAGACCTATTCCTTGTAAAGAGAGGGAAGTCTTAAGTATAATTTTTATTGTCATTGTACTTGTTTACAAGGAAATTGGAAGCTGGAGCAGAATTCTCTTGAGATGCTTTGTGGGGAGAGGGGGTAGCAGGGCAGGGAATTTAACCCAGAGCCCCACTCAGGTGTGAGCCATTCCACCTCCTTGACTATATTATTCAAATAGGAATGAATAAAAAGAAGGGTTCTCTTACGTCATCCTTCTCACCTATCTGTCTCCTGTCTCTTTCGTCTTGTTGGAGTTCCACCAGATCGCTGCCAGCTCTGAAGCTCTGGAGTTAAATTCCAGCCTGCGAGCAAAGCAGGAGGTGAGCTTCCCTGCTCTGCCAGGGAACTGGCTGCAGCCCCTTTTATTCCCTACCACCACCACACACACACACACACACACACTCACGCACGCACACTCACACATGTAGTTTCTGGGTGTCACTCCTCCAGAACGTCAGAGCCGGCATTTAGCAGAGGAGATGTGAGCTGGATGCAAAGATGCTACTTCACCGGAGACCGCTTGTGGACAGGATGTAAATACTGGCTTGGTCTCTCTCAGATCCTTCCCCCATCACCACCCCTGTGCCCTTTGGCTCTCCTAACAACTCGAAATCCACACACACACACACACACACACACACACACAAAAGCAGGAGCAGACAAAAGCAAGGGACCACACCGCGAAATTGCCGAGTCGTTTCTCTCACAATTTGCTTCTGAGCTTCATCGGAAGTTTTATTGCCGGGCTGTTGGGCTGTTATTTTATTTTTTTTGACGTTGGTGTGAAAGCCTGCTGGTGGAAGCTGGCGATGTTTGCTTCCATCTGGTACGCCAAGAAGCTGGGACGCCGGTTTGTCCACAATGCCAGGAAAGCCAAAGCAGAAAAGGTACGGTGTGTTTGTGTGTGGTGTTGGAGGGAGGGAGGGAGGAGGGAGGGAAGAGATGCTTTCCTTCCTTTACCTCTGCAATCTTTCGGGGCTGGTCCCATTGGCGTGGACACCCGTTGGTCTTAGCTGGCGGGACCTCTTTGCGTTGTTCTCGCTCTGGGTTTTGCTGGCAAAGTCTTGCCTTTGGGTTTGGGGAAAGAAATGGCTAGGAAGCTATCGCGGCATGTCAACTTGTTGCAGTGGCTGGTACTATGATGGGAGAGTGGGGGGGCTTAAACACAGCTGGTACTTTTTCAAGAAGGCATGTTGGCGAGTTGGATGAATGATCCTATAGATCAGGGGTCCCCAACCTTTGCAACTTTAAGTCTGAAGGACTTCAGCTCCCAGAATTCTCCAGCTGGCTGAAGTCCTTCAGACTTAAAGTTGCAAAGGTTGGGGACCCCTGCCATAGATGCACCAATCCCAAACACTTCAATGCAGTAAAGTCCGCGAAGAGCAGGTGTGGATGCTGGATTACTTGTTGCCATCGACCTCATGCTGGTTTTGGGGGTGGGTGGGTGGGTGGGACAGTTCCGTCCACCCTTTTCTTGATCTATTTTAATTTCATTTAATTTATTTATTTTGTAAAAAGGGGGACCGTTAGTTCGGCTCACCGTAAAGAAGCCCACTGGCCAGGAAGTTAAGCACGAAGCGCTCTCGAATCTAACCGTTTGGGTCCGGTTTGATTTTTGCAATGCAGCATCTTTCGTCTTGTCCGAGCGCGCTTCAAGCCATGAACGAGCCATTTTTAAGCCATCACCCACGGCAAAAGGGTTTTTTTTTTTCTGGGAGTCTTTTGCTGTGCGATCAGAACAACATTTCGCGCTTTTGCAATCGGTCTCCAGAACCCAGGAGATAAGAAAAAGGAAAGGAGGGAGGAAGAAAAAATATCTCGCTATCAGCTTGGAAAAGATGTCCATTCTCTCTGTCGCCTAGCCTAGCGTGCTGCAAACTAAGGTTAACAGTTGTTTTCTAGGAGGGTGGAAACCATGCTTTTCAAGAACTCCAAGCATTGGCTTAGCTAAGGATCTGGTGGGAAAGGATGGAGATATGGAGCCATGCATGGTCCCTGTTACTGCTGGAGTCCATCTACCGCAAGAGGTTTGCTGTCTTCGTGAGAGGGGAAGAAGTAAAGGGAAAGGTTCCCCTCGCACATCTGTGCTAGTCGTTCCCGACTCTAGAGGGGCGGTGCTCATCACCGTTTCAAAGCCGAAGAGCCAGCGCTGCCCGAAGACGTCTCTGTGGTCTTGGGGCCGGAGTGACTCAACGCCGAAGGCGCACGGAACGCTGTTCCCTTCCCACCAAAGGTGGCTCCTATTTTTCTAATTGCATTTTTTTTAGCGTGCTTTCGAACGGCTAGGTTGGCAGAAGCTGGGACAAGTCACGGGACCTCACTCCGTTACGTGGCGCTAGGGATTCGAACTACCGAACTGCTGACCTTTCTGATCGACAAGCTCGGCGTCTTAGCCACTGAGCCACCGCATCTGTGGGAAAGAAGTAGTAGGGTGGAATTCTGAACCCGGCTGTTTTGTTTCAGAGGTTTCGTTACCCAACTAGGTGACAGCTTCAGTGTTAGAAGGGATCAGGGTTTGTTCTCAGGGGACTGCACAATTCATACCTGAGCTATTCATATTCTCTTCTGACAATTGGACACCATACCAATGCTGCTTTAGTTCGTTGGTCTCCTTTTGAGTTGGGTAATGGACCACCCTGGTCTACAGTTATTTAGGCCTTCCCTTGCCTTAACAGATAACACATTAACAGAGTTGAAAGAGACCTTATAGGTCATCTAGTCCAACCTCCCCTGCCCAAGCTGGGGACCCTACACCCATTTCTGACAAATGACAGTCCAGCCTCTTCTTGAAAGCCTCCAGGGATGAAGCTCCCACAACTTCTGAAGGCAACTTCTGTTCCATGGGTTGATTGTTCTCACTGTCAGGAAATTCCTCCTTATTTCCAGGTTGAATCTCTCCTTGGTCAGTTTCCATCCATTGTTCCTTGTCTGGCCTTCGGGGGCTTTGGAAAATAGCTTAACCCCCTCTTCTCTGTGGCAGCCCCTCAAATATTGAAAGACTGCTCTCATGTCTCTCCTGGTCCTTCTCTTCACTAGACCAGCCAGGCCCAGCCAGGCCCAGTTCCAGCAATCGTTGTTCATATGTTTTAGTTTCCAGTCCCTTAATCATCTTTGTTGCTCTTCTCTGCACTCTTTCTAGAATCTCAGTGGTTTTCCAGTCAGCTCTACAATTGATGTGGAGACTCTAGAAAGAGTGGAGAGAAGAGCAACCAAGATGATTGGTTGGGTGGAAACTAATCAAAAAGAGAAGCAACTTAGAACTGAGGAGAAATTTCCTGACAGTGAGAACAATTAATCAGTGGAACAGAAGTTGCTTCCAGAAGTTGTGAATGCCTGGAAGTCCTTAAGAAGATGATGGCTAGCCATTTGTCTGAAACGGTATAGGGCTTCCTGCCTAGGCAAGGAGTTGAACTAGATGACCTCCAAGGTCCCTTCCAACTCTGCTATTGTATTGTATTGTAGTGATAGGGCTTTTGGTTAGGACAGGTAGAGGAGAAATGATGCCTCTACCTGGAAAATGGATTGAACCCCTCCCCCTCTCTATGGCAGCCCCTCAAATACTGCTATCAACCTTTTAGAACAGGTGTCTCCAACCTTTGCAACTTTAAGTCTGAAGGACTTCAGCTCCCAGAATTCTGCAGCCAGCTTTGCTGGCTGGAGAATTCTGGGAGCTGAAGTCCTTCAGACTTAAAGTTGCAAAGGTTGGAGACACCTGTTTTAGAAGACCAGCTGAACATTCAGCAATCAGCCACCGAAGCAGCTAACCTAATCTGCTACAGAAAGCAGCAAGCCGAATTCCAATGCTCCTCGGCTGCCGTTGAGCCGAGAACTCTCTGTTGCTAAGTTAGACAGATGTTAAGGGAGTTTTGCGAACCTTCCTGGCCAGGGGTTGTTAAGGGAATCCCTGCAGTTGTGAAGGGGACGCGGTTGTGATGTCCATCTGGCTCTCCAGATTCTGACTTTGCCCGTCAGAAGGTAGCAAAGAAGGGGTCCCACAACGCCCCCGGGAAACTGCAACCGTCACAACGTTGAAGCAGTTGCCATGTGGGGATGCCACAACTGTCAATGAAATGGGTATTGGCTACTTGGCCTATTAGTTGTAAGTCGAAGACTATCTTTACTCAGTTCAGGGCTTCAGCTGTTTTTTATTGCCTTCTCTATTTCCATCTCTCTCCTTCTCTCTCTCTCCCCTCTTCCTCCCTCTCTTTCTCCCTCCCTCTCTCGCCTTCTCTCTTTCTCTCTCACTCCCTCTCTTTCACTCTCTCCCCCTCTCTCCTCTCTTCCTCTCTCCCTTCCTCTCTCCTCTCTTTCTCTGTCTCTCCCCTCTCCCTCTCTTTCCCTCTCTCCTTCTCTTTCCCCCTCCCTCTCCCTCTCCCCCTTCTCTCTTTCTCTCTCACTCCCCTCTCCCTCTCTTTCCCTCTCTCTCCCCCTCCCTCTCTCCTCTCTTTCTCTCTCCCTCCCCTCTCCCTCTCCTTTTTTCTCTCCCTTCCTCTCTCCTTCTCTCTTTCTCTATCTCTCCTCTCTCCTTCTCTTTCCCTCTCTCTCCCCCCCTCTCTCTCCCCTTCTCTCTTTCTCTCTCACTCCCCCTCCCTCTCTCCCCTTCTCTCTTTCTCTCTCGCTCCCCTCTTCCTCTCTTTCTCTCTCTCCCCCCTCCCTCTCTCCTCTTTTTCTCTCCCTCCCCCTCCCTCTCCTTTTCTCTCTCCCTTCCTCTCTCCTTCTCTGTTTCTCTTTCTCCCCTCTCCCTCTCCCCCCTTCTCTCTTTCTCTCTCTCTCCCCTCTCCCTCTCTTTCTCTCTCCCTCCCCTCTCCCTCTTCTTTTCTCTCTCCCTTCCTCTCTCTCTCCTTCTCTCTTTCTCTCGCTCTCCTCTCTCCCTCTCTCCCTCCCTCCCTCTCCTCTGTTTCTCTCTCTCCCTTCTCCCTATCCTCTCTCCCTTCCGCTCTCTCTCTTTCTCTCTTTCTCTGTCTTCCCCCTCTCCTTCCCTCCCTCTCTCTCATTCTCTCTTTCTCTGTCTCTCCCCTTTCTTTCTCTCTCTCTCTCCTGTCCTCTCCCTCCCTCCTTCTTCTATCTTTCTGTCTTTCTCCCCTCTCCGTCTCTTTTTCTCTCTGTGTTCTTCTCTCTCCTCCTCTCTTTTTCTGTTTCTCTCCTCTCCTTCTCTCTCTCTCTCCCTCTTCTCCTTCTCTCTTTCTCTCTCGCTCCCTTTCTTTCCCCCTCCTCCTGTTCCTGGAATTAGCATGTTTATTGATCAAATCCTGTTTCCAGGAATTTGGGGTAGCTTCCTGATCCCATCAGGTGCAGCATCAAACCAATACACACTAACTTTGGTTTTTGATGTGTTCAGAGAAGTTCTTGGCCATCCCAGCGCCCTGCTCCATCAATGACAGGCAAGCCCCCTTTAATACCCTTATTGCAGCCCAAGATCACCGTATCCAGCATCTTGTTCCAGTGAGAACCTCAAAGATATCTTTGTGCTTGCTGGAAATACGAGCCACACTGTGATTGGCACCAACCTGTCTTTACTGCTCCTGATCTTAGAAATGTGATTTAGGAATCTCAAAAGCTGATGTATATTAAGTCAGACTATTTCTACATCACAACCTAGTATTGTTGACCCTGGTGAGCAGCTGCTGATCAGATGTTGATGATGCCAATAATGGAAGGTAACACAATAACAGGGTTGGAAGGGAACTGATCTCTATACCAGAGATCAGCAACCTGCGGCTATGGAACCACATGTGGCTCTGGGGCTGCATGTGGCTCTTTCAACCCTCTGCTGCAGCTCCCTGTCGCCGGTCAGCACCACAATTGATAGGATTTTCGGTTAGGACAGGTAGAGGGAAAAGGATGCTGCACTAGGAGGAGACTCTATGGTGGGGGAACCGGTCTTCCGGTGGGCTCCAAAATTGAACCGGGGGGCTTCCGGTTAGGCCTTTTGTGGCTCTTTGAGTGTTTAAGGTTGCCGACCCCTGTCCTATACCATTTCAGACAAATGGTTGTCCCTTCTCTTCTTCAAAAGCTCTAGCATTCTACTGCTGGAGCTGGGTTATGGCTTTAAACAAAGCCCTTTTCCTTGAGGAGCAGGTCCAATCCCTCCTTTTTTTGACTTCGAACAAGCAGGCAAGCAAACATCGTGTGGCAATACGTTTTCTAAAGAGACCTTTGCGTTGTAGAAAGTCCCGTGGGCCCAGCCGATTGGGGAATGGCCCAAAGTTGGCTTGCAAAAAGAAACCGAGAAAAGGGAAGAAATACGTTCTTTCTTTCCATCCGTCACATTTGTAATTTTTTTACACATCCTCCAGAGCGATGCCCGTGGATATTCAGATCTTCGATTTGAATACAATGATGCATTGTGTAAAAATGCTGCCCACCCTTGGCTCAGGTTTAGGTTTTATTGGTTTTTTATACCGCCCTACTCCCGAAGGACTCAGGGTGTACAGCCAGAGTAAAAACCAATATATAAAAGTTAAAAAAGTTTTTAAAAGACATATTAAACAATTTGGCCGAAAAGTGGAAAAAAAACAACCAACCCTGATTAAAATTAATAAAAAATTGTAATTTAAAAATCATGTTTTATGCCAGCCCGGCTTGTTGGAAGAAAAAAGGTTTTGAGAGCATGGCGGAAGGTGCGTAAGTCAGGGATAGTTCTTAATTCCGGGGGCAATTCGTTCCCAGAGGACAGGTGCTCCCACGGAGAAGGCTCTCCCCCTGAGTGTCGCCAGTCGACATTGTCTAGCCGACGGCACCATGAGGAGACCCTCTCTATGGGAGCGTACGGGCCGGTGGGAGGCTCTCGGTGGCAGAAGGCGATCTCGTAAGTACCTTGGCATGGAACCATATTTTTTTCCTGCCCTAACACGCCCACCATACAAACATTATACGAAACTGCAATGTTTCCCATTGCAGTCTGGTTTTCATTTGCTGCTCTTCGCTCTTTCTTTTCTCACAACGCCCTCTTCCAATCCCACCCCCTCCCACTCCAGTGGTGGGTATTCAGCCGGTTTGGAATGATTTCCAATCCTGCCCCCCAGTCCAGTGGTGGTATTCAGCCGGTTTGGAATGGTTTCCAATCCTGCCCCCCAGTCCAGTAGTGGTATTCAGCCGGTTTGTACCCGTTTCCAATCCTGTCTTCCACTCCAGTGGTGGTATTCAGCCGGTTCGGACCAGTTTCCCATCCTACCCACAACTCCAGTGGTGCTATTCAGCCAGTTTGGAATGGTTTCCAATCCTGCCCCCCCCCCCACTCCAGTGGTGGTATTCAGATGGTTTGGACCAGTTTCCAATCCTGCCCTCCACTCCAGTGGTGGTATTCAGCCTGTTCGTACCAGTTTCTAATCCTGTCCCCCACTCCAGTATGGTATTCAGCCGGTTCGGACTCCAGCTGGTTCAGACCACTTCAGGCGAACCAGTAGTGAAAACCTGTGGGTCCGCCCCGGCACTATGCTGTCCTATTTAGCCTTGCTTTCCAAGCCGTGTGCATGTGTGCAAGCCACGTGTGTGCGCTCACATTTTCGGTGTGCGGCGAAACCGGTGTTAAAATTGTGTGAAACCCACCTCTGCCCCACTCCCAGTAAATATTTCTACATCACTGGAAAGCTTCGTGACAATGTGTGTCTTCAGAGGGAAGGGAGGAGTGAAAAGGAGGAGATGAAAGGGGATAAAATTAAGCCAATTTGACAAGAAGCTCTTTCGTCAAGTACGAAGTCTCTCTCAATGGTGTCTGATTCACCTGCATTCTGCCCACCGACATTTCAACATGTAATACAAAACGCCATCGTGGCTCTGTGAAGGATGCGATAGCTCGCAGATTTATAGTTAGCGAATCCAAGGAAAATGAGGTTCTTCTTAACCCCCTCAGCACATTTCTCTGCTTTTAAAAAAATGCCCTTGGCTTCTGTATTTTTTAATATCCTAGAAGAGATTAGAGGAGGACGAAAAGACTTGGCTCTTGAAATTCAGATCATGTTCGGAATAAAACACCCAACACTGAGGTAGTATGAAAGGAATGGAATGGGAATGGGAATGGGATGGAATGGAATGGAATGGAATGGAATAGAATAGAATAGAATAGAATAGAATAGAATAGAATAGAATAGAATAGAATAGAATAGAATAAATAATATGGAATGGAATGGAATAGAAAATATGGAATACAATACAATACAAACAATAGAAAATATGGAATGGAATGGAATGGAATAGAATAGAATAGATAGAATAAATAATATGGAATGGAATGGAATAGAAAATATGGAATACAATACAATACAATACAATACAATACAATACAATACAATACAATACAATACAATACAAACAATAGAAAATATGGAATGGAATAGAACAGAACAGAACATACGGAATGGAATGGAATAGAAAATATGGAATACAATACAATACAAACAATAGAAAATATGGAATGGAATGGAATAGAATGGAATAGAACAGAACAGATAATATGGACTGGAATGGAATAGAAAATATGGAATACAATACAATACAGTAGAATACAATACGGTAGAATACAATAGAAAATATGGAATGGAATAGAATAGAATAGGGAATACAATGTAACATTCTAAACCTCCGAATGTTGGGATCTGTTTGGTGGGACTGTCATTCCGGGGGCGTGCCTGCTTTGAACAAGAAATGTGAGTTTCTTGCACTTTTGTAAGGATAAAAAAAAAACTTTATAGCTGTTGGGGAATGGATGAGATGGATGTATGTTCTATTCTATCAGATGCAGATTAAGGTAGTTTTAATGTATGCCAATTTTACTCTGTTCTGTTCTGTCCCATTCCGTTCCATTCCATTCCAAAAAACCTCCAAGGTCCCTTCGAAAAAAGGTTTGCAGAGTGTAAAACTTTTTTTTTCCTAATTTGCCTCTTCAAAATCTTGGTACGTCTTATACTCCTGTTATTCTGTTCCGTTGTATTCAGTTCTGTTCAGTTCTACTGTACTCTACCCCAGGGGTCTCCAACCTTTGCAACTTTAAGTCTGAAGGACTTCAGCTCCCAGAATTCAAGCTTTGCTGGCTGGAGAATTCTGGGAGCTGAAGTCCTTCAGACTTAAAGTTGCAAAGGTTGGAGACCTCTGCTCTACCCTACCCTAACCTACTTTTTCTTATGTGTCTTCTTTTGCCCTCAATCTTTCCTAGCGTTAGGCTCTTCTCAAGTGAGGCTCGCTCCATCACTGGCATCTTTTAAAAAGAGATTGGACAACCATTTGAGATGGTTAGAATCTCAGTGGGACATCTTGACTTCAGAAATGGTGGGTGCTCCATCTCTGGTGTTTTTTAAACAGAGATTGGACAACAGAGAGGGAGTCGGACTAGAAGACCTGCAAGGTCCCTTCCGATTCTGTTCTTCTGTTTTAATTCCCGGCAAAAATGTCCTTCAGGCTTGGTCCACATAAGGGTATATTAGGCTACAGCATATTAATGGTCTGTGGAGGTGCTATTAGCAGGAATGAATGAGCTATCATTTGGGCTGAGCCATTCAACGTCATGCTTATATTAGCTCCTTTTTTAAAATTTCCTTTCGGAGGGAAAAAGGTTAGAAGGTGCCATTTAATGCACTTAGATTTCTCATTTCTTAGAAATCCTAAAATGTCATCTTGTACAATGTCTATCTTGATAAAGTGCTTTATTTATAAGATACCCTTCATTCCACTTATTACACGATGCTTAAAAATTTATACATGCTGGACTTTCAGAGGCCAAGGAATCTTCTCTGCCCTAAGGATCCCTTTTTTCCCCCTAATGGATTACCCCAGTTTTTCATGGGAGAATCAATCGGAAGTTTTGTTTCAACCCAAACACGGACTTTATAAACTGCTTAGAGAGGACTGTGAAGCACTGTGAAGCGGTATATAAGTCTTAAGTGCCGTTGCTATTATATAAAGTGCAACTCACACTTCACACGATCTTGATTCTATCGCTCTGTTAATTCAACCTAGGACTGAGTTGGCTTTTTTGGTGGCTGCAGTGCACTGCTGGCTCATATTTACCATATTTTTCAGAGTATAAGATGCACCGGAGTCTAAGACGCATCAAGGTTTTGAAGAGGCAATTTTTTTTAAAAGGTTTTGTACTCTGCAGACCTTCCCAAAACGGCCCATTTTTCATGAAAACGGGCCTGTTTCCCCTCCCCTCCCAAAAGGGCATGAATAGCCTTTAGGCAAAAACGAGCAAAAATGGTCCATTTTCGCAAAAGCAGGCCCCTTTTTGTCAAAAAAAGGGGCATGTATAGCTTTTGGGAGGCTTATAGAGTGCTCCTTGGGACTGGGGGGGGGCAATATTGAGCAAAAATCCGTCCTTTTTTGCTCATTTCTGCCCTCCCCAGCACCCAGGAGCACTCTGGAAGCCTCCTAAAGGCTATGCACAGCGAAGGGGGCAGGGTTTCAGGAGGCCAAAAAAGCTGTTATTCAGTGTATAAGACGCACCCAGATTTTCAGCCTCTTTTTGAAGGAAAAAGGTGCGTCTTATACTCGGAAAAATACGGTATGTAGTTGTCTGCTAGGACTCCAAGATCCTTCCCACAGTTACTACCAGGACAGCTGGAGAATATCAGGCTGGGCTGGGAAGATTGTCCTAGGGGATTAACTGCCAAAACGAGATTGGAGATTGATAAGGAAAGAGAAACTGTACGGGGGGGAAAAGGGTACCTGAGGCCCAGGGAAGAGAGCCAAATTTATAGTTATAGTACGGAGAGGCAAAATTGGCTAATATACCATCGTTTCGAAGTTTTTATGATCCATTATGGCTAGTGAAAATGGTCCTGAGTCAGCGGTTTGCAGTGACATAAAAGGCACAAGCCATTTTAAAATCCATTAAGAATCTTCCTCTTATCTCATTAAAGTGAAGCCGTATCCTGCGTCTTATCACGGTTTTTGGGCTTTCGTGTTTCATCCGCACGCTTGCTGCATTGTTGCGGAGCCCAACACAGAGACAGGTTTTGAAGGCAGAGGCTGATAAATCAAGAGGCAATTTCAAGGGTGGGACATTCAAGATAAGGCATGGCTTTGAAAAGGCAGTTCGTATAATGAAAGGCCTCTGAAGAGCAAGCTTTTTTATTATCTCAGAGGAACTTAAAAGAGGGGTGTGCTGACACTTTGAAAACACTCAGCAAGGAAAAAGGTGCTAATTTTTCCCTCCTCCCTCTAAAACATTACCCTGTAATTCGGTGTATGGATGTTTTTATTCAAATAGGAAGTGGCAAAGCTTCAACGTGATTCATTAGCTTATAAGATGGACAGGTAGCTGGGAAAGAAATTACCCTGCACGTCAAAAACTCTAAAACATCAAGAATGGGATCCATCAAAAGATCAACCATAGCATACTTTTGAGGACTGCTTGAAGAGTGTGTATGGAAATATTTCAATTGGTTACCTGCTAATTTTATCCCATGAAGATAAAGCGTCAGTTCTAGAACATAAAATTCGAGGAGACTCCTGAAGTTAGAATTCTAGAAGGCCCGGGAAGATAGAATTTTAGAAGTCTTTAGAAGATAGCATTCTAGATGACCCTGGAAAGTAGCATGCCAGATGACCCCGGAGGATAGAATTCTAGAAGAACCTGGAAGATAGAATTGTAGAAGACACTAGGAGATAGCATTCTAGATGATCCCCAAAAATAGCATTCTAGATGACCCTGGAAGGTAGAATTCTAGATGACTCTGAAAGATAGCATTCTAGATGACACTGGAAGGTAGAATTCTAGATGATTCTGAAAGATAGCATTCTAGAAGGCCCCGGAAGATAGAACTGTAGATGAACCTTGAAGATAGAATTCTAGAAGTCCTTTGAAGATAGCATTCTAGATGATCCTGAAAAATAGCATTCTAGATGACCCTGGAAATTAGCATTCTAGATTATCCTGGAAGATAGAATTCTAGAAGACCTTAGAAGAATTCTGGAAGACTCTTGAAGATGGGATCCAAAAGATTTACTCTAAAAGATAGTATCTAGAATAAATGATTCATGCACAGCTGCACTTATGCCTAACTGACAGCATTCTGCAAATCAAGCCTTTGCAAGACTGTAGACCATTCAAGACCGCTATTACAAAACGTCCTGGCTATTTGAGTCTAACTCATAGCAAGACTTCTTTGTAGAGAGAAGAAATGTGTTGTCTGAGAAACAGAGCTGCTTAAAACTTTCTGGTTATTTTTCCGCAGAGATCTTGCCCGTGATAACCATTCATTTTCTTTCTGAATGGTAATCTTTACCGCTCGGGCTTCCGTGTGCTTTTGCTGGTAGTATCAATTGTGCACTTAACGATGAGGAGCAGAAATTCAGCAAGGGAAGACAGTACTCTTTGCAATGAATGGGAGTGTAATTTTCATTATTTGAAAACTGCTGTAAAGCAGCTATGCTTGAATGTGTATAAATCCTTCACAGCTCTGACTCTTATCAAGAATCAAGATCGCATGCAGCGTTAATACCACTTTATAAGGCCTTGGGAAGGCCACACTTGGAATACGGCATCCAGTTTTGGTCGCCACGATGTAATAATAATAATAATAATAATAATTTTTATTTTTAAACCGCACCCTCTCCCCACAGGGACCCGGGGCGGTGCACAGGCAGAATAAAAACAGTCAAAAAATACATACATTTCATAAAAAACGATTAAACCAACCCTGTGCTAAAAATTCGCTAAAAATGTGCTAAAAATGTAAAAAAAGATGTGGAGACTCTAGAAAGAGGATTAGAGGACTGGAGGCTGAAACATATGAAGAACGGTTGCAGGAACTGGGTATGTCTAGTTTGATGAAAAGAAGGACCAGGGGAGACATGATAGCAGTCTTCTAATATCTCAGGGGCTGCCACAAAGAAGAGGGAGTCAAGCTATTCTCCAAAGCACCCGAGGGCAGGACAAGAAGCAATGGGTGGAAACTAATCAAGGAGAGAAGCAACTTAGAACTAAGGAGAAATTTCCTGACAGTTAAAACAATCGATCAGTGCCTCCAGAAGTTGTGAATGGCCCAGGTTTTTAAGAAGAGATTGAATTTGAATTTGAATTTTTGAATTTATTTCAATTTATATACCGCGCCTTTTCCATCGAGATGGACCCAGGGCAGTGCACAGGAAATTAAAACCAATAAATAATAGAAAATACAATAAATATAGTTAAGAAGAATTAAATTAGAAGCCTGTGCTAAAATTCCCAATAAAAACCCAACGTCCATTTACTAATCGGTAGGAGCTATATCACAAATAAGATCTAAACATTAAGCTAGACCAGCTTGCTGGAAAAAATATGTCTTGAGTGAACGGCGAAAGAGGGGAAGATCCGTGATAGTGCGAAGTTCGGAGGGTAGGTCATTCCAGAGGGCCGGCCCTGCCACAGAGAAGGCCCTATCCCTGGGTACCGCTAGCCGGCATTGACCGGCGGTTGGCACCCTTAGTAGACCCTCCCTGTGGGAGTGAATCGGACGGAGGGAGGTATGTGGCAGGAGACGGTCCCGCATTAGACAACCATTTGTCTGAAGTGGTGTAGGGTTTCCTTCCTAAGCAGAGGATTGGACTAGAAGACCTCCAAGGTCCCTTCCAACCCTGTTATTCTATTCTTATACCATCACTTTAGCCTCCTGTAACTCTGGATCACTTGATTCTCTTTTATCTTGATTCTTTCAAGCGTTTTATTTGCAAGGACCATATTAACCAAACTGTGTATTCTGAAGAGGTCTACATGGCAACCGATCAATCAAACCTGTCACGTTAGGTTTTCTTTTTTCTTCCCCGTAACATTTGGGCGATGTGAGGAACCCACGTAATGGCAGGGACAGAAGAAAGGGAGCTTATTCCTGGGTTAAAATAGCCATCATCTTCTGCATCATGATCTATTGTTTCAAGGCATAAGCTTCTCATGGACCATACGGATAAAGGGAGAATTAGTTACAAGGGGATGAGAATAATTCAGAAAGAGGACGGTTTTGAGAAGATATCGAATAGGGCAGGGGTCTCCAACCTTTGCAACTTTAAGTCTGAAGGACTTCAGTTCCCAGAATTCTCCAGCCAGCTTTGCTGGCTGGAGAAGTCTGGGAGCTGAAGTCCTTCAGACTTAAAGTTGCAAAGGTTGGAGACCCCTGGAATATGGGACCCGAGTCGAAAACATATGAAGAATGGTTGAGGGAACTGGATATGCCTAATTTAATAAAAAAAAAGAAGGACTAAGGGTGATATGATAGCGACCTTCCAATATGTAAGGGGTTTGCCACAGAGAAGAGGGAGTCAAGCTATTCTCCAAATCACCTGAAGGTAGAACAAGAAGGCAACAGATCAGTGGTGGGTTTCTGCAGGCTTCGCACCTACTCGCATGAGCCCGATGGTGAAATTTAGAGAACCGGTGAGAGGGGGTTCCACTGGTGGACCCAGAAGTAAGTCTGGCCTGCCGCTGCCAGTAACCCAATGGGAAGGAAAGGAAAGGAAGGCAGAAAGTAAGAAAGGAAAGAAGGAAAGGAAAGGAAAGGAAGGAAGGAAAGAGAAAGAAAGAAAGAAAGAAAGAAAGAAAGAAAGAAAGAAAGAAAGAAAGAAAGAAAGAAAGAAAGAAAGAAAGAAAGAAAGAAAGAAAGAAAGAAAGAAAGAATTGATCATCACAATTGAGCCCAAAATTTTGGTTGCTAAGCAAGAGCGTTGTTAAATGAGTTTCACCACATTTTACAAGTTGGCCACTCCCACCCTGTCACATGACTGCCAAGCCACGCCCACAAAATAGGCCACACCTACAGAGTAGGTTCTAAAAAAAATTGAAACCCACCACTGCAACAGATGGACACTGATCAAGGAGAGAAGCAACCTAGAACTGAGGAGGAATTTCCTGACAGTCAGAACAATGAATCAGTGGAACAGAAGTTGCCTCCAGAAGTTATGGATACTCTGTATCTGGAGGTTTTTAAGAAGAGATTGGATAACCATTTCTCTGGAATGGAATAGGCTCCTGGTTGAGCAGGGAGATGGACTAGATGACCTCCAAGGTCCCTTCCAACTCTGTTATTCTGTTAACATTCATTCCACTTTCGGTTGATCAGGCCACCAGAAAGAACTACTGAGGACTTGATGGGAGCACATGGCCCCCACATGCTGCAATCCACCAATGCTGGCTTGGAAATTAAGCATGGGGTTGTTTGCCTGAAGTCAAGAATCCCACACAACGTGTGGCTATTTCTGTGTGGCTTCTGATGATGGGCCACAGCCTAGTTAAGATGTTTGTGTGTGTGTGTGTGCGTGTTATGTGTGCACAATGTGCATATGCATCTTCTAGTCAGTGTTGACTCCAGGCGATTGGCCCCTGCAGTTTTCTTGGCAAAAATTCAGAAGTGATTTGCGATTGCCAGAGAGAGTGAGAGGCCCAAGGTCACCCCGATGGCTTCATGCCTAAAGCAGGACTAGAACACATACATTCATACATACATACATACATACATACATACATACACTAAATGAATACACCTGCAATCAAATATCTTTCTGGAAGGGTGTTCAAGCGACTTCAGCAGTGTGTGTGTGTGTGAGAGAGAGAGAGACAGAGACAAAGACAGAGTGGGAGAGAGGGAGAGAAACAGAGAGACAGAGAGAAAGAGAGGGAGGGGGGAGAGAGAGAGACAGAGAGGGAGAAAGAGGGAGGGAAGGAGAGAGAGATTAATACACAAACACATAGGCACATTTTCCATGGAGAGACAGACAAGAGAGAGAGAGGGAGGGAGGGAGAGAAGGGGGAGGGAGAGGGAGGGAGGGAGAGGGAGGGAGAGAGTGAGTAATACACAAACACATAGGCATAGTTTCCATGGAGAGACAGACAAGAGAGAGAGAGGGAGGGAGGGAGGGAGGGAGAGAAGGGGGAGAGAGAGGGAGGGAGAGGGAGGGAGAGAGTGAGTAATACACAAACACATAGGCACATTTTCCATGGAGAGACAGACGAGAGAGAGAGAGGGAGGGAGGGAGGGAGAGAAGGGGGAGGGAGAGAGAGAGTGAGTAATACATAAACACGTAGGCATAGTTTCCATGGAGAGACAGACAAGAGAGAGAGGGGAAGAGAAGGGGGAGAGGGAAGGGGAGGGAGGGAGAGAGAGAGAGAGAGTAATACACAAACACATAGGCACAGTTTCCATGGAGAGACAGACAAGAGAGAGAGAGGGAGAGGGAGAGAGAAGGGAGAGAGAGGGAGACAGGGAGACGGAGGGACAGAGAGAGAGAGTAATACACAAACACATAGGCATAGTTTCCATGGAGAGACAGACAAGAGGGAGAGGGAGAGGGAGGGAGGGAGGGAGGGAGGGAGGGAGAGAAGGGAGGGAGAGGGAGAGGGAGGGAGGGAGGGAGAGAAGGGAGAGAGAGGGAGAGGGGGGGAGGGAGGGAGGGAGAGACTAATACACAAACACATAGGCATAGTTTCCATGGAGAGACAGACAAGAGGGAGAGGGAGAGGGAGGGAGGGAGGGAGGGAGGGAGAGAAGGGAGGGAGAGGGAGAGGGAGGGAGGGAGGGAGAGAAGGGAGAGAGATGGAGAGGGAGGGAGGAAGGGAGAGACTAATACACAAACACATAGGCACAATTTCCATGGAGAGACAGACAAGAGAGAGAGAGAGAGAGAGAAGGGGGGAGAGAGGAAAAGAAAGAGAGAAGGAGAGAGATAGGGAGGGAGACAGAGAAAGAGAAAGAGGGGGGAGAGAGGGAGAGAGAGACAGAGAGAAAGAGAGAGGAGGGAGAGAGAGAGAGGAAGAGAGAGTAATATAATACACAAACACAGGCACATTATCCATGGAGAGACAGACAAAGAGAGAGGGGGGAAGGAGAGAGGGAGGGAGGGACAGAGAGAGAGGGAAGGAGTGGGGAGAGGGAGAGAGAGAAATACACAAACGCATAGGCTCACCATCCACGGAGAGACAGACAAAAATTCCGCGTGTCTTCCCCTTCCTCTCACCTATTTAATTTGCGGTATAAGCATCCATTACTCCAATTCTATCCGGGCCCCAACTTTCCCAATGCATCCATACGGCAACTGTTTCTCCACCTTCCCGTCAGGCAAAGAGACGCAGAGTAGGAAGGAGGGAGAGAAGAGCGTGTGAACAATTTAGAGGAATTGATGGAATCCGCCATGCCTAGCCTTACCTGGAAACGCCTGGACCTTAACGTGGGGCGTTTTGTATGCCAGGCAGGTCCTCCTCGCTGAGTTGCGAGTGGTGTGGACTTACTCCCTGGGCTGCCCAAGGCAGTAACGAGAGAGGAGATCATCCAGTCGTTAGAAGCCTCTTCTCTTCCCTGGAATTGTGGTGCCCCACCACAGCGAGGATACGCCGATTTTCTAGACTGCAGGAAGCCACAATGTATGTGATGCTGAGATGCAGAGATGCGCCAGTCTTTGTCTGGTCTGCAACTAAAGGTACCCAGTGAGACCCAGTTTCAGTAATGGAGGAGCTGTTGGCAAACTTTCTCAACCCGAGATGTAGATGCATCACACTAGGAGCGTGGTGGCGAACCTACGACACGAGCGTCACTGATGGCGCACGGAGCCATATCTGCCGGCACGCAAGCCGTCAGCTCCAGCATTCATGCATGCGCCGGCCAGCTGATTTTCAACCTTCGGGAGGGAAGCCTCCGGAGCAGTGGTGGGTTTCTGCAGGCTCGCACCTACTCACGAGAACCGGTTGGTGAAATTTAGAGAACCGGTGAGAGGAGGTTCCACCGGCGTACCTGGAAGTAAATCTGGCCCACTGCTGCCAGTGACCCAAAGGGAAGAAAAGGAAAGGAAAGGAAAGGAAGGAAGGAAGGAAAGAAAGAAAGAAAGAAAGAAAGAAAGAAAGAAAGAAAGAAAGAAAGAAAGAAAGAAAGAAAGAAAGAAAGAAAGAAAGAAAGAAAAAAAGAATTTATCATCACAATTGAGTTCAAAATTTTGGTTGCTAAGCAAGAGCGTTGTTAAATGAGTTTCACCACATTTTAAAAGGTGGCCACTCCCACCCTGTCACATGACTGCCAAGCCACGCCCACAAAATAGGCCACACCTACAGAGTAGGTTCTAAAAAATTTGAAACCCACCACTGCTCCGGAGCCTGGGGATGGCAACAAATGGGCTCAATGGGCCAACCGGAAGTTCAGAAATGATCCATTTCTGGCTTCTGGAAAGCTGAGGAAGGCTGTTTTCGCCCTCCCCAGGCTCCAGGAACGCCTCCGGAAGTTCAAACTTCCGGTAAGCCCGTTGGACCTGTTTTTCGCCTCCTCTTCCCCCCCCCCCCCGAGGAAATACCAAGCTCAACCTGGAGGCGAGTTAGAGAAGCACGCATGGGGGGCAGCGTGGTGTGAGTGTGTGCACGCATGTGCATGTGGTGGCTGCTTTGCATTATGGGTGCTGGCACGCACGCGCGCCCTCACATTTGTGGCATCCCACACCAAAAAGGTTAGCCATCACTGCACTAGAGCAAGACTTTAAGAATAAGGGAAAGGGAAATGTTCCCCTCGCACATATGCGCTAGTCATTCCCTACTCTAGGGGGGCGGTGCTCATCTCCGTTTCAAAGCCGAAGAGCCAGCTCTGTCCGAAGACGTCTCCGTGGTCATGTGGCCTGCATGACTCAATGCCGAAGGCGCACGGAACGCTGTTCCCTTCCCACCAAAGGGGGTCCCTATTTCTCGACTTACATTTTTACGTGCTTTCGAACTGCTAGGTTGGCAGAAGCTGGGACAAGGAACGGGAGCTCACTCCGGTACGCGGCACTAGGGATTTGAACCGCCGAACTGCCGACCTTTTTTTTTTTTTTGAAATAATTTTTATTAGTTTTAACCTTTTATAAAAGGAAAGGGGTAGGTAAGGTGTTTTAACAATATTTTAGAGCTTCCACATCGGGGTTGGTGACCGCCTCCGAGTCTTCTTGAATAGGTTCCATTAGGAAATAATAAAAATAGGAAAGGGGTACATACATTTTAAATCATAAATTTCATAATCAGAAGTAAAATTTCATACATTCAATTACTTTGTTTCTATTAACATCCATACAGGAATTACCATACATAAAAAAAAAGTTATTTTTGTGATCTGGGCCTCTTTGCTATAGTCTCTTCCTCCTCCACCCCACCAGTAGGCGGAGCCGTGGCCCCTCCCATTCCCATATCGTCGTCATCCAGGATTGAGGAATGTTTTTTTAAAAAAATTCTCCGCCTCTTCCACTGTTTTCATTCTAACTCTTCCTCCCTCCCAGAATACCAGCATCCCTTCAGGCCTCAACCACTTGAACCACACACCCTTTTTATGTAATTTTTTCGATAGGAAGGAATATTTCCTTCTTATATCTCGTATTTTTTTAGGGATCTGCTTCAATATGGCCACCTCATTTTGCTGATATATCAAAGGCCCCCCTCTTTGCGCTCTCAGTATCTCATCCCTCGTTGACCTTCTTATGAATTTAATATGTATCTCTCTGGGTACATCATTTATTCTGGCATATGCTGAATTAATTCTATACATCAAATCAATGTCCCCCCAAATAAGTTCCTTATTTTTCTTAGTATAATCCGCTAAAATTGTAGCCATTAAATCTTTTAAATCCTCATTATCTGCTTCTGGAACATTCTGAAATCTTAAAAAGAAAGACATACGCGAACTGCCAACCTTTCTGATCGACAAGCTCAGCGTCTCAGCCCCTGAGCCGCCGCGTCCCTCGCCTTTAAGTATAGCAAGGGGTTTTTTTCCGTGCAGGAGACGGGATTCCATTCCTGGTAATTATTTCCCCCCTTTGAGGAGTTAATCTTCCTTTAGGAAGTTATATAAACCGTCACTTTGGGCTCCCGTTTCTTGCCCTGAATGATGGAAAGCCTCCTCATGATACGGACCTCATTAAGGTCATCTTGTCAGATTGCTAAATTCCAGGCTGACTTCGGTGTCATCATCTCCAGCCAACAGCAGAGTCCAAAGAAAGCTACTCAGCATCTTGGCGGTTTCTAAATTAGGCTTTCGTGGACCTCAGCATCTTTAACAGTCCACAGTCAACATTCATTTTCGCCCAAGATTTGGCAGGTTTAGAGTTTCTTGGGTTTTTGGCGGTCCAGAAGATCCTACTGGAGAAATCAAGGTCTCCAAATAGGAGGGATTGTTTTGGTCTGGGATTAAGTTCTTCTGTTACTGAATTTCAAGCCACGATTTTTCCTACAATTATCCCCAATAAGCAGTTCCTGGGATTTTTTTTTAATCTTGTCGTATCAGAGGAATTGGGAAAGTTGCTTCTCTGTGGGGTTCTTGGGATGCTCGGAAACTTGGTGTTTTTCTTACGGACGTTTCATTACCCACGTGGGTAACAGCATCAGAGCTGTTGGTGTGATAATGCTATCCAGTTGGGTAATGTAATATCTGCAAGCAAACAGTTGGGTTTAGAGAGCAGCAAAACCTCCAACCGTTCTCCTCTTTTTCCTTCCCCTTCCCCCTTCCTTCTTTTCCTTTCCACTCACCCTACTCCCTTCTAACACTGATGATGTTCCCTAGATGGGTCATGAAACGTTTCCAAGTAAACGACAAGATTCAGAGAGCATTAAGGACCCCCTAGTCGTCCTCCTCTTGATGATGATCCTCCTCCTCCTCCTCCTCCTCCTCCTCCTCCTCCTCCTCCTCCTCCTCCTCCTCCAATACTCCAGACACCCCACTCCTCTTTAACACAGTTGATGTTGCTCAGTTTGGTAATGAAACATCCTCAAGAAAACCACCAAGCTTACAGAGCACAAAGGACTCCCTCAAATTCATCTCCGACTACAGATATTCTCTTCTATGGATACCTTTTCCCTGCTTGGCTCTGTCTATAGCAAGTTCTTCAATCACAAGAAATCAAAATAAGATTTCTCCCCTTCATGGTTGTTGTGACCCGCCAGAGGATCTGGCAGCAGATTCGGACAGTGAGGAGGTTGGGGAGGAAGATGGGCCCGTCCTGGAGTCTGGGGAAGGCTCTGAGAAGGGCTCTGTGTCGGAGACAGAGAGGGGACCAGAGCCGTATGCCAGTTATCAGCTGCCTTCTGAGTCAGACATCAGTGAGGCAGATGAACAGCTGGAGCCTATTCCCAGAGTGCGCATGTGCAGAGTTGCCAGACGAAAGGAACAGCAAAAGAACAGGAGTCAACTTGGGAGTAAGGCCGCAGGGGGGCAATGAATGGCCCCTTCCAGAGGAAATAAAATAAAAGAGGAGCGACAGGCGAGTGGAGTTTGCAGGAGGCAATGACTTCGCTAAATTGGTTCGCGACTCTCCGAGACTCCTTGACAAGCTTTGCAGATATCGGGGCTGGCAGCTCTCCAAAGCCAGATAAGGTCTGTGACTGTAAATCCTCCCTTGAAAGACTTCGCTGGATGTGAATGAGCAGAATTCCCAGTAAATGAATAAAAGGACAAGGAGTTTGCTTCATGCTCTTGGTCAGAACAATTGTGAACCTACTTGCAACCTGGTCCGGCCAGGTCCCGGTGGTATGAAAACTCGTTGGAAGAGCAAACTTAGCTGATGTACCCATGGGTGGCACGATGCCTTCTCTTACAGAAGCTCATGTCATGTTCTCCCCAGCAACCTAATTAAAAAAAAAATTACTCACAGTTTAAACAAAGCAAGATAGCAGAAAGGAAGAAAAAACAGAACATGACATTTGGAGAACATCTTCCGCCCCAGTGGATACATTGATTGCAAGTTTGCGAGTTCTTGCTGTGAATGGAATGGAGTTGGTTTGGATCTCTTATTAGTGGGGAGTCGGTTTTTATTACCACGGAGCAGGGGATCCTGTGGGTTTTCTCTAAAAAACACCCCGAGATTTTGCTTGACATTTTTCTGTTCTGAACCCTTTAGATGTTTATTTAGAAATTTTCCATGGCCGCCCAACTCACAGTGACTCCAGCCAGCTTACAGAAATAAAGGCTCAACATATAAAACTCAATGTTACCGTATTTTTCGGCTTATAAGACGCACCTTTTTCCCTCAAAAAAGAGGCTGAAAATCTGGGTGCGTCTTATACATTGAATACATTTTTTTTTTTAAAAGGGCTGTTTTGGGGAGGTTTGCAGAGTTCAAAAACTTTTTTAAAACATTTGCCTCTTCAAAATCTTGGTGCATCTTATGCTACAGTGCATCTTATACTCCGAAATATACAGTACATTAGTAGACTAAAGAGAATAGTAGTAAGATTGTTATTGTGATATAAGTAATTAAGAAATGAAGAAATGATAGTATATTGCTAATGGTAAAAAAATTTTTTGAAAGAAATGCTCTTTATGCTTAAATTGAATTAGAGGCTATATGCCACTTATAGCAAAATGTACCCATGGAGAAAATAAGAAAGGAAAATTTCTTGTAACTTTGAAGGGGCCGTTGAAGATATTGTTTATGTGTTAAGAAAAAATAATCATAAGGATGGAAAATAATGGAAGATAATTCTTTGTTCCTATAATATGTATAATTTGTATTAAGAACATAAAAAACCTCCTTGAATGAATATATATGTGTGTGTGTGTTTGTGTGTGTGTATGTGTTACATTTGTGCTGATAAATAAATAAACAAGGCAGACTAGCATAGATCTATTTCGAGCTATTTAGCTCTCATCAGCTAGCCATACCCTTACTGGGATTCGAACCAGGGAAGTATTACATGTGAGCCAGTTGTAATTGCCACTGGTTCTCTTCCTGATCAGCTGGGCCAGGGGAATAAGTATATACTTGTTTCACAACACCCTGGTAAGCCCCAATTAAGGGAGGAAGCAAAACTGCTTTCCTTTTCTGTCTTTATATATATCTCCATCCAGGGGTGTGATTCAGCCAGTTCAGACCGGTTCAGGCAAACTGGTAGTTCTGGGACCACTTGCCCCCGCCCACCTGTCCCTGCGCTAGTCTGCCCCACATTTCTTTTGTTTGAAGCTCAGCTGATAGGCGTAGCCGGGTGGATTGCCGTGCTTCAGCTGTTTTACTCACCAGGATTCCAGTAGAAGGTAATTTGTAGAGCTGTTTTCAAACGCAGTACGTGTGCGTCCACTCAGCAAATCAATTGCGACACCGGTTGAATCCCATCACTGCCTCCATCCCTCTGGAGACAGGAATCGAACCAACCACTTGATGGACTCCATATCATTCCGGCGTTCCTGTTGGCAAAATCATGGTTTTGGGGGTCTTTCAAAAGAGTGTGAAGTTGGGGGGCGGACAATCTTATTTCCGTGATGTTCACTAGATCATCCTCTTTTAACGACCCCATAATTCCTTGCGGGGTGGAGTCTGGGCAACTGAATGGAGCAAGCAGACTGTTTTAATGGCCGGATTCCCTTCCTGTCACCAATGCAGAGTTTTGTTCTTTGTGCCCAGACAAAGAAATATCTGCCTCTACCTAGAATCGAACTCACAGCCTCCTGATTGTGAGGCGGGAGCTCCACCTGTAGGCCACCGCACCACTCCTCTTAGTTTCACTAGATCAGTGGTAGTCAACCTGGTCCCTATCGCCCACTAGTGGGCGTTCCAGCTTTCATGGTGGGCGGTAGGGGTTTTGTCCGATATTGAAGCACTTTCCTTTTTTTAATTTAATTGACTTCCCTACTTTATAAATCACCTTTACTGTGGAACCGGTGGGCAGTTAGAAAATTTTACTACTAACAGAGATACAAAAGTGGGCGGTAGGTATAAAAAGATTGACTACCCCTGGATAAATAGATAGATGGTAGATAGATATAATTAGATAGATAGATAGATAGATAGATAGATAGATAGATGGATGGATGGATGGATGGATGGATGGATGGATGGATGGATGGATGGATGGATGGATGGATGGATATAATTAGATAGATAGATAGATAGATAGATAGATAGATAGATAGATAGATAGATAGATAGATAGATAGATAGATGAGAGATAAGAGATAATATATAAATAGATAATAGATAATTAGACAATTAAATATATAATAATCAATTTGATGATAGAGATAGAAAGATGATAAATAGATAGTTATAAGAGAAAGAAAGAGATATGATAGACAGATAATGTATAAATGATAAATAATTTGATAATTAAATATATAATTAGAAAGACAATTAGATAAAGCTTGATTAGATAATAGAGAGAAAGATATAGATAAATACAGTGGTAGTCAACCTGGTCCCTACCGTCCACTAGTGGGCATTCCAGCTTTCATGGTGGGCGGTAGGGGTTTTGTCCGATACTGAAGCACTTTCCTTTTATTTTAATTTAATTGACTTCCCTACTTTATAAATCACCATTACTGTGGAACCGCTGGGCGGTTAGAAAATTTTACTACTAACAGAGATACAAAAGTTGGCGGTAGGTATAAAAAGGTTGACTACCCCTGCACTAGATGGACCTCCTTAAAAGAGGGGACCTGTAACAGCCTCTTACTCCCTGCTCTGGCAGGTTGGGTAAATGTATGTGCAAAAAGACATTCCTTTCTATAACCTGACCCCAAGCCATGTCGGACTTTAAAGGTGACAGCTGGAATCTGGACTTGGAGCCAGAAGCAAATCGACAACCCATGAAGCTCCTTCAAGAGAAGGAAACGCTTAGCCATCGAACAAACCTTACATTCTATTCTGACCTAGGCTTCCTTAACAAGCACGAAGCAGAGTCTGGGTCCAGCAAAACCTGTTTTGTTTACACGACTGTGAATTCCTTTCATTCACAGTCAACAGTCTTTCCAAGGAATATTTATCAACACGAACCTTATCTCGCTCGGAGAGTTGCCAGATAACTAGTTTCCAAACGCAGGGCAAGGCAACACTTGGCACAGAGTCTCTTACAGTCACAAGCAGAACGTTCCTCTCTTGAAATGACCGAAGGAACAAATTGTTTCCTGCAAAAGCTCCCCTCCCCATTCGCTCCTCTTTGGTTTCCTCTGGGAGGGGCCATCCACCTCCAAGGTGTGGTTTTACTCCTAAGTCGACCCTGCTTTCTTAGTTGTTCTTGTCTTCTGGCAGCTCTGCGCATTCGCACACTGGGAATAGGCTCCAGCTGTTCCTCTGCCTCACTGCTGTCTAGCTCCCTCTCTGCCTCCCATGCAGAGCCCTCCATTGAACTTTGCTCAGCCCCCAGGACTGGCCAATGTTCCTCCCCAACCTCCTCACTGTCCGATATTGCTGCTAGTTGTGCTGCTTGCCGGCAGGCCACAACACACTCTCTGTTTTATGTTTTGGGGAACATGGTACCATTTAGGTGACATTCAACCATGCCTTCCAGCATCCCATCCCATGCCGCTTGCCAGGGCTGCTGGGCATTGTAGTTTGACCGCATCTGAGGGGAGGCCAGACCTTCCTCGTCCCTTTCTAAGTTCTCTGCCTGGCTGTGTTTGAGTATCAAGTATAAGAACTCCACTTTGCATTCATGCTCTCCTGCGGCTGCATCTGCAGCACTACTTAAGAATGCATTTAATTAAGAAATTGCTCGGTGTTTTTATGGATTATGGCCCGCAACGCTGCAAACAAACACACATTTTCCCTCCCTCTCTCTCTCTCTCTCTTTTTAATGTAGAAATGTATTAAGAAAGTGCTGTGCCCGATAAGCTTGGCAGAGAATGCTTTTAGATTCAGTACATATATTTAGTTGCTTGTCGTAGATGGACTGGAAGCTCTCGGTTTTCTTGCTTTCTGCAACTTGAGTATTAGATAATGGGCCTAGCTAAGCCTCTGGTTTAGATTCTCTGGGGGCGTTTAAGCATGATAACCAGTATCTCAGGGGTTGCCACAAAGAGGAGGGGGTTAAGCTATTCTCCAAAGCCCCTGAGGGCAGAACAAGAAGCAAAGTTTGGAAACTAATCCAGGAGAGAAGCAACTTAGAACTGAGGGGAAATTTCCTGACAGTGAGAACAATTAAACCGTGGAACAGAAATTGCCTCCAGAAGTTGTGAATGCCCCAACACTGCAAGTCTTTAAGAAGATGTTGGATAGCCATTTGTCTGAAATGGTGTAGGGCTTCCTGCCTAGGCAGGGGGTTGGACTAGAAGATCTCCAAGGTCCCTTCCAACTCTGCTATTCTGTTAAAGCACCAGAAAATAGGTCAAGAAGCAATGGGTGGAAACTAATCAAGGAAAGAAGCAACTTAGAACTGAGGAGAAATGTCCTGACAGTTAGAACAATTAATCCGTGGAACAGAAGTTGCCTCCAGAAGTTGTGAATGCCCCAACATTGCAAGTCTTTAAGAAGATGTTGGATAGCCATTTGTCTGAAATATTGTAGGGTTTCCTGCCTGAGCAGGGGGTTGGACTAGATGACCTCCAAGGTCCCTTCCAACTCTGGTATTCTGTTTTCCTTTCCCATCAAACAACTTTGCATTACAGGCAGTCCTCGACTTACAACACTTCGTTTAGTGACCATTCGATGTTACAACAGCACTGAAAAAAGTGACTTATAACTGTTTTTCAGACTTACAACTGGAGACAGATGATCAAAATTCAGAGGCTTGGCAACTGACTTGTATTTATGACGGCTGCAGTGTCCCGGGTTCCATGTGATCACCTTTTGCGGCCATCTGATAAGCAAAGTCAAGGAGGAAGCCAGATTCACTTAACAACCATGTTACTAATTGAACAGCTGCAGCGATTCGCTTAACAAAGGTGGCAAGAAAAGTCGTGAAATGAAGCAAAACTTACTTAGCAAATTTGTCACAATGGCATAAATGTTGGGCTCAACTGTGGTCATAAGTTGAGGACTACTGTAGATTATTGGCAGAAGATAGATCAATCAGTTTTGGGGTTTAAAGGTAAAGGTTCCCCACAGACATATGTGCTGGTCGTTCCCAACTCTAGGGGGCAGTGCTCATCTCCGTTTCAAAGCCGAAGAGCCAGCGCTGTCTGAAGACGTCTCCGTGGTCATGTTGCCAGCATGACTCAATGCCGAAGGCGCACGGAACGCTGTTACCTTCCCACCAAAGGTGGCTCCTATTTTTCTACTTGCATTTTTTACGTGCTTTCAAACTGCTAGGTTGGCAGAAGCTGCGACGAGTAACGGGAACTCACTCCATTATGCGGCGCTAGGGATTCGAACTGCCAAACTGCCGACCTTTCTGATCGACAAGCTCAGCATCTTAGCCCCTGAGCCACGGCGTCCCTTCGAGGTTTATGTTTCCACAAAATATCTTTTGGAAGCCAGTCCACAAACCATCAACAACACAATGTGGTGTAGCCCAAAATCAGGAGTAATCTGGTGTCACCTTTAAGCCCATTCGCCTTAATGTTCCTAATGTTGAGATACACTGCCATACATTAACACAATTGTCTTTCTGCGATTCTCGGGAAGAAGGAACCGAGAACGACACAATGAATTGCTTATCACAGTTTCTTTATTGCTGTCCGCCCACAGACAGGAATCTTGCCAGACTAAAGCACACTATGAACTGTCAGATAATCCTGGGCCTTTCTCTTCGTACCAAGGACTCAAGGCTGATTTGACTTTTTTAGCTCCTTGTGAAAGATTCTTTCCTCCTGCAAGTCAGCGCCAAATTTCATCCCAACAATACGGTGAAGTGGTTAAGGTGTTGGGCTAGATATGAGAAGACCTACTGTAGTTTTCGGAGTATAAGACGCACCTTTTTCCCCTCAAAAAAGAGCGTGGGAATGTTGGTGCGTCTTATACACCGAATACAGCCATTTTGGGCCTCCTGAAGCCTCGTCCCCACATCCCATTTTTGCGAAAAATGGGCCATTTTTTGCAAAAATGGAGGCTTTTTTGCCTTCCCTCAGCCCACAGCATCCCTCTGCAGGGTTCAACAGGGCTGGGACAAGGCAAAAATGCCCCCATTTTTGTGGAAAACAGGCAAAATCAGGCCTTCCCTCAGCCCCAGCAGCCCTCTGCAGGCTTCAGCAGGGCTGGGGGAAGACAAAAATGCCCCCATTTCTATCCAAAAAAATGCAAAAACAGGCCATTTTTCACAAAAATCGAGGCTTTTTTGCTTTCCCTCAGCCTCCAGCAGCCCTCTGCAGGCTTCAGCAGGGCTGGGGGAAGGCAAAAATTGGTCGTTTTTCACAAAAACGGAGGCTTTCTTGCCTTACCCCAGCCCTGCTGAAGCCTGCAGAGTGCCGTTGTGGGCTGAGGGAAGGCAAAAAACGTTTTTTTCTTTCTTACCTCTTCAAAATCTTGGTGCGTCTTATACACCGGTGCATCTTATAGTCCGAAAAATACGGTATGTTCCAGCCTGCTTTCACCCACGAAAACTTTCCAGGTGACTTTGAGCTAATCCTTCTCTTTTAGCCCTGAAATCCCATTTCTCTTGTGGGATTAATGAGAGGAGAGAACTCCGCCTAAACCAGCTTCTGATCTTAAAGGAAGCTGGGGGGAAAAATAATAATAAGCACCAAATAATCACGGATGGTTTTACCGTCTATTAATTCGCTGAAACTCTGGGAAGCTGCCCAGAATTAAGGCAATCATCTTCAGAGAATGATGGAGCTATGTTTTCATTACATCTGTATATTCTGTCAGTTGGTGTCACGGGATAAACTTTGATTTTGCTCCTGCGCGGAAAGGAAGAAACATTTCTCAAGTTTTATTTTTCATCACACATAAAGGTAAAGGTAAAAGTTCCCCTCGCACATCTGTGCTAGTTGTTCCCGATTCTAGGGGGCGGTGCTCATCTCCGTTTCAAAGCTGAAGAGCCAGTGCTGTCCGAAGACGTCTCCGTGGTCATGTGGCCGGCCTTGACTAAATGCCTAAGGCTGTTCCCTTCCCACCAAAGGTGGCTCCTATTTTTCTACTTGCATTTTTTAACATGCTTTCAAATTGCTAGGTTGGCAGAAGCTGGGACAAGTCACGGGAGCTCCCTCCGTTACGCAGCGCTAGGGATTTGAACTGGTGACCTTCTGATCAACAAGTGCAGTGCCTTAGTCACTGAGCCACCGCATCCTAATAATCACACATAGCATCTCACTTTTTCTTGCCTTCTCTCCAATAGCAGTTTTTCCCCCTAACTATTAAACTGCATCGGATGATAACCATTGGCAAATTCCAGACTTCGTGATTAACTGCCTACTGGAAAAAGTGTGCATCAATAGGCAGGACGCTGCTATCTTTTATATCATCATTTAAAGCTTGTGATTTTATTAAAAATAAATCTGAGCTCAAGTCAATGGATAAGCCAAATTCATTTTGGGGATGTAAGTAACTCAAAGTTTTTGCCCTCCCAGAGGCTCAAGGAAAGCCTCCGGAAGCTGGGGAAAGAGAGAAGTGTGGAGTACCGTGAAGCCGTTACCATGGTAACTCCACTATGCCATACAGTGGAAGCCATTTTAAGGCACAACAGGCTGTATCTTAACAGAACGTGAATCCAAAGTGCACACTATCACTGTCAACAATATTGTGACTTGACACTATAAATATAATTCAGTCCTTTTTAGGATTTTAGATTTTAAAATCCCAAACAAGATAGGTGCGTTTTTTTAAAGCATATACAGGGCGAATGTTGCTTTTCCTTGGCTTGTATCGGAATGCATCCCCTTCTACTGCTTTGCTTTGTCTGTGGCTTCCTTACCTGCGTTGGATCCAGATACAATAACGCAAGGCTTTGGACAATTCCCTACTTATAAAAAAAATATCCGTGATGGGGAGCCTATGGCACGCATGCCACAGGTGGCACGCGGAGCCATATCTGCAGGCAACCCAGCTGTTGCCCGAACTCGCTCCATTGTGCATAAGCGCACCATCTTCCCTTCCCAGGAGTCTCCACGCGGTGCCAGCTAAGCACCGGGCTTGCGCGAAGGCTCTTGGAGGGTGTTTTCAGCCTCCGGAGGGGGGCAAGGGGGAGGCTGTTCTCACTCTCCCCAGGCTCCTAGAAAGCCTCTGGAGTCTGGGGAGGGCAAAAAACAGGCCTATCGGGCACACTGGAAGTTGGAAAACGGGCTGTTTCCAGACTCTGGAAGTTTCAGGAGACCTGCTAGGCCCAAAATGGAGAGAGGGGTCACGGGCACATGCGCAAGGGGCGGGGATTGAATTATGGGCATGGGCATACATGCGTGCGATTTTGGCACTCAAGGGAAAAATGGTTGGCCACCATAAGAACATAAGAACATAAGAACAGCCTTGCTGGAACAGGCCACAGCCCATCCAGTCCAGCCTTCTGTCTCCCACAGTGGCTCCCCATTTGCTTCAGAGTCTTCCCAAGCAGATGCCTTCACCTGCTTATGATTCCCTGCAAATAGCATTGAGAGATATCCTGCCTCTCTCTCCAACCCGGAGGGTGTCCTTAGGCATCCATCATGATAGCCATGGATACCCTTGTTCTCCATGAACTCCTCTCATCCTTTCTTAAAGGTGTCGAGGCTGACAGCTGTCACCACTTCTTCTGGCAGGGAGTTCCATAGACCAGTGATCCTCTGGGTGAAAAAGTCCTTCCTCTTATTTGTTTGAGGTCTAGCTTCCCAAAGTTTCATGGAGTGCCCCCTAGTTCTAGTGTTGTGCGATAGGGAAAACAGTTTTTTTGACATAGCTGAAAACGAACCCCGAAAAGAAAGCTTTTTAAAAAGAAAAGCAGCCGAGCTACTAACCCATCCTTTTATATATATTTTTGGTCCTTCTAAGTCCAAAGTGGATCCGCGATATGGCCATCAACACATATCCTATTCATTATAGTCACATTCTTCCCTTCAACTTCTCTTAAGACGAAAGGATTTCTCACCTCCTCTTTGGCAGGATAAAAGGCCTGGGTTGGGGAGCGGGATCTACAAATTAATTTGCAGATAGAAATGTTGGCACTTGAGAATGTGTACGCTGGCATACTACAACGCAAATCACTTTGAGGTTTCCGCAGGGTAGGGGGTGTAGAAGCAGAGGGCTGGGACGCGGTTTTATTTTAAGGGGGAATTTGGATTTCTAGACCAGTGTTTCTCAATCTTGTCAACTTGAAGATGTCTGGACTTCAACTCCCAGAATTCCAGAATACTGGGAGTTGAAGTCCAGACATCTTCAAGTTGACAAGGTTGGGAAAGACTGTAATCTAGACAATGATGAAGGGGGCAATACAGTATAGGAGAGAATAGATTAAATTATTATTATTTATTTATTGATTTATTTATATTCGATTTATATACCGCTCCTTTCTCCATTGAGATACAATACAATACAATAGCAGAGTTGGAAGGGACCTTGGAGGTCTTCTAGTCCAACCCCCTGCGTGGGCAGGAACTTTATACCGTTTCAGACAAATGGCTATCCAACATCTTCTTAAAGACTTGCAGTGTTGGGGCATTCACAACTTCTGGAGGCAACCTCTGTTCGAGAGGTTAATTGTTCTAACTGTCAGGAAATTTCTCCTTAGTTCTAAGTTGCTTCTCTCCTTGATTAGTTTCCACCCATTGCTTCTTGTCCTGCCCTCAGGTGCCTTGGAGAATAGTTTGACTCCCTCTTCTCAGGGCGGTGCACAGGGGATTAATAATCACCAATAAATAACGATAAATACAATTATAATATTTAAAATGAATTAAATTAAGGATCTGTGCTAAAAATATTCCCATTAAGATTCTAAAATCCATTTACTAGATAAGATAAAACCAGAATAAAACCACCATAATAGGGAGCCATAGAACTGCAGTGGGATAGATCAGTGATGGTTAACCTTTTTTGGCTCGTGTGCCAAAAGCGAGGGGAGCGCAAAGAGGGTCATTGGGCGGGGGCATGCCACACCCATAATGCTATGTGCGTGACCTCCTGCTTTTGGTGCCTTTTTTTCGCCCTCCCCAGGCTCCAGAGGCTTTCTAGGAGCCTGGGGAGGGTAACAGCCTCTCCTCCCCACCTCCAGAGGCTTCTGGAGCGTCCCTGAAGCCTCCAGAGGGCGAAAAACGGCCTCAAAAGAAGGTCTAAATCAGCTGGCCAGCGCACACATGCGCACTGGAGCTGACAGGGTAACACCTCGCCATTGGTGGGTTTCAAAAATTTTTAGAACCTACTCTGTGGGTGTGGCCTATTTTGTGGGCGTGGCTTGGCAGTCATGTGACAGGGTGGGAGTGGCCACCTTTTAAAATGTGGTGAAACTCATTTAACAACGCTCTTGCTTAGCAACCAAAATTTTGGACTCAATTGTGATGATAAATTCATTCTTTCTTTCTTTCTTTCTTTCTTTCTTTCTTTCTTTCTTTCTTTCTTTCTTTCTTCCTTTCGTCTTTCCTTCCTTCCTTCCTTCCTTCCTTTCCTTTCCTTCCCGTTGGGTCACTGGCAGCGGCAGGCCACATATACTTCCAGGTACGCCGGTGGAACCCCCTCTCACCGGTTCTCTAAATTTCACCAACCGGCTCTCGCGAGTAGGTGCGAGCCTGCAGAAACCCACCACTGCACCTCACGTGCCCTAAGAAATGGTCCCGCATGCCACCTGTGGCACCCGTGCCATAGGTTCGCCCTCATGAGGGTAGATGATGTAACTCAATATCTAAGGAAGCTAACATCTAACTCAGAGGTTCCCAAACTTGGCAACTTTAAGATTTGTGGACTTCAACTGTTCATAGCTGGCTGGAGAATTCTGGGAATTGAAGTCCACAAGTCTTAAAGTTGCCAAGTTTGGGAACCTCTGATCTAACTGATGTGAGACCATCCCAGGTGCTGTTGTGGCCCGACAGTGGCCAGTGGAACTGGCAGTAGATTCGGACTGTGAGGAGGTTAGGGTTAGGGCTCTTGATTTAATCACAAGGATGATCTACTCCAATCCGGGACTGTGGTACTACAGCTCTCCATAGCAAATCAGATGTGAGAAAAGGAGGGAGGATGGTACAAGGGACAGCTTGCTCTTAGAAACGGGATTGATTTATATTTATTTTTTTTGGAGCCGTTTCTAAAAGAACAAACATTTCCTTCCCTTGCATTATTTCAGCATAATTCCTTTTAAAAACATGGGAAATCCACCTCTGGTGGGCTGTTGTGTCTCGCCAGTGAGGAGGGTGGGGAGGAACATGGGCCACTCCTGGAGTCTGGGGAAGGCTCTGATGAGGGCTCTGTGTCGGAGGCAGAGATGGGGCCAGGGCCGTATGCCAGTTATCAGTTGCCGTCGTATTTTATTTATTTATTTATTTATTTATTTATTTATTTTATTAAATTTATACCCCGCCCTTCTCCTTGTTAGGACCCAGGGCGGCGCACAGGCATTATTAAAACCACAAAATACAATATCAATTAAAATATATTAAATTAATTAGACCCGTGCTAAAACCCATGTTAAAACCGTACCAAATTAATTTATTTTTAAAAAGTCAGAAGTGGGGGCTATCCTAGGCCGGCTTGTAGTCAGACATCAGTGAGGCAGACAAACAGCTGGAGCCTGTTCCCAGTGCGCGCATGGGCAGAGTTGCCAGACGAAGAGAACAGCTAAAGAACAGGGGTCAATTTGGGAGTACAGCCGCAGGTGGACGATGAATGGCCTCTCCCAGAGGAAATAAAAGAGGAGCGAAAGGGGAGTGGAGTTTGCAGGAGACCATTAGTTCGCTTCATTAGTTCGTGACTCTCCGAGACTCCTTGCCAAGTTTTGCAGAGATCGGCCTGGCAGCTCTCCAAGCCAGATAAGGTCTGTGACTGTAAATCCTCCCTTGAAAGACTTCGCTGGATGTGAAGGAGCAGAATTCACAGTAAATGAATAAAAGTAATAATAATAATAATAATAATAATAATAATAATAATAATAATAATAATAATAATAATAATAATAATAATAATAATAATAATAATAATAATAATAATAATAATAATAACTTTGCATTTATTAACCGCTCCCTCTCCCCACAGGGACCCGGGGCGGTGCACAGGAGAAACTAAAAACAATATAAACAATCAATACAAAATATACAGTTTAAAACACCATTAAACTATGTTATCCCGTGCTAAAAAATTAAAACCCATTAAAATACATTTAAAAATCTATAGATAGAGAGACTATCCAAGGCCGGCCAGTCGAAAGAAATGGGTCTTTAGTTTCATACGGAAGGAGCGGAGGTCCGTGGTCGTTCTGATATCGGGGGGAAGGTCGTTCCAGAGGGCCGGGCCCGCCACAGAGAGAGCCCTTCCCCTGGGCGTCGCCCGCTGACAAAGTCTGGTGGACGGCACCCGGAGAAGTCCCTCTCTGTGGGAGCGAATCGGTCGTGAGGATGTATGGGGCAGGATCCGATCCCGCAGATAGCTAGGTCCCGAGCCATGGAGCGCCTTAAAGATGATAGTTAGCACCTTGAAGCGCACCCGGAAGACGACAGGCAGCCAGTGCAGCTCGCGCAGGAGTGGTGTAACGTGGGCGAACCTGGTGGTCCCCATAATTGCCCGCGCGGCTGCATTCTGAACTAACTGAAGCCTCCGGGTGCACCTCAAGGGAAGCCCCATGTAGAGAGAGTTACAATAGTCCAGTCGGGATGTCACGAGGGCATGAGTGACTGTGCGAAGGGCGTCCCGATCCAATAGGGGGCGCAACTGGCGTACCAGGCGAACCTGGTAAAACGCCCTCCTGGCCACGGCTGTCACTTGCTCTTCCATAGACAGCCGGGTATCCAGGAGGACACCCAAATTGCGCGCCCCATCCACAGGGGCAAGATGTTCGCCCCCTATGGCCAGCGTTGGAGAAAGCTGGTTGAATCGGGCAGCCGGAAACCACAGCCACTCGGTCTTGGTCGGGTTGAGCCTGAGTCCGTTACTTCCCATCCAGATCCGCACGGCTTCCAGGCACTGGCACATCACCGCTACGGCATCGTTGGGGTGGTTTGGGGTAGATATGACAAAAGGGGCTTTTGTCAGGACCAGGAGTTTGCTTCATGCTCTTGGGAAGCCTCGGTCAAAACACCGGTCCCCTAATCATCTTTGTTGCTCTTCTCTGCACTCTTCCTAGAATCTCCACATCTTTTTTACATCTTGGCGACATCTCTTAAATGTCCACACATCTTAAAGTCGCCAAGGTTGAGAAATACTAGAACAGACAATTAGAATTCTCTCTGGCTTTATTTATTTATTCTTTATTCTCTTTCTTCTATCTCTCTATCATCTATCTATCTATCTATCTATCTATCTATCTATCTATCTATCTATCTATCTATCTATCTATCTATCTATCTATCTATCTATCTATCAAAATGTAACAAGAGTTTGTTCAAAACCGCTAATCTCTGAAAGTACTGCATCGATTGCTTCCAAATTTTCACACAATGTTCCTTTCCAATACGGCACCAATGATATATATATATATAGATTGGGTAGATGGCACACCTGTGCCAGGTACACGCAACGTAAATGTAAAAAATTGTAAAAAAGGTAGGTAGATGGATATAGAGAGAACAGTGGGCCACAAGTATTATGTCATCCTTTATGACATAAGATACTCTGTCCATAAGATTCAAGGAGAAATACAGTAGGTAGGTAGGCAGCTGTAGGGATAGAGAGAGGGAGGGAGACATGCAGTAGGTATGTAGGTAGGTAGGTAGGTAGAGGAATAGAGAGAGAGAGGGAAACATACGGTAGGTAGGTAGGTAGGTAGGTAGGTAGGTAGGTGGATAGAGAGAGAGAGAGGGAGACATACAGTAGGTAGGTAGATAGATAGGTAAAGGAATAGAGAGAGGGAGAGAGAAATACAGTAGGTAGGTAGGTAGGTAGGTAGGTAGGTAGGTAGGTAGAGGGATAGAGAAGGAGAAATACAGTAGGTAGGTAGGTTGGGGGTTATACGGTGGTTGTGTGTACATGTTTGTGTGTGCAGGTGTAGATCTACACACAGATTGGTTGGCCATTTAACCAGACTGGGCCACAGCAACGCGTGGCCGGGAACGGCTAGTTCAAGATAAAATTCAAGTCAGGCCTAAAGGAGAAAAGCCGATATCTAAGGTGTCCCTATCCTGGTCCTCAATTGCTCCCTTCTCTTTTTGTCAAAGAAGATTTGCTTGCAGTTCTTGCTGCTAAAGTTACGGAAGATGCAATTAAGTCTCTAGCCATTAAGGAGGAGATTTAATTCCAACGGAGCACCTTTCGCTTTGTCACATTTTAGAAATTAAATATTTAGTTGTGTATTAAATTAGACATGCCGTGCCATAATTGGGGGAAGAGGCTGTTTGGGTTTTTGTTTTGGGTTTTTTTCCTTTCCTGATGCATGAATGTTTTACAAGCCTCTGCTTCGCTTCTGGTGAATTAATAATGAAGATTTTGGACTCGTAATTGATTATTCAGTTGAAGGGGGAAAAAAATTAATTTGGAGGGATCGAGTCAAGAGGCAGAGAGGTTGCGATTTCAATTTGTTGTGGAAAAGAAGGCGGCCACTTATCAATTAATTGGAACGGCGGCGGATAAATTAAGAACGGGAACAATTTTGTCTACATCTTGAGGCTGCCTGTCATATTCATATTTGCAATAACGGGGGCTTCTTTTTCTCCCACTTTGCATTTTTGCTATCCTAACCCGGTCCCAAAGTTGCTATGATGTAGACTGCGTTCACTAGGAAGCCTAATATATGCAGAGCAAGTTCTGCTTATCAATTCTGGTTGATATGCAGAACTCTTCAGGTTCTTTGCAGACGACATCATCAAGAATAGTGATTTATTTATTTATTTATTTTATTTATTCGAATTTATACCCCGCCCTTCTCCTTGTTAGGACCCAGGGCGGCGCACAGGCATTATTTAAAAACCACAATAAATACAATATACAACATTGAAATATATTAAATTATTTAACCGTGCTAAAACCCATATTAAAAACCCTACCAAATTATAATTTATGTATAAAAGTCAGAACGGGGGGCTATCCTAGGCCGGCTTGTTGGAATAAATGTGTCTTAAGATGTTGGCGGAAGAGGCGGAGGTCCGAGGTAGTGCGAAGGTCGGGGGGTAGGTCGTTCCAGAGGGCCGGGCCCGCTACAGAGAAGGCCCTTTCCCTGGGTGTCGCCAACCGGCATTGCCCAGCTGACGGCACCCGGAGAAGACCCTCTCTGTGGGAGCGGACCGGACGAAGGGATGTATGGGGCAGGAGGCGGTCTCGTATATAGCTAGGCCCCGAGCCATGGAGCGATTTAAAGATGGTGGTCAACACCTTGAAGCGCACTCGAAAGGCCACAGGCAGCCAGTGCAGCTCGCACAGGAGAGGTGATGATGATGATGATGATGATAATGAACAGATTAACAGAATAGAAAGGGACCTTGTAGGTCATCTAGTCCAGGGGTCAGCAATCTGTGGCTCTAGAGCCGCATGTGGCTCTTTCATCCCTCTGCTGCAGCTCCGTCACTGGTCGGCGCCACAATTTTGAGAGGAGCTTCTGGGGGGAGGGGGAGGGGGGTGGAGAAGCACAGTGCGCCAGGAGAAGACTGTATGGCAAGGGGAGGGTTTTCCAGTTGTCTCCACAATTGATAGGACTTTCAGTTATGACAGGCAGAGGAAAAAGGATGCCGCACTAGGAGGAGACTCTATGGTGGGGGAACTGAACTTCCGGTCAGCTCCAGAATTGAACCGGGGGGGGGGGGGCTTCCGGTTAGGAGCTTTGTGGCTCCTGGTGTTTTCTTTTCTGTGGGAAACAGGTCCAAATGACTCTTTGAGTGTTTAGGTTTGCTGACCCCTGATCTAGTCCAACCCCCCGCCCAAACAGGAGACCCTACACTATTTCTCACAGATGGCTGTCCGATCACCTCCTCCTCCTTACTACTCCTCCTCCTCCTCCTCCACCACCACCACCACTACTTCATCATCATCATCATCATCATCCTTTATTGACAAGCCAAGCCAAGCCAAAGAAAAATCAATAGGAACTCTTAACATACTTAGCAAGCTAAGCCGAGTCCCTGCGGGGAGAGTGGAGCGGTTTATAAATTTAATAAAATAAATAAATAAATAAATAACTATAATAATAATATATTTACAGTAACTATAATAATACAACCAAAGGGGGGGGGGGGAAGAAAAGAAGATGAGCATTAACTAAATTTCTACTTACATTATTAACCTATCTACAATTTTTCCATATTGTATCCCTAAGTCTATGTAAGTCCAATAAAACTCAAACTCAATTCTATAGCATCTTTATTTTCCATACCAACAGTTATTGACATTTGTCAACTTCACTCTCATTTCTACCTCTTGTCTCTATCCATTCGTAAAATGGATTCCATGTCCTATAATATTTTGAATCTATCTTTAATTTTTAAAGGTTAAGCTATCCTTTGCAGCACAATCCCAATTTTTCCTAATTTTATCATCATCCGACATCAGAAGGAAATTGATGGCAGGTTGAACTCTACAGTCTATTAAAACAGGGGTCCCCAACCCCCGGGCCGCAGGGCCGGAGGAGGGAGGAGGGGGCAGCCCTCTGGGCAGAGCACGCGGGAGAGCGCAGGCACGACTGTTCGCGCCGTTGAGAGAGAGAAAGAGAAAGAAAGAGAGAAAGAAAGAAAGAAAGAAAGAGAGAAAGAAAGAGAGAAAGAAAGAAAGAGGGAAAGAAATAAAGAGAGAGAAAGAAATAAAGAGAGAAATAAAGAGAAAGAGGGAAAGAAAGAGAAAGAAAGAGAAAGAGGGAAAGAAAGAGAAAGAGAGAAAGAAAGAAAGAAAGAAAGAAAGAAAGAAAGAAAGAAAGAAAGAAAGAGAAAAAAATAAAGAGAAAGAAAGAAAGAAAGAAAGAAAGAAAGAAAGAAAGAAAGAAAGAAAGAAAGAAAGAAAGAAAGAAAGAACTTATGACTACAATTCAGCCCAAAAGTTTGTTGTTAACCAAGACCATTGTTAAGTGAGTTTCACATTTTCCAAGTTGGCCACGCCCACCCAGTCACATGACTGCTGAGCCACTCAGCCGGTCCGCAAAACTTTCTTTAAAATGAAACCGGTCCCTGGTGCAAAAAAGGTTGGGGACCCCTGTATTAAAACACACACGTTTTATTTCAATTGGGATTCTAGCGTGATAGCACAGGTGTATTATCTCTTTGTCTCCCACTGAGATATTGACCTGGCTTCCCAACTGTTATTTCTTCTCACCAAGTGCATCTAACATCAAAGGTGATCTAACATCTAGTGCATTTTTTTTGCAAAGTGTATTTCAGATCCAGAGTTTGAAGCAAAGAAGAGACACTAGTTTTAAGTATTGTATAAATAGACATTCCATGCGGTCAAAGCTATGCTTTTCCCAGTAGGAATGTAGGGCTGTGTGAGTTGGACCATAAGGAAAGCTGAGTGCTGAAGAATGGATGCCTTCAAATTGTGTGTGTGTATGTATTCATATACAGCAGTATGCTTCCTCCCTTAATTGGGGTTTACCAGGGTGTTGTGACACAAGCATATACTTATTCCCCTGTCTCAGCTGATCAGGATAGAACCAGTGGTCTAGTGGCAATTACAACTGCCTCACATGTAATACTTCCCTGGTTCGAATCCCAGTAAGGGTATGGCTAGCTGATGAGAGCTAAATGCCGTGCGGGTCTGGATGGGGAGGAATGGGCTCCGACTCAACCCGTCCAAGACCGAGTGGCTGTGGTTTCCGGCGCCGCGACATAACCAGTTAGTTCCCTTTCTGGCTATCGGGGGGGAATTACTACCCCCCGCAGAAAGGGCCCGCAACTTGGGTGTCCTCCTGGATTCCCGGCTGTCCTTAGATTACCATCTGACGGTGGTGGCCAGAGGGGCCTTCTATCAGGTTCACCTGATACGCCAGTTGCACCCCTTTCTGGATCGTGGCGCCCTACATACAGTCACTCAAGCTCTTGTCATTTCTCGCCTGGACTATTGCAATGCTTTCTACAAGGGGCTTCCCTTGAGATGCACCCGGAGGCTCCAGTTGGTACAGAATGCGGCCACGCGGGGGATCTTGGGAGTTTCAAAATACTCCCATGTAACACCTCTCCTGCGCGAGCTGCACTGGCTACCGGTAGCCTTCCGGGTGCGTTTCAAGGTTTTAGTGACCATCTTTAAAGCGCTCCATGGCAGCGGGCCTGGTTACTTGCAGGACCGCCTACTACCACATACCTCCATTCGTCCCGTCCGCTCCCACAGGGAGGGCCTCCTTAGGGTGCCGTCCGCCGGTCAATGCCGGCTGGCGACGCCCAGGGGAAGAGCCTTCTCTATGGCAGGCCCTTCCCTCTGGAATGACCTCCCCCCTGACCTTCGCACTATCACCGACCTTCGCCTCTTCCGCCGGACGCTGAAAACATATTTCTTCCATATGGCTGGCCTGGCATAGTTGCTACAGCTATGCTATTTTTAGAGTTGGGTTTTAAATTAATATTGGTCTTTTAGCACGGGCTAAATTATTTAATTTTAGTTTTAACTTTTGTAGAATTTTGTATTGTTTGTATTTTTAGATTTTTAAATTCCTGTGCGCCGCCCTGAGTCCCATTTTGGGAGATAGGGCGGGATAGAAATCTAATAAAGTAAGTAAGTAAGTAAATAGCTCGAAATAGATCTATCCTAGTCTCCCTTGTTTATTTATTTATCAGCTTAAAAACCTAACATATATAGGTTTATATATATAGGTTTATATCTGGGGTGAAATCCAGCAGGCTCTGACAGGTTCTGGAGAATTTTGAATAGTTCAGGGAACCAGTAGCGGAAATTTTGAGTAGTTAGCTGGCAAATGCCCCATTGGCTGGCCCCAGAGTAGGGTGGGAATGTAGATTTTGCAGTATCCTTCCCCTGCCATGCCCACCAAGCCACGCCCACCAAGCCATGCCCACAGAACCGGTAGTAAAAAAAAATTGAATTTCACCACTGGTTTATATATAGTTTAACATATGTATGTGATGTTGAGTGGATGCATTTTTTTTAGCACTCTGCTAGGATTTCGCAAGCCTCTTCTTGGATAATGTAATGGAAGCCTACATAAAAATTGGGCCAGATGTTAATAATTCATATAAAAATAATTACATTGGAGTTTTCTTATTAAAAGGGATATTTTCCCCAGCTTTATAAGCACACTAATTATCTTGCTTAATGAAAGCAATATGTAAAAAGCAGCTGTGGAAATTCACCTGTTCCTAATCATCGCTGAATGTTGCCTATTTACCTACCTGTCCTGCAGATTAAGACAATGAAGCCTTCAATTCCAATAATGTACCAGTTAAGTCCTTCCAAAGCCATTTTCGTTATTGCACGCAGAGTATTCAGCTCTGGGCATCAAGCAGCCACATTATTTGCATGCGTGCCTGCCTTTAAGAACTGAAGATGGAGGGGGGAAAGTGCCCCGTATTTTAAAATGGCAGAAATAATCGCACAAAAAGTTAATGATACCAATTAAAATAATACTATATCAGCAGACAGAACAAGAGGCTACTCCAAATTTATAATTGCAAATGCAACAGTTAAGAGGTAGATGTTGTCAGCATGAACGATTAGGACAATCAGAGCCAATGTGAAGTAGAGGTTAAAGGGCTGGATTACGAACAGCGAGATCTGCGTTCGAGATCATCTTCGGCCACGTAATTTTCACTGGTAACTTTGGAGAAATCAGACTCAGCTATTCCCAAGTTCACAAAGTTGGTCTTGTTAAGCCTAAAATTAAGGGAGCCTTCCCGGCAAGCCACCTCAAGTTCCTGGAGAAATTATAAATAACGACACTCCCATCCCATAAGTCTGTGATTTGGCGGCCTTGGTCGCTGGAACCCCTGAACTGGGTCTCCTACAGGGCTGCCATCTTGATTTTTGATTCTGTACATGCACAGAACCATTGTAATTGCACAAATGCGATTTCTTTTTAAATGTTTTGCACATCTGCAGACCTATTTTTGTGCAGATGCGCATATGTGCACGAGGGAAGCAAGCACACACGCACAAAATGTTTGCATGCACCGAACTGGCAGCAACACAACACAACACAACACAACACAATACAAAATACAATAGCAGAGTTGGAAAGGACCTTGGAGTCCAACCTCCTGCCCAGGCAGGAAACCCTACACCACTTCAGACAAATGGCTATCCAACATCTTCTTAAAGACTTCCAGGGTTGGGGCATTCACAACTTCTGGAGGCAACTTCTGTTCCACTGATTAATTGTTCTAACTGTCAGGAAATTTCTCCTTAGTTCTAAGTTGCTTCTCTCCTTGATTAGTTTCCACCCATTGCTTCTTGTCCTGCCCTCAGGTGCTTTGGATAATCGTTTGACTCCTTCTTTGTGGCAGCCTCTGAGATATCGGCAGACTGCTATCATGTCTCCCCTAGTCCTTCTTTTCATTAAACTAGACATACCCAGTTCCTGCAACCGTTCCTCATATGTTTTAGCCTCCAGTCCCCTAATCATCTTTGTAATGCCGGGAGCAACCCACCCCTACTTTAATGGTCTTCATTCCATTACTTCTTCTGTTGTCAGGTGATTTGGAGAATTCAGTAATAGCTCCTATTTTTATCTCTTCTTCCTTTCTTTTCATTGTAAGCTGCCCAACATTATTATTATTATTAATTCAATTTATACCCAGCCCTTCTCCTAAAAAGGATCCCAAAAGGATCACATCCTTCGAGCTGAATTGCTCTATAAATGCAATCAATCCATAAATGATTATGGGCGGTTAATTTCTGATGGGATAAATAACTACCCAGAGTCACTGTGGGGAGGTCAGCGGCACATAAATTTAATAAATTGCCGGTATTGTTATTAGGTATGATCAATCAGTCACCTTTCTGAGAAGACAGGGAAAGAGCGGCTGAACTATTATCAGTTATGTAAGACTATGCATCAATGTACTATTTGCATAAAACATCAATTATAGATGTATGCAAATTGCATATATTTGATATTCATGGCGTACACTACATCAATTGCATGGCGCCCCTGAACTCCAAAATAATATTACAACCATTGCACAGAAAATCCACTAGACACATCTGGAAAACAGGTTTTATTATACTCTGAAGGAATTGCTCTGCAATCATCAGTGATTATGAAAACATTGATCTGTAGCTTTGGAACCTTTCAGAAGATGTTCTTTTAAGACGTACCTTTTTCATATTTTAAACCAGATGTCCGCCCTGGGAGCCATCTTTTGCATTGGGCCTTCAGGCCTGCCCCATTCAATGCTGTGGGAATTATATGGAGTATGGGAGATATATAGTCATAATAACATTCCTATCTCAGAGAGTCAAGGACACCTTGCCCTGTAAAGTGGTGGGATTCAGCCGGTTCGGACTGGTTCCGGTGAACCGGTACCTATATCCTCTCAGCTGATTCCCGTAGCACAGCAGATGGCAGCGCCTCAGCTGTGTTACACCCCAGTAGTAATGTGGAAGGTAACTTTTTGGCAATCACCAAACCGGTTGTTAAACCGGCAGGATCCCACCCCTGGGTGTGACTGGGAGGCATGGCTGTTAAGTGAAACTGTCTTCCCCATTGACTTTGCTGGTCAGAAGATCGCAAAAGGCGATCACATGATCCCAGGACACTGCAACCGTGATAAATTCATGGCAGTTGCCAGGTGTGTGAATTTTCGTCATGTAACCATGGGCATGCTACAACGGTCATAAGTGTGAAAAATGGACATAAGTCACTTGTTATAAGCTGAGGGGTAGAACTATAAATATGAACTGCTTTAAGCCAAGGAATAGATAGATGATATATAGAAGATATAGATAGATAGATAGATAGATAGATAGATAGATAGATAGATAGATAGATAGATAGATAGATAGATAGATAGATAGATAGATGATAGATAGACGATAGATAGACGATAGATAGATAGATAGATAGATAGATGATAGATAGATAGATAGATAGATAGATAGATAGATAGATAGATAGATAGATAGATAGATAGATAGATGCTATCTATCTATCTATCTATCTATCTATCTATCTATCTATCTATCTATCTATCTATCTATCCATCCTTAGGTTGACAGGTTCATTCCCGTAGTAATTTTCTCCATGAAATCCAAACTTATCTATAAGATATCTGTGATTGCATTAATTGAGCCACTGTACATCCATTTTTTTTAAAAAGCATTTGCATTTGATCTTTAAATGATTAAAATAATAGCCCGTCTAATGAGCTTTATTAAATAGTTTGTGTTCTTAAATATCGCGTTTCACAATCAGATTTGTTTTGCTGCACTTTTGCAGTTCAAAACCTTGCCAAATTTGCTGTGGTTGAGCCTGCCGTGCTATTCTATTTTTTAATTGTATTTTAAACAGCTTTTAATTCTCTTGCGAGTCACCTTGAATATTACTTACCAGTGAAAGAAAGTCTAAGCACATACAGCATTCATCGTCACCAATCTTGATGAACGGTAAAATAAACCCCAAAAAACATCGTGATTTGCAGTAATTTCTCATTTTAACTTTGTTAAATAAATCCAACCAATAAATGCAGTATAGTACAAAAAATTAAATAAAAATAAACCTCCAATACCAAACAAAAAACGACCAGAATGAAACAAAACATCATCTCCAGCCAAAGCAGGAGAGCACGCTGAAATGTTGTCAAAATAAGGAAGCCCAGATTTTGCATTGTAATGCTACCTTGTATGTCTGTGGCTGGGGTCAGCAACTGCGGCTGTAAAGCCGCATGTGGCTCTTTTATCCCTCTGCTGCGGCTCCCTGTTGCTCAAAATATGCGTCACAACCACCAATGTGCAACACCCACCAGCACGCAATTATTGAGCTTTTCAACCCCCGGTAGGCCAACCGTGAATAAATCCAAGAAAAGAAAAGTTTCAGAAGAAAGCAGAATGTTTAATAAAACTGCATATGCTAGTTTTGTGGCCTCTTGAGAAATAGTTAGGCAAGAGAAGAGTTTTGTGGCTCCCGGTGTTTTCTGTGGGAAACGAGTCCAAATGGCTCTGTGCATATTTAAGGTTGCCTACCTCTGGTCTATGGATATTCTAAGTCATTCTGCCAAGGGTCCTTTTTGAAGAGGCAATTGGGCTTCCCTTGTTTTTCCTTGAAGACCTTTCGCTTCTCAGCCAAGAAGCTTCTTCAGTTCTGAGTGAATGATGGAGAAGGGAAGGATTGAGATTCCTTGCAGTCATCTGGTCATTACTACTCCCTCTGAGAGTCATTGAAGCCACTTGAAAGTTTGTGTGTGCCTTCCAGATCACCTAAGTAGTGCAAATGGGTGTGGAGCCTTCTTGGGACTGCTGAAAGGGCTGCGTTGTAAACCCTGAGGGCACAGATAAATCTCCAAGCGGCCTCAGTGACTCTCAGAAAGAGGGCTAACGACCAGAGGACTGCAAGGAACATACATTCTTCCATCTTCCACCATTCAGTCAGAACTGAAAAAGCTTCTCGGATGAGAAGGGAAAGGTCTTCAAGGAAAAACAGAGTCAAGTTTCCTTTTGGAAAAATATATGCAGGGGTGGGATTCAGCTGGTTAAGACCAGTTCGGGCGAACCAGATACTACTTTTGCATCTGGTTTGCCAAACCGCTAGTTGGAAAGACTGGCTGGCCCCACCCACCCCATCCTGCCCTTCCCAGGAGTTTCACGTGGCCCATTCATCATGCCAGGGAAGTCCAGGGTAAGTAGTGGCTCTGAGATGGCGAAAAATGGGCCTCCCGGAAGCCCCAAAGCGGGCCTGTTTCTGGCCTCTGGAGAGCTTCTGGAGTCTGGGGGAGGACGTTTTCGCTCTCCTGGAGGCTCAAGGAAAGCCTTTGGTGCCTGGAGAAGGCGAAAAATGGGTCTCCCAGAAGTTTTGGAAGTCCAGGAACGGGCCTGTTTCTGGCCTCCGGAGCCCGGGGGAGCCTGTTTTCGCCCACCCGGTGGCTCGTGGGAAGCCTCTGCAGCCTGAGGAGGGTAAGCCCTCCCCTCCCGTGGTGCATGAGGTCAGGTAGGCCACGCCTCCCATAGCCGCGCCCACCCAGCAAGCGGGCAGAGAACTGGTTGCTAAAAATTTTCAAGCCCAACCCTGCTCGTATGTTTTTTCCTTGCCACTTGCGATGCTCAATGCTTCCAAGTCCCGTGGCCAAGTTGTCACCTTTCATTTATTTCCCTTTGCGACCTCTATGGTTTTTGTCAGGGGTCAGAAATCTGCGGCTCTGGAGCCGCGTGTGGCTCTTTCACCCATCTGCTGCGGCTCCCTGTCATCGGTCGGTGCCACAATTTTGAGAGGAGCTTCCGATGTGGGGAGGGGGGGGGAGAAGCACAGTGAGCCAGGAGAAAACTCTATGGCAAGGGGTGGGTTTTCCAGTCGTCTCCATAGTTGATAGGGCTTTCAGTTATGACAGGAAGAGGAAAAAGGATGCCATACTAGGAGGAGACTCTATGATGGAGGAACCGAACTTCCGGTTAGCTTCAGAATTGAATTGGGGGGGGGGAGGCTTCCGGTTAGGACCTTTATGGCTCCCGGTGTTTTCTTTTCTGTGGGAAATGGGTCCAAATGGCTCTTTGAGTGTTTAAGTTTGCCAACCCCTGGTTTGTGATTCCATTAGGCTTAACCTGAGTTTTGGCTACTTCTGGACTGAGAGCTGGAGTTTGCCAAATGTTTAAAGGCGAAAACAACAAAATCCAAAACAGTTTTGGACAATCTTGGATGCTCCGTTACGCCAAAGCCACATTTGACCGATCAGAGTTAATTAGAACGATTACAGCTTTCAGATTTGAAGAAGTCTTAAAAAAAAAAACACGCCTTCTTTGGGGACTATTGTTTGTAATGATGATCGTTCTAAAGTGGGGGGACAGAATGTTATATTAACGCAATTAAAGAAGTTTGGTTTTCTTCAACAGGAATGGAATAACCTTTGAAAATTAGTTACTGGTTGCCTGGTGGATTTAACCTTTGATAGGGACCCTCCCTCCCTCCTGTCTTTCCTCCCTCCCGACTTTCTTTCCTGCCTTCTTCCCTCTCTCCCTCGCTCCTTTCCTCCCTCCCTCACTCCCATCTTTCGTTCCTCCCTCCCTCCTTTCTTATCTCCCTCCCTCCTTCATTTCCTTCATTCTTCCCCCACCTTCCCCCCTTTCCTTCCTCCCTCCCTCCCTTCTTCCTCCCTCCCTTGACTCTTTCCTTCCTTCCTCCCTCCTTGTTCCCTCCTTTGCTCCCTCGGTCCTTTCCTCCCTCCTTCCCTCCTGTCCTTTCTTCCTCCTTTCCTCCTGTCCTCCCTCACTTCTTCCCTCCCTCTCCATCATTCCTTCCTTTCTTCCTTCCTCCCTCGCTCCTTTCCTCCCTCCCTCCCTCCGTTACTTCATCCATCCTTTCCTCTCCCCCTTCCTCCCTCAAGCCTTTCCTTCCTTCCCTCCCTCACTCCTTCGTTTCATCCCTCCCTCTGTTCCTCCCTCCCTCCCGGCTTTCTTTCCTCTCTCCTTTCTTTCCTCCCTCCCTCCCTCCCTTTCTCCCTCCCTCCCTCCCTTCTTTCCCCATTCCTCCCTCCCTCTGTCCTTTTTTTCCTCCCTCCCTCCCTCCTTTCCTCCCTCCCTCCTTCCCCATTGACTTTGCTTGTCAGCTGCAAGAAGCAAGAGACATGCCAACCATCATAAATATGAGCCGGTTACCAAGCATCCAAATTTTCATCACGTGGCCCATGGGGGATGCACTTACCAATGGTGATAAGTGTCCAAAAGATCATAAATGACTTTTTCCCATGCCCGTGTAGCTTAAGACAGTCACTGACCTGATGGTTGTAAGTCAGGGACTTATCTGTATCATCCATTAAACCCAAGACTCCTTCTTCACAATCTAGAATCTGCTCTTATCACCTTTCGCTATGCTTTTGGAGCTAGAGAAATATTGAATGGCCCAGTGTCGGGTTCCGAACCGCGTCGCAACTGGTGGGTGTCCATCACAGGCACATGCGCTGTGCAGGCATGCACACTCACCGCCCTGCACCGCCCCAGCTGCTCGGCGGAGGTCTTGCAGGCACCGTATGCTGCGTGCATGTGCACAAATGGCCCAGTTAGTTCAAATAGAGGTAAGGTACAAGGGTGGGCAGGCAGGTCCTCCAAAGCAGGGGTCTCCAACCTTTGCAACTTTAAGTCTGAAGGACTTCAGCTCCCAGACTTCTCCAGCCAGCTTTGCTGGCTGGAGAATTCTGGGAGCTGAAGTCCTTCAGACTTAAAGTTGCAAAGGTTGGAGACCCCTGCTCCAAAGCACCGTTCCGGTACAGTGGCCGCTGCTTCCAGCTGCCACCAGTACACTCGTACCAGTACGTACCGGCTGGAACTCACCACTGGCATGGCCACTATTTAAATCAGACGCTTCCAAAATGTGGGGCAAATTAACTCAACCTGGAATTCTTCTCCTCTTAACTGAATTTGCCAAAAATCCATTACTTGCCGCTAAGACTCTGAATAATTGAGCAGCCATGAAATTAGTTGTAGTTTCTTCCACTGCCAGCAGCTGATAACTTTCTCTCCAAAGAGTTTTATTTAAACTCCTTGGGCCCCAAAGATCTTTTTCCCCGTGTTCTCTTCCGGCTTTCTCGGCAATTACAACTGGGCTTCGTTCAATCAGCTCACTGATTTTTTACTACGTTTCTCATCTGTTCATTTCTTGCTCAACTTTTACCCTCGACGTATAGCAATTTTCCTCGGAGCAAAGGCTGCAGTAATTTCTGCGAATTCCATTTAATTGAATTGAACCCTGTGGGCATTTCTAATCCCCCGAACACATCTTTAAATTCATCAGCGTTTGAAAGCTTGCTTGTTGCGAGAACTTTCTACAAGGTTTAAGTGAGCTACTCGTTTTTTATCCTAAAACAGCCTTTGATTCAAAAGCTACCATGAACATCCATTTTCATTCCTATACCTCCAATTTAAACCTCATTTTTCTATGGCTTGTAACCTTTCTCCTGCACTATATGTAATATAATCTATATAAATAAAAATGTAACAAGAGTTTGTTCAAAACCGTTAATCTCCTAAAGTCCTGCACCGATCGCTTCGAAATGTTCACACAATGTTCCTTTCAAGTATGGCACCAATGATATATATAGATTGTGTAGATGTCACACCTGTGCCAGGTACACACAACAGAAATGTAAAAAATTGTAAAATTGTAGGTAGATGGATACAGAGAGAGCAGTGGGCCACAGGTATTATGTCATCCTTTATGACATAAAATACTCTGTCCATAGAGATATAGAGAGGGAGGGAGAAATGCAGGAGGTAGGTAGGTAGGTAGAGGGTTAGAGAGAGAGAGGGAGAAATACAGTAGGTAGGTAGGTAGGTAGGTAGGTAGGTAGGTAGGTAGGTAGGTAGAGGGATAGAGAGAGGGAGAAATACAGTAGGTAGGTAGGTAGGTAGGTAGAGGGATAGAGAGAGGGAGGGAGAAATACAGTAGGTAGGTAGGTAGAGGGATAGCGAGAGAGAGGGAGAAATACAGTAGGTAGGTAGGTAGATAGAGAGAGAGAGGGAGAAATACAGTAGGTAGGTAGGTAGAGGGATAGCGAGAGAGAGGGAGAAATACAGTAGGTAGGTAGGTAGATAGAGAGAGAGAGGGAGAAATACAGTAGGTAGGTAGGTAGGTAGAGGGATAGAGAGAGGGAGAAATACAGTAGGTAGGTAGGTAGAGGGATAGAGAGAGGGAGAAATACAGTAGGTAGGCAGGTTGGGGATTATACAGTGGTTGTGTGTACGTGTTTGTGTGTGCAGGTGTAGATCTACACACAGATTGGTTGGCCATTTAACCAGACTGGGCCACAGCAACGCATAGCCGGGAATGGCTAATATAATATAATAATAATATAATATAATATAATATAATAATAATATAATATAATATAATATAATATAATATAATATAATAATATAATATAATATAATATAATATAATATAATATAATATAATATAATATAATATAATATAATATAATATAATATAATATAATATAATATAATATAATATAATATAATATAATATAATATAATATAATATAATATAATATAATATAATATAATATAATATAATATAATATAATATAATATAATATAATAACACAACACAATAAACACACACATACACACTGCATTTAACTTTTAGATGGTGTTCTTATTTGCAAGAGTTGATACAGTCTGTAGGACATTGTTTTAGAATGTTAGTTAGTTTAGTTTATCGATTAGCCCACAGGCCATAATAAAACACAGAATTCCAAACACAAATCTCTCTCTCTCTCTCTCTCTCTCTCTCTCTCTCTCTCTCTCTCTCTCTCTCTCTCTCTCTCTCTCTCCCTCCCTCCCTCCCTCCCTCCCTCCCTCCCTCCCTCCCTCCCTCCCTCCCTCCCTCCCTGTATGTATATACGTATGTTCGTTCGAGCAATTTCAACCAAACTAGGTACACAGATGGCTTACACTCTGGAAACAAATACTGGTGTGTGTGTGTGTGTGTGTGTGTGTGTGTGTAAGACACCTCTAGTGCATGTGTGTTCCAGCATAACTCAGGAATGCCTGGCCCGTTAAGGAGAGCGAGTGTGGTGTCCTAGAGCAGCAGTTGTTTGTTGGGAGGAAGGAGGCGGGCCCAGCCCTCTGGAATGACCTTCCCCCCGATATCAGGACAACCACGGACCTCCGCTCCTTCCGCTTAAAATTAAAGACGCACTTTTTTCGTCTGGCCGGCCTTGGGTAGTCTCTTTTTAGGTTAGGGTTTTTTAGGGGTAATTTTTAGTTTAGTTTATGGTTTTAGCGCAGGATCTATTTAATCTATTTTTAACTCTGTATTTTGTATTTGTTTGTGGTTTATTTGTATTTTTAATTGCCTGTGCCCCGCCTCGAGTCCCCTTGGGGAGAGAGAGCGGGATATAAATTAAAATTATTATTATTATTATTATTAGGGAGATCCTGGGCCATTAAGGAGAGTGTGTGTGGCATTCTAGAACAGCAATTGTTTGTGATGTCATGGGAGGGAGAAGGGAGATCCTGGGCCATTAAGGAAAGTGAGTGTGACGTTCTAGAGCGGCAATTTTTTTTGTGATGTCAGTTCCTTCACAGCTTCCTTTGGAAAGCCAGCCGTGACGTTCTCCCTCCAGTGGACAAGTGGGGAAGCGCCTGATAGATTTGGGACAAAGTGCCAGGATTGTAGGCAGGGCGGAAAAGAGAAGCACATGAGAGGGAGAAGGGAGAGGGCAGGGATGATGGGCATGGGAGTAGGAGGAAGAAAGACCCCTCTCAATGGCTTCCGGGTCAGACAAACGCTTCGATATCTATCAATACCCAGGCAACGCTGGGTTATCAGCTAGTTAGTGACTTATGACCATTTTTCACACTCACGACCATTGTAGCATCACGATGGACACATGAGCAAAATTCAGGCCCTTGGCAATTGACTCTTATTTACGACGGTCGCAATGCCCCAGGGTCATGTGATCACCTCTTGCAACCTTCTGACAAGCAAAGTCAACGGGAAGCCAGATTGACTTAACAATCATGTTACTAACTTAAGAACTGCACTGATTCCCTTAACAACTATGGCAAGAAATGTTGTGATGTGGGGCAACTGTCCCATTTAGCAGCAGTCTTACTGCGTCACTGACATAGCAACGGTCTCACTTAGCTACGAAAACTTTGGACTCGATTATAGTAGTAAGTTGAGGACTACCTCTGTCTAACTGAAAAAATAGTTTTATAGTATTTGGTAATTAAATCAATAAAAACACAACAATCCATTAATCTTCTATTCCTTCTATTTAAAATCAGCTCAATAAAAAGTTTTGTCTGAAGGATCGACTTCTTTTTGTAATGCAAATAATGTTTCAATCCGTAAATGTTTATCGTGAGTTCTGCACCCGTTTGCAAAATGGTTCAGCCTTTTCAATTTACCGAATTATTTTCTTCGGGACAACTTGTATAAAGTTAATAATACACTTACACCATTACAATGGTCGTAAGTGTGAAAAAATGTCACAGATATGGGCATTTTCATTCCCAGGATCTTTTAACAGAATGACAGAATTGGAAGGAACCTTGGGGGTCTTCTATTCCAACCCCACAGCTCAAGCAGGCAACCCCATACCATTTCCAGACATTATTAAATTAATCTGGCTTCTCCACTGACTTTGCTTGTCAGAAGGTTATAAAAGGTGATCATTTGACCCCAGGACAACTGCAATGGTCATAAATATGAACCAGTTGAGTCCAGTTTTGGTCGCCACGATGTAAAAAAGATGTGGAGACTCTAGAAAGAGTGCAGAGAAGAGCAACAAAGAGGATAAGGGGACTGGAAGCTAAAACATATGAGGAACGGTTGCAGGAACTGGGTAGGTCTAGTTTAATGAAAAGAAGGACCAGGGGAGACATGATAGCAGTCTTCCAATATCTCAGGGGTTGCCACAAAGAAGAGGGAGGCAAACTATTCACTAAAGCCCCTGAAGGCAGGACAAGAAGCAATGGGTGGAAACTAATCAAGGAGAGAAGCAACTTAGAACTAAGGAGCAATTTCCTGAGAACAATTAATCAATGGAACGACTTGCCTCCAGAAGTTGTGAATGCTCCAACACTGGAAGTTTTTAAGAAGAGATTAGATAACCATTTGGCTGAAGTGGTGTAGTGCTTCCTGCCTAAGCAGGGGGCTGGACTAGAAGACCTCCAAGGTCCCTTTCAACTCTGTCATTCTAAATTCTGGAAACATATTTGTATATGGCGAGCTTGGCACATCTTGCTTGCAGAATATCCTGGCTAGAGTAAATGAGGTTGATGAGAAGATATATAAGCTGTATCTCGATTCTCCCCGCCTCCTGAGATATGATCGAAGAGATGCAATTTCAGCCTTCCTTAACAACCACGCCGAAGGATATTACGATATCTCCTGCCTTAGAGTCTCGCGAGGGATGGGCATCTGTCAGGAGTGTTTAAAATATAAGATTGTGCCACCGTATTGCAGAATATTAAATCAGTTGTCCCCGGAGGTTCCTTCCCAATTTGATTGTGTAACTGCAGAGTAGCGGCTTTATTGGCGATGGGTGCTATTTAATTTTGTGGAACTGGCAGCCAAGAAAACATATCGAGGCAGCTGAAAACGGAGAGAAGCATTCCTGGGGAAAACAAATGTGGGCCAAGTAAAGACGAAGTGGCATCAAAGAAAATAGGAGGAGTGGATTTAAAGCAGAAGTAGAATTCAGCCGGTTCGGGCTGGTTCACCCGAATCGGTAGCAGCGTGCCCCAGCTCCAAAACATCCTATGTAGCCTCATTTTTGACATGTGTCTGCATGCATGCCACGTGTGTGAGCAAAGCACATGCATGGAAGGCTGCACGCATGGGCAGGAGGCACACGCATGCGCTTTCAATTTGCAAACCGGTGGTAAATTTATGTGACTCCCACTGCTGATTAGAAGTGTAGCATTCCACAAGACCAGAATCCTAAGAATAACAGTTGGAAGGGACCTTGGAGGTCTTCTAGTCAGGCATAATTCCAATGTGATTATCAACACAATAAACACATTCCTTTAGCATTTTGATATATGTAAAATCTATTCTCTCTGAGACTGGGAGAATTTTTATCAGTCTCATTGACATTCCTCCTTTTTCCACCGCCCTTCAAAAAAAATTTGATGGAAGATAGATAGATAGATAGATAGATAGATAGATAGATAGATAGATAGATAGATAGATAGATAGATAGATATTTATTTTATTTTTATTTTATTTATTAAATTTATACCCCGCCCTTCTCCTTGTTAGGACCCAGGGCGGCGCACAGGCATTATTTAAGAACACAAAATACAATAAATATCTATTAAAATGTATTAAATTAATAAACCCGTGCTAAAACCCAATATTAAAACCCTTGCCAATTATAAATTATTTTCTTAAAAAGTCAGAAATGGGGGATAGATAGATAGATAGATAGATAGATAGATAGATAGATAGATAGATAGATAGATAGATAGATAGATAGATAGATAGATAGATAGATAGATAGATAGATAGACAGACAGACAGACAGACCAGACACAGAGAGAGAGGGGGGGGGGGGAGAGAGAAACCATAGATAGATAGATCATAGATAGATAGATAGACAGACAGACAGACAGACAGACCAACCAGAGAGAGAGAGAGAGAGAGAGAGAGAGAGAGAGAGAGAGAGAGAGAGAGAGAGAGAGAGAGAGAGAGAAACCATAGATAGATCATAGATAGATAGATAGATAGATAGATAGATAGATAGATAGATAGATAGATAGATAGATAGATAGATAGATAGATAGGTAGATAGATAGACCATAGATAGATAGATAGATAGATAGATAGATAGATAGATAGATAGATAGATAGACAGACAGACAGACAGACAGACAGACCAGAGAGAGAGAGAGAGAGAGAGAGAAACCATAGATAGATAGATCATAGAAAGATAGATAGATAGACAGACAGACAGACAGACCAACCCGAGAGAGAGAGAGAGAGAGAGAGAGAGAGAGAGAGAGAGAGAGAGAGAGAGAGAGAGAGAGAGAGACCATAGATAGATAGATGATAGATAGATAGATAGATAGATAGATAGACCATAGATGATAGATAGATAGATAGATAGATAGATAGATAGATAGATAGATAGATAGATAGATAGATAGATAGATAGATAGATAGATAGATAGATAGATAGATAGATAGATAGGGCAGGTGTAAAGAAAAGAACAGAATAGAATCACTGAATAACAGGAAGGGACCTTGGAGGTCTTCTAGTCCAACCCCCTGCACAAACAGGAGACACTACACCATTTCAGACAAATGGTTGGCCAATCCCTTCTTAAAAAGCCTTCGGTGTTGGTGCCCCCTCAACTTCTGAAGGCAATTCCTTATTATTTGGCAATTCTTTATCTGTGTTCTGGTTTTCTATCTGAATTTGGAATCTGTTAATATCATTGGGCTCTTCTTGCCTTTGAGGATAAGTAACATTACAAAGGGCAAACGAAAGATTTGAGATCTAGGAGGACAAAGATTTTCAAGGCATGACATAAGAGACAGATATGAAGAGCGCGCTCTAGGTAGACCTTGACTTATGACATTAGGTAATCTCAACATTTCTCCACCTTTCCTAACCCTAATCCTAACCCTAACCCTGTATTTGTCCTTGCACAAGTTCAGTCAGAAAGTTCAGCTAATCTGCGGGAATGAATTCATAGCGTCATAAAATTTAATTATGTGACAAGGCAGAAGACAACGTTTGCATTGGGGTTGGGTTGAATGCATGCCAATGGAGCTTTTCTCGGTACACTCATTCCATGTTCCTCGGCTGCTCTGAGGATACCGTTCTGACCAAGGCTTCCCAAGAGCATGAAGCAAACTCCTTGTCCCGAGAGAAACCCCTTTTATTAATTTATGAATTTATCCAGAAAAATTTGGAAGTTTAAGAAAGGAACTCAAGGTGGTTGTTCTTCTTCTTCCTCCTCTTCCTCCTCTTCTTCCTCTTCTTCTTCTCCTCTTCTTTTTCTTCCTCCTCGTCCTCCTATTCTTCTCCTCCTCCTCTCCTCCTCCTCTTTTTCTTCTTCCTCCTCCTCCTCTTCTCCTCCTAATCTTTTTTTCCTCCCTCTTCTTCCTCCTTCTTCTTCTTTTTCTCCTTTTTCTTCCTCCTCTTCTTCCTTTTTCAATTCTCCTCTTCTTCCTCTTCTTCTCCTCCTCCTCTTCTTTTTCTTCCTCCTCCTCCTCCTCTTCTTCTTCTCCTCCTCCTCCTTTTCTTCTTCCTCCTACTCCTCTTCTCCTAATCTTTTTCTTCCTCCCACTTCTTCCTCCTCCTCTTCTTCTTCTTCTCCTTTTTCTTCCTCCTCTTCTTCCTTTTTCAATTCTTCTCTTCTTCCTCTTCTTCTCCTAATCTTCTTTTGCTTCTTCCTCTTCTTCCTCCTTTTCTTCTTCTTTTTCTCCTTCTTTTTCTTCCTCCACCTCTTTTTCCTTTTTCAGTTCTCCTCTTCTTCCTCTTCTTCTCCTCATCTTCTTTTTCTTCTTCCTCCTTTTCTTCTTCTTCTTCTCCTTCTTCCCTTTTCAATTCTCCTCTTCTTCCTCTTCTTCTCCTAATCTTCTTTTTCTTCTTCCTCCTTCTCTTCTTCCTCCTTTTCTTCTTCTTCCCTTTCTCCTTCTTTTTCTTCCTCCTTCTTCCTTTTTCAATTCTCTTCTTCCTCTTTTTCTCCTAGCCTTCTTTTTCTTCCTCCTCCCCCTCTTCCCTTTTCAATTCTCCTCCTCCTCCTCTTCTTCTTCTTCTTCTTCTTCTTCTTCTTCTTCTTCTTCTTCTTCTTCTTCTTCTTCTTCTTCTTCTTCTTCTTCTTCTTCCTCCTCCTCCTCCTCCTCCTCCTCCTCCTCCTCCTCCTCCCCCACCTCCTCCTTTGATCCCCATCCCCTCATTCCTAACTCCCGATGACTGCCTGAACAAATTCCTACACTTTTCTTGGCCAGATTTCAGAAGTGGTTTAACACTGCATCCTTCTTAGGGTTGAGAGCGATTCTTCTCTAGTTTTCGCTATGGATTTTCTGGCAACTGAGGGTTACAAATAGTTTTCTCTACTCCAGAGCTGACTCTGCTTTCCCATTAAAGATCTTCCAGCTCAACAGCCATTTCGAGAAGTTTTATTCTTCTCTTCCTACAGAAGAAGTCTCCAGTTCCTCCTATACCCGAGTCCTATCAATCAAATGGTCTGATATATATGAGAAAACAGCTAAAATTGATACAGCTCCCAGAAGGGCAAAACCTAGAAGGAAAACTAGTTAGGTTAAAAGGGCCATAAGTTTTAGATTGCTTTAAAAGGCGTGTATGTTTATTCTACAACGTTATATCCCCCTGTCCTTTTTTTAATGTATTGAAACAATATTTTTATAGACCTGGCTGAAATACTCTCTGAGGTCTAGTCCCTTTTGAATGTTTCAACACAACAAAGTCCGGTGATCAGGATTTTCCATTATCATCCTAACTAGAAAGTGAAAACATAAATGGAGTTTCCGTGTTGTTCAAGAAACCCATCCAATAAAACCATAAACTGGTCAGTGACCTTCAGAAGTTGCTGCTGCTGGATCAGGAAAGCCCTTGTGCACATTTTGTGAGTTGTGAGTTGTGAACATTTCAGCTCTGTGGCAGTGGTGAAATTCAAATTTTTTACTACGAAGGATACTGCAAAATCCCCATTCCCTCCCCACTCCAGGGGAAGGATACTGAAAAATCCCCATTCCCTCCCCACTCCAGGGGAAGGATGCTGCAAAATCTCCATTCCCTTCCCACTCTAGGGGAAGGATACTGCAAAATCCCCATTCCCTCCTCACTCCTGGGGAAAGGATACTGCAAAATCCCCATTCCCTCCCCACTCCAGGGGAAGGATACTGCAAAATCCCCATTCCCTTCCCACTCCAGGGAAAGGATACTGCAAAATCTCCATTCCCATCCTCGCTCTGGGGCCAGCCAGAGGTAATATTTGGTGGTTCTCTGAACTACTCAAAATTTCCGCTACTCCAGAACCTGCTGAATTTTACCCCTGCTCTGTACCTATTTAGAAACAGGAGCGTACGAGAAGATCAGGCAGTGGCTGGGGGCAGAAGCAAGTGAGTAATCAGCCTAGAATCATTACATTCCCATAAACAGTCCAACCCTCCTTGAATTCCATTGATTCTTATCTAGCTCCAATTTAGTGCTGACCATTGTTGAGTAGTTTTTTTACGAATGGACCTGATCAGTAAATCACCTTAGTTGGAACTGTTGGGAGAAATGTCCTTCTGGGTTCAGTTCCAAATGGGGAAAAAGACATTGGAAACATGGAGGCTGCTTGGAAAGATGGTTTAATGGTGGACAGGATCACATGGCTTGGAGCTCCTGAACAGAAAAGGGGGATCAGATGCTTCCAGATGTTGGGTGAAGAAGAAAAGAGAGACCGAGATGCGGAAAATCCCTCGTTTTCATGACTTCTCTGGCCTTTGATCTTGATCTTGTATTCTGATTGGTTGCCAGAGTCCCATGGGGCCATGCAGGGTCAATTCTCTAGGCTGTGCTTTGAGTCCAAGGTTGGTTGAGCCTTGCTTCTTCCCAGGTGTCCTGTGGTGAGATGGGCAAAGGGCTAATACTATCATGCCTTAATCCCATCACCCTGGAGCTGAAGTTGGGGGATCTTTGTTATGTAGAATAGACTGGCTCAGGCCTTTTAATGGCCCATTGACAAAAGGGGGGGGGCTATTAAGTCTGTTTCCTGCCTAAAAACATGTTTCTGCCTTTTCACATCCAGGGAAATATAATATTCTGCCTTTTCAATATTTCCCAGGATATTTCATTTTTCTAGGAGAGGGGTGGGTGCTAACTTCCTACAAAACAATGGGTGGTCCCAATTAGAGGTTGGTTCCTACCTGAGTTGGTACCCATTCACTTCGCATGTTCTCCTTCCTCTCCTTCCTCTCCCCCTCCTCTCCCGCTCCTCTGCCTCGCCTCTCCCTACCTCTCCCCCTCTCCCTGTCTCCTCCCTCTCCTCCCCTCCCCTTTCCTCTCCCTCTTCCCTCTCCCTCCTCGGCCTCTCCTCTGCCTCTCCTCTCCCTACCTCTCCTCCTCTCCCTCTCTTCCCCTCTCCCCTCCCTCTCCCCTCCCGCTCCTCTCCTCCCCTTTCCTCTCCCTCTTCCCTCTCCCTCCTCTGCCTCTCCTCTGCCTCTCCTCTCCTCTCCCTACCTCTCCTCCTCTCCCTCTCTCCTCCCTCTCCTCCCCTTTCCTCTCCCTCTCCCCTCTCCCTCCTCTGCCTCTCCTCTCCCTACCTCTCCTCCCTCTCCTCTCCTCCCCTTTCCTCTCCCTCTCCCCTCTCCTGCTCCTCTGCCTCTCCTCTTCCTTCCTCTCTCCTCCCTCTCCCTCCCTCCCTCCCTCCCTCTCCTCTCCTTCCCTTTCCTCTCCCTCTCCTCTTCCTTTCCCATCCCTCTCCTCTCCCTCTCCTCTTCCTTTCCCCTCCCTCTCCTCTCCTTCCCTTTCCTCTCCCTCTCCCCTCCCTCTCCTCTTCCTTTCCCCTCCCTCTCCTCTCCTGCCCGCCCATCTCCTCTCAAAAAGATTGACTGTCACTCTATCCAGATATTTTTTATTGTGACTCATCATGAGCAAAGTACATTATTCAGTATTTCTAAACCCAGCATTTAGCAGCCCTCCAAGGCTTAGAGGGAGAAGAGGCGGTGTGTGTGTGTTGTTGTTGTTGTTGTTGTTGTTGTTGTTGCAGCTTGTTTATTTTTCTCCTTTGTAGAGTGAGCCTTGAGCCACCTGGTGGAAACTTCAAATAATACATTTCCCCCCCCCCCTCCTCCTCCCAAGTAGAGTTTCAGTCCTGTAACAGCCTCTTAAAAAGGCCACATTTTCCTTTCCTTCTCGTTTCATGGATGGCTTAATGAGCCGCAGTCATCATTTGCTTCACTGCAAAATAAATTTGAACTCGGAGCGTGGTCCCATTGGGGGAAACGGGACTGAAATTTCAATTGAACTGCAAAAAAGCAGGAATTCGTCTTTTTCAGAGAGAAATGTTTCGCTGTTGAATTAAGGTAATTAGATCTTTGGGATGCTCTGCGGTGCCTCTCAGCCCATTTCTGGCTCATTTTAGGCGGGGTGATAGATTTCCAGAAAAGGACTCTTCAATCAGCTTTGGAATTTCACTTAGCATTTTTCAGGCATTTAAAGTGATATTTGTTTATTTATGCGTGCGTGGATTGAGATGGCCAGCTATAGAAATGGAATATATAAATAAATGAATACCGTATTTTTCGGAGTATAAGACGCACCGGAGTATAAGACGCACCCAGGTTTTGAAGAGGCTTTTTTTTTTTTAAGTAGGTAGGTAGATAGAGGGAGAGAGAGGGAGAGAGAGAGAAATAGGTAGGGAGAGAGAGAGGGTAGTTAGGTAGATAGATAAAGGGAGAAGGGAGAGGGAGAGAGAGAGAGAGAGAGAGAGAGAGAGAGAGAGAGAGAGAGAGAGAGAAATACAGGAGGGAGGGAGGGAGGGAGGGAGAGAGTGTATAACCCAGTATAGAATGAGTATGTATTCATTCCAATCCTGTATTAGAGGGAACCCCTTTGTGGAGTACTGTGAAGCTGTATGCCGTACAGTGGAAGCCATTTTAAGGCACAACAGGCTGTATCTTAACAGAACCTGAATCCAAAATGCACACTATCACTGTCAAAAATATTGTGACTTAACACTATAAATATAATTCAGTCCTTTTTATTTCAGTGGCCTAGGCATTCCGGAGTTATGCTGGAACACACAGACGGACACGGACACACACACACACTGAGAGGCATTAGGGGTGTTTTACTCCCACAGTATTTGTTTCCAGAGAGTAAGTCACCTGTGTATCACGTTGATTGAAATTGCTTGAGGCATTCCAGAGTTATGCTGGAACACACACACACACACAGAAAAAGACAGAGACAGAGAGAGATTTAGATAGATAGATAGATAGATAGATAGATAGATAGATAGATAGATAGATAGATAGATAGATAGATAGATAGATAATTTCCAGATGTGCCTTTGCTTCCTTTATGCATGTCAATCTTGAGCAAATTTGTCTAGATGCTACTTTTTATTTCAACTATGTAATGTTTGGATTGGGTGCATCCAATATCGAAGTGTAATTGGTGCACTCTGTTTCAACTAGTTTAATATTTTGGATCATTTGACATCTGTTCAGTTAAGAGCAGGTCAGTTTTACCCAAGGAAGTTTTTCTTTTTGCAAGCTTAGCATATAAGATGTTTGAATCTGAGCTATTATGTGGACCTGGGTCCTGGGAGAACCACAATTCACCTTGATGAAGATGATCTTGGTTTATTTTTAACCCACGTTATGGCATTGGGAAATCGCATGTGGCTCAGAGTCAGCGTGGTTGGAGATCTTTTATAAGCACTGCAAATGAATCCATCTTCTGCTGGCCTGGGTTACATAAAGAAAAGGCAGGAGAAGAAGCAATGGGTGGAAACTAATCAAGGAGAGAAGCAACCTAGAACTGAAGAGAAATTTCCTGACAGGGAGAACAATTAAACAGTGGAACGACTTGCTTCCAGAAGGTGTAAATGCTCCAACACTGAAAGATTTTAAGAAGAGAGTGGATAACCATTTGTCTGAAGTGCTATAGATCAGGGGTCCCCAACCTTTGCAACTTTAAGTCTGAAGGACTTCAGCTCCCAGCTCCCAGCTTTGCTGGCTGGAGAATTTTGGGAGCTGAAGTCCTTCAGACTTAAAGTTGCAAAGGTTGGGGACCCCTGCTTATAGATGACTGATGACTAAACTTTTTGTCATTGAATGCTGAAAGCGCAGGGACAACCACTCCCCACCCCCCTGTGCATGCATGCGCGACCCCCCGCGCTCCCTTTTGGGCCTACTAGGCTTCCCTGCAGCCTCCTGGGAGCACAAATGGGCCACTTTGGGGCCTAGTAGGCTTCCCTGCAGCCTCCTGGGAGCAAAAATGGGCCAATACCAATACCTATAGCACTTAGACCAGGGGTTCTCAACCTGTGGGTTGGGACCCCTTTCGCCTAAGACCATTAGAAAACACATATTTTTGATGGTCTTAGGAACCGAGACACCAATTTTATGGTTTGGGGTCACCACAACATGAGGAACTGTATTATTGCTGCATTTGGGAAGGTTGAGGACCACTGATTTAGACGTATATGCCACCCTGTAGGGTTTTACAGCATCCTCTGAGCAATTTACAAATGTCAGCATATTTACTTATTTATTTTGTCATGTTTATATGGTGCATGTTAGAGGTGGAGACCCTTTGAGAGCTTCCCTTTCAGTCAAACTCAAATCAGCTTCATTCAGAGCCAGAGAGAGGAAGGGGCTGTCTGATGGGGGGGGTGCTTGTTTCTTGAAGGCATCTGTGCTTATTAACCTCATTCCGTCGTAGGTTAGCTCTTCCCAAAGAGAAAGTCGAGCGCGAGCCAAATGCATGAGTTAAAATAGGCAGAGCAAGACCAGGATATTTGCTTAGTGCGCCTGGCAATCAAGAGTCAGAATTCCATATGTAAAAGATGCTCTACAGATGGCATATACCACCAGCAAGAATCGCGAAGATGTTTCCTGGAACGCCCGAAGAATGCTGGAAATGCGAGTCAGCCAGGGGCACATTCTACCATCAATGGTGGACATGTCCACAAGCCCAAAGATATTGGAGTAGGATATAAGATTGGCTTACGGAGATTATAGGAGCCACCTTTCAATTAAAACCAGAGGCTTATTTAATGGGGATAAACCCCGGAGGCATAAGGAAGATAGACTGGTATCTTTTCACACACATGACCACTGCAGCCAGAATAGTATACGCACAGTTCTGGAAAGGGAAAGAACTACCATCACACCAACTAATTATCAACAAAATCTTCTGGTGTGCTGAATGCGACAGACTAACATATATTCTCAAAGACAGACAGGAAGCAATATTCTATCAAAGTTGGGAAAGACGGTATGACTGGATGGAGGTAAAGAGACTAAGGGTTGAGAGATAGGGAAGGATATACAATGTAGATAGATAGATAGTAAATAAAATGAATGTATCGAGCAGTGATAGCTATGGGGAATTGAGAAATATAAGATATAGACAAATAGAAACAGCTGGAATATCTAGGAATGTAGTAAGATGGTATACGATGTTACTTGGTAGCTGTGTACATACTGTGTACCAGTGGTGGGTTTCTGCAGGCTCGCACCTACTCGCGAGAGCCGGTTGGTGAAATTTAGAGAACCGGTGAGAGGGGGTTCCATCGGCGTACCTGGAAGTAAATCTGGCCCGCTGCTGCCAGTGACCCAACGGGAAGGAAAGGAAAGGAAAGGAAGGAAGGAAGAAAGGGAGGAAAGAAAGAAAGAAAGAAAGAAAGAAAGAAAGAAAGAAAGAAAGAAAGAAAGAAAGAAAGAAAGAATTTATCATCACAATTGAGTCCAAAATTTTGGTTGCTAAGCAAGAGCGTTGTTAAATGAGTTTCACCACATTTTAAAAGGTGGCCACTCCCACCGTCACATGACTACCAAGCCACACCCACAAAATAGGCCACACCCACAGAGTAGGTCCTAAAAAATTTGAAACCCACCACTGCTGTGTACATATAGGGGGTGGGTTACTCCCAGTTGTATCTGTGTAGTTTTGCTTTGTCTTGCCAGTGTCTTATTTATGTTCTTTTTTCTGTTACTAATTTACAATAAAATTATATTTAAAAAAAAGAGAGAGTCAGAATTCCACAACTGCTGCCCTTTGGTTTATCGGCGTTCTTCCTGGTAGCCTCCTGTCCCTCCTTCCCCATGTCCGTCATCCTAGGTTTGAAGTTCACTCCAGCTGTGTGTGTGTGGGAGGAAGGCATTGATTGCTTCTGCCAGCAGCAGCAGCAGCAGCAGCCGGGGTTGCTGGCAAGCATCTCTGCGAGTCGAGTCATTTATTGACAAAAAAACCGACCAGCAGATGATGCTGTGCGTGGCTCCCCTCCCCTCTCCCTTCTCCTGCGATGCATTGCTGATAGCAGCTGTCAAAAGTATTGGGTATTCCGAGAACAGGACCTTCCATCTGCCGAGGAAGGGAAAGCGGACAGCAGGATCCGGTGCCGGTCTCCTGTCATGAAGACGTACCTTCCTCGGCAGCGTAGCTGCTGCCGTGAATCCGACGGGGTAGAGCCTGCCCGAGGAATGCCGGCTTTATCCAGAGGCATCCATTGTCCCTCCAGTTGGCAGGAAAGCGCCCCGGGGCATTGTGGGTATCATCAGCATCATGGCCAGGCGTTAACATCTGCGGCAACATCTTTGGGACCTTTGTGCCCGACGCCGTCCCAAGCCAAGACGAGATGTCACCCCCCGACATGGGACCATGCGCAGCGAAACCCCAGGAAAACCTTGGCGAAAGTCAAAGGGATGAGCAGAGGTCGAAGTGCAGAGTGCACCTGTGCCCACACCTGGCACGAACCCATACAGGTGAGCCTCTTTCGTTCCCAGGTTATCCTAGAACGGATAAGACTCCCAAATCGTGGCAGGTAAAAAAAAATCCATCAGCCATCACTTTTGGAAAGTTCTTAAGCCTGGCAATATGAAAACCCCATGAGCTGTCCAGTGTGAGTAAAGAGATGGTTTTGCAGGAATTGCCTTCGGAGAAATATTTTATCCTCTCTTTTTCATGTACTGTCTCTTCATAGTTTGATTCCCCTTTTCCCTGGCGTATCGCGGCATTGTGGCATCGGACGATGGGTTAACACTCGTTTGTTGTCATTGTGTTGTGGAATGGTATCTTTAAAAGCGGCTAAAATGATTCAGAACGGCAAGGAGAAAAAGAGAGTGACTGAAATAGAATTTAACAGAGGAATATCTGCAAAAAATAATAATAATCTAGGATGAAATAAGATTTTTATTTTGCTTGTCTTCTACGTGCAGCGTGTATAATGGATTCGTTGGGGTCTGAAGTTTTGAAAATGACACGCCAGGCACTGTTGCTTGGTTTTGGTTCTGCTAAGAATCAACATTCAAGAGATATCGAAGCAATGCAAAAAATTAAATCAGCAGGGATCTCCGATGGCTGATAATATTGAGAGATAATATTGTTTATCGGAACACTAGCAGTGTTCCGATATCTCAGAGGGTGCCACAAAGAAGAGGGAGTCAAGCTATTCTCCAAGGCACCTGGGGGCAGGACAAGAAGCAATGGGTGGAAACTAATCAAGGAGAGAAGCAACTTAGAACTAAGGAGAAATTTCCTGACAGTAAGAACAATTAACCTCTGGAACAGCTTGCCTTCAGAAGTTGTGAATGCCCCAACCCTGGAAGTCTTTAAGAAGATGTTAGATAGCCATTTGTCTGAAATGGTATAAGGTTCCTGCCCATGCAGGGGGTTGGACTAGAAGACCTACAAGGTCCCTTCCAACTCTGCTATTGTATTGTATTGTATTGTATAACTATAATTGTCTCCTTTCTATAAACATCCAGAAATCAGAGTCTGTTCCCCCCCCCCCCCCCCAGTGAGTTAAATTTTTACTCAAGTGTTTTTTACTGGTCTTAATATTATGAAATGTTGTTAAGGAGAAGAAGGAAAAAACAGAAACAATATTCAATCTCTAAACCAAGCAATTCGTGTCAAAGGTCCTTCTGAGAACGTGGTGTAAATAAATGTTTTCTTTACCACCACTTCAGACAAATGGTTATCCAACATCTTCTTAAAAACTTCCAGTGTTGGAGCATTCACAACTTCTGGAGGCAACTTCTGTTCCACTGATTAATTGTTCTAACAGTCAGGAAATTTTTCCTTAGTTCTAAGTTGCTTCTCTCCTTGATTAGTTTCCATCTGTGGCTTCTTGTCCTGCCTTCAGGTGCTTTGGAGAATAGCTTGACTCCCTCTTCTCTGTGGCATCCCCTGAGATATCAGAAGACTGCTATCATGTCTCCCTTAGTCCTTCTTTCCATCAAAGTAGACATATCCAGTTCCTGCAACCGTTCTTCATATGTTTCAGCCTCCAGTCCTCTAATCTTCTTTGTTGCTCTTCTCTGCACTCTTTCTAGAGTCTCCACATCTTTTTTTTTTTTACATGTAACATGGTATGCGTTTTAGCAAGAAGGATGTTTGTGTTATTATGAGTTTGGAAAACTCCCGAGATCTTTATGAAGTGTTACTATTTACATGAAAAGAAAGCGAATAACGAGAATTCAGTCTCTAATGAATAGCTTCATTTTATGTCTATGAATGCTAAATTTTACAAGGCACTATAGATTGCCACTCGTTGAAAGGAAACACATGGTAAAGGAAAATGGCATTTGAATGTCTAAATCTATTCTTGTGACTATGAGCAATTTTTATTACTGTGGGTCTGAACTGAGTTCTTAAAAAAAAAAGCATGTTAAAAGGCAACGGACTGCCCTGGTGTTGTTTATTTTATCAACCTGGTGGCCTAGATTTTTAAAATAACAAATAATAAAGATTAGTCTCTACCCGCCCAGAAATTTCTATGATCAAATCTTGCCTAGGATGGAGGCTCCTAAAGAAGTACTTTATGCAATATTATCACAAATATTTCCTGGAGATCCCATTGCATCCAGACTGGTGAAATGATACGAATCATTTAAAAATATTCTGTGCATTTAGTCTAACATATACATAAATATATGTTTCAAACCTTGGGGATCTACAGGTAGAAATAGAAATAGAATAACAGGGTTGGAAGGGACTTTGGAGGTCTTCTAGTCCAACCCCCTGCTTAGGCAGGAAACCCTATACAATTTCAGACAAATGGTTGTCCAAACTCTTCTTAAAAATATTGAATGTTGAAGCATTTTACAACTCCTAGAGGCAAGTTGTTCCACTGGTTCATTGTTCTCACTGTCAGGAGATTCCTCCTTAGCTCTAAGTTGCTTCTCCCCATTGTTTCTTGTTCTGCCCTCAGGTGCTTTGGAGAATAGCTTGACTCCCTCTTCTTTGTGTCAACCCCTGAGATATTGGAAGACTGCTATCCTGTCTCCCCTAATCCTTCTTTTCATTAAACTAGACATATTCAGTTCCTGCAACCGTTCTTCATATGTTTTAGCCTCCAGTCCCCGCATCCTCTTTGTTGCTCTTCTCTGCACTTTTTTTTAAGTCAAGGTAGTTCTTGACTTCCGATCAATCCTAAACTCAACATTTTCATTGCTAAACAAGGAAGTTACTAAGTGAGTTTTGCCCCATTTTCACAATCTTTTTGGCCACGGTTGTTAAGTGAATTGCTGCAGTTGTTAAGGACATCATGCAGTGGTTAAGTGAACCTGCCTTTCCCCCGTTGGCTCTTTGGCTTAGAAACGGAGATGAGCACTGCCCCCTAGAGTCAGGAACGACTACCACATATGCGCGAAAGGAACCTTTACCTTTGCTATAGCTATCCCAAGTAGCTTCTTCTGTCTGATGGTTAGGGGGTCTGTCTGTCTGTCTGTCTGTCTGTCTGTCTGTCTGTCTGTCTGTCTGTCTGTCTGTCTGTCTGTCTATCTATCTATCTACCTACCTACCTACCTACCTACCTACCTCATCTATCTATCTATCTATCTATCTATCTATCTATCTATCTATCTATCTATCTATCTATCTATCTATCTATCTATCTACCTACCTACCTACCTACCTACCTACCTACCTCATCTATCTATCTATCTATCTATCTATCTATCTATCTATCTATCTATCTATCTATCTATCTATCTATCTATCTATCTATCTATCTATCTATCTACCTACCTACCTACCTACCTACCTACCTACCTACCTACCTCATCTATCTATCTATCTATCTATCTATCTATCTATCTATCTACCTACCTACCTACCTACCTACCTACCTACCTACCTACCTACCTACCTCATCTATCTATCTATCTATCTATCTATCTATCTATCTATCTATCTATCTATCTATCTATCTATCTATCTATCTATCTATCTACCTACCTACCTACCTACCTACCTACCTACCTCATCTATCTATCTATCTATCTATCTATCTATCTATCTATCTATCTATCTATCTATCTATCTATCTATCTATCTATCTATCTACCTACCTACCTACCTACCTACCTACCTACCTACCTACCTACCTACCTACCTACCTCATCTATCTATCTATCTATCTATCTATCTATCTATCTATCTATCTATCTATCTATCTATCTATCTATCTATCTATCTATCTATCTATCTATCTATCTATCTATCTATCTATCTATCTATCTATCTATCTATCTATCTATCTATCTATCTATCTATCTCCCCCAGGATAGTTTCATTCAATAGGCATGTGTGTGTCCCATCCCCCAACCCTTCATCTCTCTTTCTCTCTTTGTCTCTCCTCCCTTTTAAGCCAGCCGTCTTATGCTCGGTATATACACAGGATTTTGACTTCTCCGCCAAGATCTTTCTTGGCTGTGCGATTCCTGCTGTATTCCCTCAGTATTGTGTTCTGTTTGGTATATACTTCAATGATACATAATTGAATATGACAGCAAGGATGGCTGATAAATGGCCATTAGTGCTCCATTTATGCAGTTCATGGGAGCTTTTGTTGCCGAGCGTATTCAGGAATTAAAAGAAGACGGAAGCCACGGCGCCTCAAACTACAGACCTAGAAATCCAGCGATTCCCAGCCCCCTTAAAAATTGCATCGATTCTGAGTGTTCATTCATAAATGTATTACAGCGACATGCAATTAAGGTTGTGAAAATCATCTCTTGAATAAAGGTAAAAGGTTCCCCTCGCGCATATGCGCTAGTCGTTCCCGACTCTTGGGGGGCGCTGCTCATCTCCGTTTCAAAGCCGAAGAGCCAGCGCTGTATGAAGACATCTCCGTGGTCATGTGACTGGCATGGCTAAGGCGCATGGAACGCTGTTCCCTTCCCACCAAAGGTGGTCCTTATTTTTTCCTCCTTGCATTTTTTACATGCTTTCGAACTGCTAGGTTGGCAGTAGCTGGGACAAGTAATGGGAGCTCACTCCATTACGCGGTGCTAGGGTTTCGAACTGCCTACCTTTCTGATTACTTGCTTTAATTAAGGTTTGTTCAGCCAAGCAAGTTTTATAGGCCTTCGAATGGGGATCTAGTTGCTCTTTCACAGTCCTTGGACATTGCAGCTTTGGAGAAAGAAAGAAAGAAAGAAAGAGAAGGAAGGAAAGAAAGAAAGAAAGAAAGAAAGAAAGAAAGAAAGAAAGAAAGAAAGAAAGAAAGAAAGAAAGAAAGAAAGAAAGAAAGAAAGAAAGAAAGAAAGAAAGAAAATAATCATGCTGGAGCTACCATAACATGGAAGGCTCCCAGGGATAGCTAGACAGTTAGCAAGCACAACTGGGATGGACTGAGCTGGCTATTGAAACCATTTCCTGGAGGTCTCTTCCTTCCTTGCCTTGTTTTCCCTTTTCACCTACTGACTTGAGGGATTAGAATGAAGGAGATCCAACATGATGTCAGGAGTGGCCTTTTGGTCTGTCTGTCTGTCTATCTATCTATCTATCTATCTATCTATCTATCTATCTATCTATCTATCTATCTATCTATCTATCTATCTATCTATCTATCTATCTACCTACCTACCTACCTACCTACCTACCTACCTACCTACCTACCTACCTATCATCTGTCTCTATCATCACCTATCATCCCTGTCTGTCCATCCATAACCCTAACCCTAACCCTAACCCTAACCCTAACCCTAACCCTAACCCTAACCCTAACCCTAACCCTAACCCTAACCCTAACCCTAACCCTAACCCTAACCCTAACCCTAACCCTAACCCTAACCCTATCTATCTATCTATCTATCTATCTATCTATCTATCTATCTATCTATCTATCTATCTATCTATCTATCTATCATCTATTCTCTATGTATCATCTATCTGTCCGTCTATCTATCTATCTATCTATCTATCTATCTATCTATCTATCTATCTATCTATCTATCTATCTATCTATCTATCTATCTCTATCCTCTCTCTGTCATCACCTATCATCTGTCCATCCATCTGTCCATCCATCCATCCACCCATCCATCATCTATCATCTATCCTATCCTATCCATCTATCTATCTATCATCATCTAATATCAAGCGCCTAAATTATTAACAATCCAAGCAAATTGGCGGTAGGTAAGAGTCACAGGGATTCATGGATGGTTGGATTTAGTTTTCTTGTGGGGGCAAAGGGATTCGATGCTGATCATGCATTTGACCTCTCCCTCATGCCCAGCTTGGTCATCTCCTACATCTATCTATAGAGAGTGTCTGTCTGTCCGTCCATCTCATCCATCTATCTACTCTCTTTCTTCTATCATCTATCATTCCCATCCATCCTTCATCTCTTGTCTCCTGACAATCAGGCTAACTTCTGAAAGCAGACAAGCTTACAGTAGAGAGTACCAATAACTCCTCCCTCTCCCTCTCTCCTCACTGCCCCCCGCCTCTCAATTTCTCTCTGAGATGAGGAATTTATCCATAGTGGAAATGCTTTAGGAGAATTATACAATACAATAGCAGAGTTGGAAGGGACCTTGTAGGTCTTCTAGTCCAACCCCCTGCGTGGACAGGAACCTTATACCATTTCAGACAAATGGCTATCTAACATCTTCTTAAAGACTTCCAGGGTTGGGGCATTCACAACTTCTGGAGGCAAGCTGTTCCAGAGGTTAATTGTTCTAACTGTCAGGAAATTTCTCCTTAGTTCTAAGTTGCTTCTCTCCTTGATTAGTTTCCACCCATTGCTTCTTGTCCTTCCCCCTGGTGCCTTGAAGAATAGTTTGACTCCCTCTTCTTTGTGGCACCCTCTGAGATATCGGAACACTGCTATCATGTCTCCCCTGGTTCTTCTCTTCATCAAATTAGACATATCCAGTTCCTGCAACCGTTCTTCATATGTTTTAGTCTCCAGTTCCCTAATCATCTTGGTTGCTCTTCTCTGCACTCTTTCCAGAGTCTCCACATCTTTTCTACATCGTGGCGACCAAAACTGTATGCAGTATTCCAAGTGTGGCCTTACCAAGGCACTATACAGTGGCATTAACACTTCACGTGATCTAGATTCTATCCCTCTGTTTATGCAGCCTAGAACTGTGTTTGCTTTTTTGGCAGCTGCTGCACACTGCTGGCTCATATTTAAATGGCTGTCCACTAGGATTCCTAGATCCCTCTCACAATTGTTCGGAGGAGCAGCTTGATACATTAAAATAAATCCGTGCATGTGGGATTCTTAGACTGCAGTACCCAGAAGTCATTATGCATTGGAACGGAAGGCCTATCAATTGTCCCCATTGTGCATTTGAGGCCTGCCATTCGCATTCTAAAGTGCGCGCATAAGATCAACCAGCTGCGCCGCTATTCAAACAGAGGAGGAACTGAATCAGCATTATTATTTTTTAAATATTTCCTGTACAGATTTCTTCCCTATGCCGACTTGATTGATGCTATTGTTTCCTTTTGAGAAAACCAGCAATTTTGCAGGAGCTTCCTCTCCTGCTCAAGTCGTTTGAAAGTGGTCGGAAGTATAAAAGAATCGTAATCCCAGCCAACTTGGCAGCTGCTAACAGGGCATCTGGTGTAGTACTTTTCCTCTGTAGAGTTTTCCCACTGTTGCTAGCCACCAGTTGGTCTACGCCAGGGGTTGGCAACCTTAAGCACTCCAACAGCCACAAAGGTCCTAATCAGAAGCCCCCCCCCCCCCCCGTTCAATTCTGGAGCCAATCGGAAGTCCGGTTCCCCCATCATAGAGTCTTCTCCTAGTGCGGCAGCGTTTCTCCTCTACCTGTCCTAACTGAAAGCCCTATCAATTGTGGAACTGACTGGAAAACCATTGAAACTCTAGAAAGAGTGCAGAGAAGAGCAACCAAGATGATTAGGGGACTGGAGATTAAAACATATGAACAACAATTGCTGGAACTGGGCCTAGCTAGTCTTAGGGAAGAGAAGGACCAGGGGAGACAGGATAGCAGTCTTCCAATATTTGAGGGGCTGCCACAGAGAGGAAGGGGATCAAGCTATTTTCCAAAGGTCAGAGAAGGAATAATGGATGGAAACTGACCAAGGAGAGATTCAACCTAGAAATAAGGAGGAATTTTCTGACAGTGAGAACAACCAACCCATGGAACAGAAGTTGCCTTCAGAAGTTGTGGGAGCTTCATCATTGGAGGCTTTCAAGAGATTGGACTGCTATTTGTCAGAAATGGTGTAGGGTCTCCTGCTTGGGCAGCGGGTTGGACCAGATGACTTACCAAGGTCCCTTTCAACTCTGTTAATCTGTTAAACCTGTTAAATCTTTTACCCGTGTCCAAATACAAAGGGCCAAAGGGCATTCACTGTATCCATTGATGTGTCAAAAGGGAATAGAACCTCGTACATTTGTGGAAATTCCAGTAAGGAATCTACATACATGTATGAGCTTTGCATCACTTCCGAGAGAAACAGGATGATGATGATGATGATGATGATGATGATGATGATGATGATGATGATGATGATGATGATCATCATCTTTATTCATAAAACATGTAACTCAGCCAACTGAACATTTAAAAATGCATATTACAAATACTATTGACTGGTGCTAATGGTTGATACAGTTTGCTGCCAGCGTCCTAGGTATCAACCAAGTATCTTCGAAGAATATAGGATGTGCCATGTAGCGCCGTTTTTTGCAGTTCCGCTGGTGTTATTGCAGGAAGCTGCAATTTGCTGAGATATTTATTAAAATTCTTGGGCATGGTGCCAAGTGCCCCGATGACAATGGGTGTCACTGTGACATGCTTCATCCATAGCCGTGTGGTTTCAATGGCCAGGTCGCGATATTTCATGATTTTTTCGACTCTGGCATCTCCAGGAACAGCGATATCAATGAACTGTACACTTCGGCCCTCTACAAACGTGATATCTGGTGTGTTGTGCTCCAGATGACGATCTGTTTGTATTCGAAAGTCCCACAAGATCTTCACGCTCTCATTCTCGATAACCTTTTCTACTTTGTGTATTATTATTATTATTATTATTATTATTATTATTATTATTATTATTATTATTATTATTATTATTATTATTATTATTATTATTATTATTATTATTATGTTAATCTTTGGTGGGATTATTATTATTGGACTTAGAATTTTGTAAAACAAGAAAAAGTGTCAGAGGAACATACCATAATGGAAGACATGTGATTCTTTATATTCCTGCTGGCAATTAATTAGAAGGCCATATTTTCTCTCAAATCTGTTCTTTCCACCCCCCACTTCTGTCTCACTTTCATAGCGGTACGTCTCTTGCTGAGTGAGGAAGTGCATTCAAAGTAGGTGGTGGACAAATTGCTAAAAAAGCACACCTCTCTTCTTCCTTCTTCCTCCATATCAGAGGTGGGATGCTCGGCCTGGATCAGGCGAACCGGTAGTGGCTGTGGCGGGAGGCTCCACCCACTCACCCGGATGCTTCTGCGCATGAACAGAAGCGTCGTTCGCCCGCGCAAGCGAACCAGTACTAAAAATAATGGAAACCCACCACTGCTCCATATTTATTAATAGCAACTTATGTAAAGGACAGAGAGCTCTTAGCAGCAAATATATTATTACCTGCTATATAATATTACATACATTTATTATATAATAAATTGGGTCCATTTATTATAATTTATAATTTTAATTTATATAATAAATTATTTATAAATCATAATATATAATTTATATAATTTATATAATTTATATAAATACATATTATATAATTTATATAAATATAAAAATACATTATTATATAATTTATAAAAATACATTATATAGTTTATAAAAATATATTATTATATAATTTATTATAGAATAAATTTATTATTTTTTACATAATAGATGTAATGAGTAAACCACATCTGGATCCTTTGTTTTGTATGTATTGACATCTCGTGGGGACTATTTATTCCTGGCAAAGGACAAAGTTTGGAGACCTCCATTTTACGGGAAGCTTTTCTAGAAGGAGACCTCGATTCCTCTGGATAAATTTGATCTGGAAGGTCTGCACCCCAGACAGCCCCATAGTAGGTTCCCTTCTTTCTCCACTGCTTCTCTAAGCTCATGCTGTGCTATTCCAAGCTGACTTTTTAAATTGGATGGCATTTACAATGACTGCTCCACCATATGCCATCTGGGATCTGCCGGTGGCGGTCTGCGCGCTGGCCAACTTCTGTCAGATGTTCAACCAGCATCCTTGGAAGTCTGGGGGAAGGAAGGCTAGTGAGTCAGTTCTTGGGCACTCCAGATCTATCTATCTATCTATCTATCTATCTATCTATCTATCTATCTATCTATCTATCTATCTATCTATCTATCTATCTATCTATCATCTATCTATCTATCTATCTATCTATCTATCTATCTATCTATCTATCTATCTATCTATCTATCTATCTATCTATCATCTTCTACCTCCCTTCCTTCATCTGTCTGTCTATCCTATCTATCTGTCCGTCCATCCATCCATCCATCCATCCATCCATCCATCCATCCATCCATCCATCCATCCATCCATCTATCTATCTATCTATCTATCTATCTATCTATCTTCTACCTCCCTTCATCTGTCTGTCTATCCTATCTATCTATCTATCTATCTATCTATCTATCTATCTATCTATCTATCTATCTATCTATCTATCTATCTATCTTCTACCTCCCTTCCTTCATCTGTCTGTCTATCCTATCTATCTATCTATCTATCTATCTATCTATCTATCTATCTATCTATCTATCTATCTATCTATCTATCATCTATCTATCTATCTATCTTCCTCCCTTCCTTCATCTATCTATCTGTCTGTCTGTCTACATACCTACCTACCTACCTATCTTCCATCTATCTATCTATCTATCTATCTATCTATCTATCTATCTATCTATCTATCTATCTATCTATCTATCTATCTATCTATCTATCTATCATCTATCTATCTATCTATCTATCTTCCTCCCTCCCTTCCTTCATCTATCTATCTGTCTGTCTGTCTACATACCTACCTACCTACCTACCTACCTACGTACCTATCTTCCATCATCACTCTCTTTCTCTCTCTCTCTCTCTCTCTCTCTCTCTCTCTCTCTATCTTCCATCATCCATACATCCATCCATCCATACATCCATATGTGAGCCAGAAATTGGAAGACTAGGTTACCACCGTGTACGCGCATGCTGGAAACCAGAAGCTTAGCTGCTCCTCCAGTTTCCGGTGCTCACACACACACATGCGCCGCTCCCATTTCAGCACTTGGTCCCGAAAACGTTTGCCAACACTGGTTCCGGTTTCCAGCACTCCCACCCATGCATGCCAGGGAGCTGCTCTTCCAGTTTTCAATGTTCCTACATGCACGAAAACCAGCTGGCCAGCACGCATGTGTGCACCGGAACCCGGAAGAATGGCTGGCGTGCTTGGAGAGATGGCTCTGTGTGCCACTTCCGGCACGTGTGCCATAGGTTCACCATCATGGCCTCTACCATTTCAGACAGTGTTGGTGGTTTTCTGTGCCACACCCTATATTTCATTCCTGGACACCTGCGTCCTTTGGAGACTAATCTGAGCTGCATATCTTCCTATGGGGCCTCTTTGCTCTTTGTTTGCCATTCTGGGCTATTGACATTTAGCTGATTTTGGACTCTGAACTCATCTCTGGCCCTTCCAGGTGTTGCAAAGTTGGGCAGCAAAGCGAATGCAAAGAGATTGGACTTGAGTGATCACTGCTAGGATGAGACACTGGTGGGAAACCGAGTAAGTTGCATTGCGATGTTTGTAGAGAATAGTGATATCCAGCTTGGCCTGTTGGGAGGGTCGACGACTGATTTATTCTAGACTAGCCGATAACCCGGCATTGCCCAGGTATTTATTTATAGGGGGGAAATGTCTACACCAAACGTAATTTCTAATGTTGGATTTTCCCCCCTTACCAGAGGGAGCGCCCTTGTGGAGTACTGTGAAGCCGTTACCATGGCAACTCCACTGCGCTGTACAGTAGCAGTCATTTTACAGCAGCACAGTAGAAGCCATTTTCAGGCACAACAGGCTGTTTCTTAACAGAACACCTCCACCCCAAGGGGTGTTAGGGATACCTTACCGTCACAGTATTTGTTTTCAGAGGGTAAGTCATCTGTGTACCAAGTTTGGGTTGAAATTGCTCGAGGTATTCCAGAGTTATGTTGGAACGAACACACACACATAAACACACACACAAACAAACACACACACACACACACACAGAGCTGTTTTTATATATATAGATCAAGGGGTGTCAAACCCGTGGCCCAAGGGCCGGATGCATCACACGCTGGCCACGCCCACTCCCAGTTTAGCAAAGGGTGGGGGAAGTCGAGAGACGTCACATGATGTCAGTGTGGGTGCGCGCAACCCCACACCCATAATGCAATGTGCGTGCAATGGGTCGAACGTGCATTGCATTATGGGTGTGGGTGCGCGCGCGCACACACTTTCGGCACACAACGACAAAAAGGTTAGCCATCCCTGACCTAGAAAAACAGTTTGCTGTTTTTTACCCCCTGGTCCCTCTATCTCGGTGTTCCCCACTTTCTATAATACTGCATTCCTTTTGTTTGAAAAAAGTTTTATTGGTTTTAACAATTTATATCAGGAAAGGGGTAGATAAGGTATTAGATAATATTTGGAGCTTCCACATCGGGTTTGATGACCGCCTCCGAGTCTTCATACATATTCCATTAAAAAGAAATTATTAAAAGGAAGGGGTACATACATTTTAAAATCATAAATTTTCATATTATTTTATACATTCAATTACTTTGTACTATTGACGTCCGTACAGGAATTACCATCATAAAAAAATATATAACAAATTATTTTTGCGATCTGAGCCTCTCTGCTATAGTCTCTTCCTCCTCCCCCCCACCAGCAGGCAGACCCGTGGCCCCTCCCGTTCCCATTTCATCGTCATCCAGGATTGAGGAGTGTTTTTTAAGAAAATTATGCGCCTCTTCAACTGTTTTGATTCTAACTCTTCCTCCCTCCCAGAATACCAGCATCCCTTCAGGCATCAACCACTTGAACCACACCCCCTTTTTGAATAATTTTTTAGTTAAGAAGGAATAATTCCTTCTTATATCTCTTATTTTCTTTGGGATCTGCTTCAATATAATAATACTGCATTCCTGATTCCCTTTTAAACAGCTCCCACTCCATTCAGTTAACAGAAAAATTAACTTTTTTTAACTTTGGGTTTGTTTGTTTGTTTTGCTATGACAGGGTTCTTGCAAAAGATTTGGGGGAACGCATGCACTTGCTTTATCTGATGTATTCACAATGATGTTGATTTTACTTTGCAGCTCAATCAGAGAGCTTGGCGGACAGATTATAACCGTAGATTTGTATTAATTCGGAGCCCAAAGGTAGTGAAGCTATCTGATCCAAAATCTCCTTCCCTGCCGTTAATTGTTTGGCAGTGACCTTCCATTAACTCGAGATGCAAATTCTATTGTTTCTCCAGAGAGTGAAATTGGTTGAGGGCTGACAAATCTGCAAACTGCGGGCGTCTTAAATCAAAAGTGACAGTTGATAGGATCCAGCGCGAAATGCTGGGTTTTAAAAGGAAACGATAATTAATGTTTAGCTGCGGGTATGCTCGCTGGAGTGGTTCAAAAACAACCTTGTGGGGCTTTAGGTGGCGATAACTTCCAGGGTTATCGCGGCATCATCGTCTAGCTCAGGGGTGTCAAACTCTATTTCATTCAGGGCCGCAGCAGGGTTGTGTTTAACCTCAGGAGGAGAGGGTGGGCGTGGCCAGCTTGACGTCACTCATGTCGGGGGTGCCTGTAGTGACTGGGGCGCTCTGCTGGCAAAGATGGGCTCCTCAGCTCCGTTTTGGGCTGCAACAGCCTCCTGCAATCCTCTGCCAGAAAAAAATGGAGCTCGGGAGGGCTGCAAGCTCTTAGAGCCCTAAGGACCTTCCAGTCCAATCCTCAGCTACAAGTGTTAGTACCACTTTATAAGGCCTTGGTAAGGCCACACTTGGAATACGGCATCCAGTTTTGGTCGGCACGATGTAGAAAAGATGTGGAGACTCTAGAAAGAGTGCAGAGAAGAGCAACAAAGAGGATTAGGGGACTGGAGACTAAAACATATGAAGAACGGTTGCAGAAACTGGGTATGTCTAGTCTAATAAAAAGAAGGACTGGGGAGACATGATAGCTGTGCTCCAATATCTCAGGGGCTGCCTCAAAGAAGAGGGAGTCAAGCTATTCTCCAAGGCACCTGAGGGCAGAACAAGAAGCAATGGGTGGAAACTAATCAAGGAGAGAAGCAACTTAGAACTGAGGAGGAATTTCCCGACAGTGAGAACAATTAATCAGTGGAACAGAAGTTGCCTCCAGAAGTTGTGAATGCCCCAACCCTGGAAGTCTTTAAGAAGATGTTGGATAGCCATTTGTCTGAAATGGTATAGGGCTTCCTGCCTAGGCGGGGGGTTGGACTAGAAGACCTCCAAGGTCCCTTCCAACTCTGCTATTGTATTATTGTATTATATAAATAGTCATTTCTATCTGTAGTCTGCTGCCCTTCAAAATGTGTCATTTATGCCACCGACTTCTTAATTTTCTTACCTTTTCTAACCTGGCTAGAATAATCCAGAGTCCTAAGTGTTGTTTGTGTCACCTTTTTTTGTGTTACCTCCTTTAACGTCTGTTAGGCTTCCAGTGAATTTCTTTTTAGAAGTTTTCCAGGAAACGAGACTCTTCATTCTGGTTGATTTCTTTGGCAACTGCACCTGGGGTGTCGAGCTTCAAGTATTATTATTTTTTGCAAGTTTTTAATTTTTAATTCATGCCCTGTCAATTATTAATGAAACGCCTAGGAAGGTTTGGGGGTTTGATTGGCCCAGGTCACCTTAGCTGTACCATATGTTTTGTCTGGTTTTTTTTTGTTCTGCAGTAAGGAATGTAATTCTCCCTTTGGGGCTGAATTGTGAGCGTCTATCGCAGTGATGGCTAACCTTTTTTGGCTCGCGTGCCAAAAGCAGGGGGAGCGCAGGGGAGTTGTGCGTGAGCGTGCCACATCCATAATGCTGTGCGCGTGACCCCCTGCTTTTGGTGCACTTTTTTCGCCCTCCCCAGGATCCAGAGGCTTTCTAGGAGTCTGGGGAGGGTGAAAACAGCCTCCTCTCCCCACCTCCAGAGGCATCAGGAGCTTCCCTGAAGCCTCCAGAGGGCGAAAAACGGCCTCAAAACAAGGCCTAAATCAGCTGGCCAGCGCACACATGTGTGCTGGAGGTGACAGGGCAATTTTTTATTTATTTTATTTTGATTAAATTTATACCCCCCTCTTCTCCGGAGAGGACCCAGGGCGGCGCACAGGAATTAAAAAACATACAAAATGACAAAATACAAAATTTAAAAAACTTATTAATTTCCCATCCTATGCTAAAATCAATTTAAAATCCCCAAATTAAAACTGTCTAAAATAGTCCCAGCGGAAGGTTACGCTAGGCTGGCTTGGTGAAAGAGATGTGTCTTTAGACACTGGCGGAAGAGGCGGAGGTCCGAGATGGTGCGAAGTTCAGAGGGTAGGTCGTTCCAAAGGGTGGGGCCCGCCACAGAGAAGGCCCTTCCCCTAGGTGTCGCCAGTTGGCATTGCCCAGCCGATGGCACCCTGAGAAGGCCCTCTCTGTGGGAGCGGATCGGACAAAGGGATGTATGGCTTGTGTGCCTTAAGAAATGGTTCCGCGTGCCACCTGTGGCACCCATGTCATAGGTTCGCCATCACAAGTCTATCGTAAGTGACCCATGTCAAGGATGGAGACTCAAGCTGTTGTGCGAAGAACTCACAATTATCTTTGGCAGCTTCTGCTAAGGGTAGTGAAACGGGGACCCAACAGGCAAGATGTCAGTTGGGTTTTCCAGCACAAAAAAATATAATTACGACCACAATTGGACCCGCAAATTTCCATCGCTATGCAAGACAGTTGTTCTTGTCCCATTTTACCACCTTTCTTGCCACAGCTGTTAAGTGAATCGGTGCAGCTGTTCAGTTAGTAACCCGGGTTGTTAAGTGAATCTGGTCTCCCCGTTGACTTTGCTCGTCAGAATGGTCTCCCCCATTGACATTGCTCAGAAAAGGTGATCATCAAGAGGGGTATTGTTCTGCCCCACAGATGGACACAAGCTTGGCTGTTTGCCACTATCTCCTTGGCTGCGAGCCCTAACTCACGTAACAAAGACAGACAGAGAATTGCAGACTCGAACAACCAGAATTTCCAATGAGGAGTTGTCACTGTTGCTTCCTGCAAGTGACCCCTCCCCAAAGCCTTCCTTATAAGCTCTCTTGAGAGGGGTCACTCAGCAACCAGCTGGTGCTCATCAGGGCTTACGAGCTTGCCTCTTCCGTAACTGTTGCCTCCTTTTCTCAGCCCTGCGTAATCTAGCATCAGGGACAAACTGCCCCTGATCCTCCCCACTGCTCCATGACCCAAGCGCCTCCTGGTATCCAACCAGACTCTCTGCTCCCTCATGGTCTCCCTCCTCCTCCAGGGCAGACTCATAGGACTCTTCACTAGAAGAGTCCGTCACCAGTTCATCCGGAGCTGGCTGGGCCACAACAGGTATACACTTACCTTCCCTACCAATTCGTAAATGCGAGTGTGTGTCCATCTCCACGCATGTGCAGATCCTTCCATGCATGCCCTTTTGGTGAAAAAAAAGGCCTTAATGGGATGCCATACAGCCACGCGCTGGTGGGCGGAGCCACCCCTGATTTCCGCTACCGTTTCAGGCGATCTGCTCTGAACCGGTAGTATACCACCTCTGGTGATCACTCTAAAATAGAGGAATACTGCTATCATATCACTCCTAATCCATCTCTCCGGTAGACCAGACATACTATACTTAATTCCCTCACTATGTCCCAAAGGTGCAAGGGGAACCTTTACTTTTACTAACTCCTTTCTTACAGGATCTGCTGTTAATGGCTTTTCTCATTTGGACCCATACGATAGTCTTGGTTTGCAAGACAATTGGACCCATACGATAGTCTTGGTTTGGCACTTCTGCAAATTTTGGTTGTCTATTTGCACATATATTTGGAGATTGTTGCTTGTCTTCGTGTGTGTTTGTGTTTATCTTGCTAGTAAATATTTTATAGAGCCATCTGCTAAATAATGCATGTGGAATGCCCTTATTAAGTGTTCCCCCCCCCCTCAATCTTGCTGTAGTAATTTTGGTTTTAACTGCTATGCTATCTTTCTCTTAATCTCCATAGCGTGGAACTACACAGAGCTGAAATGTACAATATTTGTACAATGGAGATGGTTCCACGCAAAATCAGAAATAGCTAGGTTGTTTCTCGCCTGCGAAGTTCTTTCGTGTTTCTAAAGGGTTATACAGCAGGATAATTTTATTATTTACCCCAAAATTCAAATTTGTGACATTTAATCATAGTATAATATTGGCTTCTTGAAGCGATAGAAGAACCATTTTTATTCATGATTATTATCTGAGGGGCAGCCATAATTCCAATGTGATTATCAACAAAATAAACACATTCCTTTAAATATATTCAGCGTTTTGATATATGCAAGATGTATTCTCTCTGAGACCGGGAGAATTTTTATCAGTCTCATTAACATTCCTCCTTTTTCCATCGCCCTTCAAAAAAAAAAGATGGATATATACCAGGGGTGGGTTCCTGCCAGTTGTAACCCCTTCTGTAGATCTCCAGGGCTGTTTAGAACTGGTTCCAGCTCCCTCCCACCGCCCGTCCGACCATCATCAAGAAGAAGAGCGAGAGTAGGAATTCTGGGAGTTGAAGTCCACAAGTCTTAAAGCTGTCAAGTTTGAACACCCCTGGAGTCCCTTCGGGGAGAGGGGGCGGTTAATAAGTCGAATAAATTGAATTGAATTGAATTGAATTTTCTCTCTAAAGGGTTAGGGGTGCGAGGGTCTTGTCACTTGACATCTTTAAGACTTGGGTGCTTCAAATGCCAGAGTTTCTGAGCCAACATTTTGATTGCTAAGCCAGAGCATTGTTAAGTGACTTTCACCACATTTTACAAGTTGGCCACGCCCACCCAGTCACATGATTGCCAAGCCATTCCCACTCGGTCACATGGCTCGCAAGCCACTCCCATAAAGCAGGCCACACCTACAGAAGAGGTTCTAAAAATTTTTGAAACCCACCACTGATACATACATACATACATACATACATACATACATACATACATACATACATACATATATATATATAGAGAGAGAGAGAGTGCCGGTATACAGAAAAGAACAGAATAGAATAACAGAATTGGAAGGGACTTCGGAGGTCTTCTAGTCCAACCCCCTGCTCAAACAGGAGACCAAATACCATTTCAGACTAATGGTAGACTACTCTCCTCTTTAAAACATCCAGTGATGGAGCACCCACAACTTCTGGAGTCAAGTCGTTCCACTGATTAATTGTTCTCACTGTCAGGAAATTTCTCCTTAGTTCTAGGTTAGTCTCTCCTTGATTAGTTTCCATCCATTGCTTCTTGTCCTGCCTTCAGGTGCTTTCGAGGATAGGTCGACTCTCTCTTAACAGATTAACAGTGTTGGAAGGGATCTTGTACACAGTGGTGGGACTCAAATTTTTTTACTATCAGTTCTGTGGGTGTGGCTTGCTGGGTGTGGCATGGCTTGGTGGCCATGGCTTGTTGGGCGTGGCAGGGGAAAGATACTGTAAAATCCCCAATCCCTCCCGATCAGCTGGGACTCGAGAGGCAGAGAATAGATGGGGGCGGGGCCAGCCAGAGGTGGCATTTGCCGGTTCTCCGAACTACTCAAAATTTCTGCTACTGGTTCTCCAGAACTGGTCAGAACCTGCTGAATACCACCTCTGGTTGTACGTCATCTAACCCAACCCCCTGCCCAAGCAAGAGACCCTACATCATTTCTGACAAACGGCAGTCTAGTCTCTTCTTCAAAGCTTCCAGTGATGAACCTCCTACAACTTCTGAAGGTGTTCCACAGTTCTCCCTATCAGAAAATTTCTCTTTATTTCAAGGTTGCATCTCTCCTTGATCAGGAGAAGGAAAGATGGGAAGAGAGCAAGGAAGGATAGAAAAGAGGGGAAGGAAGAAGAAATTAGAATGAAGAGGGATGGAAAAAGAAGGAAGGAAGGAAGGAAGGAAGGAAGGAAGGAAGGAAGGAAGGAAGGAAAGAAGGAAGGTTATAATGAGAGGGAGGGAGGGTCTAAGGGAAGTGCTGACACTGAGCTGGCCATGCCACCCTGCCACTCCCACCCACCCACTCCAAGGTCAAATACAATCAATGAAATTGAGTTTGACACCCCTGCTCTAAGTTACGCAAACAGAGAATATTTGAGGCACAAACCGCACTCCTATTTCCGATGCTCCCCACGGAGTCATCCACAGAATCCTTTGGAATCTTCTATTAGTCATCCAATGTTTATTAAATGTACCAGAGCAATTGCGCCCGAATGGTCCCTTCCATCGTTTCCAAAAGTTTAAATTTCTATCACACTCTACCAAATGAGCTTGGGCCACTTGTACAGATTCTTGAGTTAATAAGCTGTTGAAGTACATTCTACCCTTGGGAAAATTTCGGAAGGTTTTGTTCTCTCTCGTTCTCTCTCCGATGAGAAGAAAATGTACTAAAAGGCGTCTTGATTTCCCTTTGATTCTGCAATGTGTGTGTGTGTGTGTTGCGTGTGTGCTGATAAATAAATAAGGGAGACTAGTATAGATCTATTTCAAGCTATTTAGCTCTCATCAGCTAGCCATACCCTTATTGGGATTCGAACCTGGACTGTTTTTACATGTTAGGCAGTTGTAATTGCCACTAGACCACTGGTTCTCCTCCTGATCAACTGAGCCAGGGGAATAAGTGTATACTTGTGTCACAACACCCTGGTAAGCCCCAAATATGGGCCTGGATGGTCTCCTGTGGTGAGCCAAAAGACAGAAAAGGAAAGCAGTTCTGCTTCCTCCCATATTTGCGGCTTACCAGGATGTTGTGACACAAATATATATATTTGTTTTTGTAGATTTTCACGGGTGTAAGTATGCTGGTCTTGTTGTATTCGGGTGTTTTCCCGTGTAAGAATGAGATTGTCTTTGCAACGTTTCGGCAAGCTCTCACTTGCCATCTTCAGGCTTCGAACCTAAGGACTCAGGCTAAGGACTCTCTAAAAAGGATGCAAGTGAACAGCTGTCTGAAAGGAGTATCAATCCTTCCATTCTCCGCCATGCAGTCAGAGCTGAAGAACCTTCTCGGATGAGAAGGGAAACCTCTTCAAAGAAAAACCAGAAAGTCCAGTGGCCTCTTGAAAAATGTATCTCAAGAGCCAAAGACTTTGTCCACTTAGGAGTCTCCACGGAGGTCTTCTATCTTAAATTTCTCCCCTCAGAAAAAAAAAATTAAAATAAAACCTGAGGTAAAGTTACCATTTTATCTCTTCGCTGAGAGACTTTTCCATGTAAAGAAGTTGAGTTGTGTTGAAGGATCCCATTTTCAGTGATTTTTATGAAGGCCACACTGTCAGAATTTTACGGGAGATAACCCTACAATATATATATATGTATTTATGTATGTATGTATGTATTTTTTTCTGAACTGATGAAAAAAGTAAAGATAAGCTGCCAGCTTTGATTGTAATTGTACAACTATTCGGCTTCTCGGTTTGTCTGCCGTGTTTTATTGCTTGAGTGAACAAAATGAATCCTTTCGTTAAAATAGAAGAATCCTCTCTTTACATAATGAGTAGCATTCAGCCTTGCTGTATTTTACATAATGCTTTCAGGGATGTGTGTGTGTGTGTGTATGTGTGTTTGTGGTGTGTGTGTGTGTGTTTTAAGGACATAAAAAAACCCCAACCACTCAGCTAATGTAGAGCAAAATCAGTCGATGGCTTTCACACAATTAGCTTTGATGAATTGTTACAGGAATCCAATTAAAAAATATGTCAAAGTCTTGTTCATCACATTTCATTACGTGTTGACCATTGTTCTCGGTAATACTGCAAGCCAATTGTTCTTCTTCCTGGCCATCTGCTCGGTGGCACAATATCAATGTGAAATATATTCTGACTCTGAATGCCTCTCGCGAAAACGGGGCCTGTTTCAGAAAGGAGAAATGAGGAAAACGGTAGAAGAGAACTCCTTATTCAATGTACAAAATGGATAAGCAGACAGACAGACAATTGATGGATAGAAAGACCAGAGATGTCAAACTCAATTTCATTGAGGGCGCATCAGGGTTGTGTTTGACCTTGGTTGGGGGGGTAGCTTGGCCAGGGGGGAGTGGCCAGTTTGACATCACTCGTGTCAGGGGCGTCTGAGGTGGCCCGAATGCTCTGCCAGCAAAAATGGGCTCCCGTGCTCTGTTTTCAGCTGCAGCCCTCTGCCAGTGAAAACAGGCTCCTGAGCTCCGTTTTCAGCTGCAACTGTCTCCTGCAGCCCTCTGCCAACGAAAACGGGCTCCTGAGCTCTGTTTTCAGCTGCAACTGACTCCTGCAACCCTCTACTAGCGAAAACAGGCTCCTGAGCTCCGTTTTCAGCTGCAACTGTCTCCTGCAACCCTCTACTAGCGAAAACAGGCTCCTGAGCTCCGTTTTCATGACTAGCAACATATGTGCGAGTGGAACCTTTACCTTACTGATAGAGAAGAAAATTATAGAACTATGGGATTATTTCTTTTTAAGCTTGGTTGTTAACTATAAATTTTCTTTCTCTGTTTGATCACTTCCTCGCTAATAATTGTATGGCCCAAGGTTTTATTTGGTTTCTCAATCTGTAATTTATAAGCCGCCCGATGTTTGGAAACAAGAGTGCATTTCATACCCAGTTCTGGTCCCACCAGATTTGATACCTATGTCTCCGACGAAGGTGTTTGAGGTCTGACCTTGGCCAAATCTTGTCAGTAACACCAAAGGCCCATTGGGAGCTGCATAACATTGAGTCATCTGTGCATAATTACAAGGCCTTATATAATGTACATTAAAATCTCTCAAAATAAGCAGCCCGGGACTTTGAAAAATGCTTACAAAGATGTAACTCCAAACAAGGAGGCAGTGTTTGCTTTCCTTGTAATCAGGCGTTGATTTATTTTTATTTGTTTTATTTCCGACTTGGAAGAGGAAGGGGGGGAAAAAACCCACAATCAGCTACCTTCTGTTCATCTGAAGATACAGAAAAGTCACCTTGGCTGTGTCCGAATCTTCTTGAACAGCGTTTGATGACAGGAAGTCGTTTTAAGGATCTTCTTGTTATTGTTGTTAGTTGCGAAGTCATGTCTGACGCATCGCGACCCCGTGGACAACGTTCCTCCAGGCCTTCCTGTCCTCTACCATCCTCTGGAGTCCATTGAAGCTCACGCCGGCTGCTTCGGTGCCGCCATCCAGCCACCTCATTCTCTGTTGTTCCCTTCTTCTTCTGCCCTCAATCTTTCGCAGCATGAGGCTCTTCTCCAGGGAGTCCTTCTTCCTTCTCCTTAGGTGGCCAAAGCCTTTGAGTTTCCCCTTCAGGATCTGGCCTTCTAAAGAGCAGCCAGGGTTGATCTCCTCCAGGACTGACCGGTTGGATCTCCTTGCAGTCCAAGGGACTCGCAGGAGTCTTCTCCAGCGCCAGAGTTCAAAGGGCTTCCATTCTTTGGCGCTCAGCCTTTCTTATGGTCCAACTTTCACAGCCATACTGTTAAGTAAATTTTGCCCCGTTTTACGATCTTATTTCCCACAGTTGTTAAGTGAATCACTGCAGTTGTTAAGCTAGTAACACGATTGTTAAGGGAATCTGGCTTCCCCAATTGACTTTCCTTGTGAGAACGTCACAAAATGGGATCGTGTGACCCCCCCGGGACACTGCAATCGTCATAAATATGAGTCAGTTGTCCAAATTTTGACCAGGTGACCATGGGAATGATGCAACGGTCGTAAGGACAGAAAATGGTCACAGCTCACTTTTTTCAGTGCGATCGTAACTGCAAACAGTCACTCAATGAACTCTTGTAACTTGAGGATGGCCTGTACTTCAATCATGCCTTCTGATTACCCCATGTGTTTTAATAAAAGGGATTGTGGCTTTTCCATAGAATTTAGTAAATCAAGAGGCTCAGAAGAAATGGAAGGAAAAACTGAGCATGGAATTAACTGTACAGATAGTTCTCGACTTACGACTATAATTGAGTCCAAACTTTCTGCTGCTGTGAAACATTTGTTAAGCGAGTTTTGCCCCATTTACGATCTTTCCTGCCATGGTTGTTAAGTGAAGCACTGTAGCTGTTAATGTCAGGGTTCCAAATAGCATCCAAAAGTAAATCAGAGTCCAAGGCAAAGTAATCCTCAACGTTCCAATTTATGAAGAGAGCCATGTTGGCACATCTGGGGAAACCCGAATCTGAAAGCTTCCTGGTTTTCCCCACCCAGTTGAAAGTTCAAGATCTTGTCCCTACACTCACAAGTCCATCCCATGGTCCAATCTTCCCCTGCCACGCTGGTAGTTCCACCCATCCAGTTATGGTCAGGTTCAGAGGTGCAGGGACAAAGGATGACCTTGGCTTTCTAGAAAGAGTGTTGTTATGGCTACATAGTATGCGACTCCTTACAATCTCCCCTCCCATTTTCCCGCAATAGAAAATAGATAGCAGACTAATAGAAAAGTGTGGCAGGCCAAAGTTCCAGAAGAAAAGATGAAAAAGAAGAAAACCATAGCCTTGTCTATACACACTTGTGTTGGCAGGGTGATGTCTCTGCCTTAGAAGTGGCCAAGTCCTTTATTCCGATTGCACGTTTTCCGTCACTGGAAATTGAGATACCATTTAACCGCTCTTCACTTGAAGATCAGATGGGCTCCCGGCCATTCATCTGTGTGGCATTGATGGCTTTGATTGCTGTCGAATTCTGCCTGGCGTTGCCAATTCTCTTCTGCTTTCATTTCTCACCACTGCTGTTTGGCAGGATGCAAGAGTGACTTCGACTAATTGCCAAGCGTTTGGCCCAGATGACTCAGAATCAATTTCATGCTTTAATCTGGATAAACACTTGTCTTAATTAATTCCACTGAAGAGACTTCTGCCAAACTTTCTGATTTAGAGATCGAAGAAGGCACCGCTTGTTGCAATGTGTAAGCAAGGTTTTGGGGCACCGTCGTTGCTAAACAGCTACGATAGCCTTTCTCGACTTGAGCAACTTGAAGACTCGTAAATTTCAACTCCCAGAATCCCCCTGGAACAGGGGTCTGCAAAGTTGCCTCTTTTAAGACTGGTGGACTTCAATTCCCAGAATTCTGGGAGTTGAAGTCCACCAGTCTTAAAAGAGCCAACTTTGGGTTCCGGTATCCGGCTCCAGCGGAGACGGGCGAGCCCAGGGCTCGCTCGCCGCTTTGTTGCCTTTTCTGCCCCCCCACGGGGGCGAAACTCTCCGGTTACCGGAGGTTTCCCGTAGGGTCGGCTCAGAGGGAGCGGCCTCGTCACGGCAGTGGGGAGGGCGCTCCTCTCTGCGACCTAGGTGGAGAGGAACAGGCTAGCGGGGGTTTTTTCCTTCTCCAAAGGTTGTCGGTGCCATCTGCTTTAATGGAGAGGGCTGAACGGAGAGATCGGGCGGATCGCCGAGGCTTCAGCTGCGAGGGGGAGTGAGTTTAAAAGAACACCTTTTTTTTTCCTTGCTGCCAGCCAGGCTGAACGGACTGGGAGGGGGGTGTTTATTTCTAAAAAAAAACCCTCGGATTTAAGCGGCACGTTAAAATGGCTTCTCTGCAAAGAGAAAGTGGAAACTTTCACTCCGGACTGTCTTTAACAAGGGAAAGTGGAATGCGATTCTTTGCAACATTGTTTCTAGGTCTGGCTGGTTTTAAAAAAAATTCTTATTTTGTTACTCTCTCCCTCTGGCTTTGAGATGGGCGGTGGAAGCGGCTTTTCTTTGTCCCTGCCTGACTATTTTAACTAAGGAAATTTCCAGCGTCTCTTTGAAAGCAGGACTCCCTCTGGATTTTTGAAAAAAAATTTCTTTTGATGGATTTGTGACTTCTTCTCTGGAATACCTTCGTTATTACTATTTGCTGACCTGGGAAACTGTGTCTCTTTTGGTTTCTGAATTGTTTGCAACTTCACCGCCCTGAACTGAACTGAGCTCCTGGTTTGCCCCACCAGCCCCACCCGGAAAACGCCATCTTGGTGGCAGTGACTCTAACTTTTAACCATGGCACAAGAAGCAGCACTTGTAAATCTGGAACAAAGAATGGCTTCTCTTGAAACCTCTATGCTAACTTTGATATCAGAAATAAAGGCCCAGAGGGCTGAAAATATTATCTTCAAGAAGGATACAAGAAGACAAGTGCTGGATAACACACAGAAGAATAAAGAACTGGAAGGGGGGTTGGAGGGGGCTAAGGGGGAAATTAAAAATGTTACTAATGAGGTTGTGGAAATATATGGGCATGTGTCTAGGATGGATATGGAAAGAATGACATACTTTTTGAGATTTCAAAATGTTTCTGAGGAATCTGGTGAATGCCTCCCTGGTCTTATGAGCACAATTTTAGCAGACTATTTACAAAAACCTAAGGATGAGATCAGGGGGGACATTGACCTAGCCTACAGAATTAATTCAGCATATGCCAGGATAAATGAAGTGCCTAGAGAGATACATGTGAAATTTGTTAGAAGGTCAACCAGAGAGGAAATCCTGAAAGCGCAGAGAGAGAAACCTTTAACTTATCAACGAAAAACGGTCACTATCTTGAAGCAGATCCCTAGAAAAATTAGAGATTCAAGAAAGAAATTTTCTTTCTTGTCTAAAACCTTGTTTGATCACGGGATTTGGTTCAAGTGGATGACGCCTGAAGGGATGCTGGTGTTCTGGGAAGGAGGAAGAGTGAGGATTAAAACACTTGCTGAGGCGGAAGCCTTTTTTAAAAAACATTCCTCTGTCCTGGGGGAAGATCCAGGGGGGACGGAGGGGGCCACGGCCCTGCCCACGGGGGGCCAGGGAGGAGAGAAAGAAGATACAATAGCCAAAAGACTTAGATCAAAAAAATAACTTTGCCTTGATTTTTCTTGAACAACTTTGCATAATATTTCTATCTGGACTTTTTGTAAATGTCTGACAGCATGGAACGGAGAATTTTGGTAAATGTACTTGCTTTCATCTTGTAGTGGTATGGAAAATGTTTTCTATGATAACTTTTTTATTGTGTATTTTGAGGTCTCGGAAGGTCCGACGACTCTAACGTGAATGCTCTCAAAATTTCTTTGTAACCATTACCCTATCCTGTTAAAAAATGTAAAACCAATAAAACTTTTTCAATAAAAAAAAAAAAAGAGCCAACTTTGCAGACCCCTGCCCTGGAAGACTGATATTGTGTCACCAAGCTAGGGAATTCTGGGAGTTGAAGTCCATAAGTCTTAATGTGACCAAGGTTGAGGAACACTGGATTATGACATTCTCCCTGAGGGTAAGAGAGAGAGAGAAATATATTAAAAAGATGGCAGAAAAAAACTTGACTCTGCCCTTTGATTTTATTTATTTTTTGTCTTCTTTTAAATTATTATCTGGGGTTAATCTTTGGTGAGATTCACAGCCTTTGGGGCTGGTTGTTAGCTCAACAGCTCGAGTCCTAACCAAGGACCTAGGAACTGTCAAGGTAACGTCGGAGGATATAAGCTGTTCCAAGCAGAGTGGCCCTTTGTAGAGTCAGAATGCTCAAGTCCGACAAACCTAGAATCTCCACAAAACTAGGAAGCCCCCTAGGTCTTGCTCCAAGGGCTGCAATCACAATCGGGACAACACACGACTTTCTCTTCCACAGTCGCTCAACTTCAATTTACAAGTCCCGGTATTTTGTGATTTTTTCTTGCTGCTTCTTTTCAATTCGTGCATCACCGGGTATTGCAATGTCAACGAACCATCCTTTTTTCTTTTCAACTATTGTTATGTCAGGTGTGTTGTAGGCCAAGGGCCTGTCAGTCTGAATTCTTAAGTCCCACAAGATCTTGACTTTTTCATTCTCTAAAACTTTCTCAACCTGATCAGTGGTGGGTTTCTGCAGGCTCGCACCTACTTGCGAGAGCTGGTTGGTGAAATTTAGAGAACCGGTGAGAGGGGGTTCCACTGGCGTACCTGGAAGTAAATCTGGCCCGCCGCTGCCAGTGACCCAACCGGAAGGAAAGGAAAGGAAGGAAGGAAGGAAAGAGAGAAAGAAAGAAAGAAAGAAAGAAAGAAAGAAAGAAAGAAAGAAAGAAAGAAAGAAAGAAAGAAAGAAAGAAAGAAAGAAAGAAAGAATTTATCATCACGATTGAGTCCAAAATTTTGGTTGCTAAGCAAGAGCATTGTTAAATGAGTTTCACCACATTTTAAAAGGTGGCCACTCCCACCCTGAAACATGACTGCCAAGCCACGCCCACAAAATAGGCCACACCTACAGAGTAGGTTCTAAAAAATTTGAAACCCACCACTGAACCTGATGGTCCCAGTGGTTTTTGCTGTACTCAAATCCAAACCTCTGGCACAATTTCCAGTGAACTATCTCAGCAACTCAGTTGTGGCGTTGTAGGTAGTCAGTTTGTGAAATTTTGCTGCACCCACTGTTTAAGTGGTCGACTGTCTCATCTTTCTCATTACAGAGGCGACATTTGCTGTTAGTGGTAACATGTTGAATTTTTGCCTTCGTGAAGTTTGCGGCTAAGGCTTGTTCTTGAGCTGCCAAAATAAAGCCTTCTGTTTCTTTTTTCGGTACTCCTGATCTTAACCAGTTCCAAGTTAGTTTTTGGTCAGCTTTGCCTTCAATACTTTTCAAAGCTTTTCCAGGCCCCTCATCCTCTTTGTTGCTCTTCTCTGCACTCTTTCTAGAGTCTCCACATCTTTTGTATAGTGTGGTGACCAAAACTAGATGCAGTACTCTAGGTGTGGTCTCACTTATGATACCTTATTCTTTCTGTTTGCAGTACATGGACGCTAAAACACCATGTGAGAAAGGAACACTGTGTCCTATTTTGGTTCATTTTCCATATTTTGTCCACACGGCATCCATTTTACCCCCTTATTTCATCATCATCATCATCATCATTTTAAATTTATAACCCGCTCTCTCTCCCCGAAGGGACTCGAGGCGGGGCACAGGGAATTTAAAAATACAGATAAAAACCACAAACACAATACAATGTTAAAACGAATTAAACTAACCCTGCGCTAAAATCCCATATAAAAACTAAAACTGAGCCCTAAAACCCCTAAAAACAGTTTAATTACCCTAGGCCGGCCAAGCAGAAGAAGTGTGTTTTTAATTTTTGACGGAAGGAGCGGAGGTCCGTGGTTGTTCTGATTTCGGGGGGAAGATCGTTCCAGAGGGTCGAGCCCACCACAGAGAAGGCCCTTTCCCTGGGCATCGCCCGCTGGCATAGCCTAGTGGACGGCACCCGGAGAAGTCCCTCTCTGTGGGAGCGAATCGGCCGCAGGGATGTATGGGGCAGGATGCGATCCCGCAGATAGCTACTGTAGGTCTCGTGCCATGGAGCGCTTTGAAGATAATGTTTAGAGAATAATTAGAGAAGCAATAAGAAATATTTGTTTTTGTGCATGCCCATTCTAATATGGTATTTGTGTATTGTTCATCTATAATAGCACCGCAAAGCTGAGAATGGCTGCAAGGGATGAATCCAAAGGATGATTAGATAGAGTTCTATCTATTGGTGCAGAAAGTGAATTTAATTAATTTGCTTAACAACAGAAATGAAACTGAATTCTCTCTCTTTCTCTCTCTTTACGATGTTCTCTGCCACTAGGTTGTGTGATTTACATTTTATTAACCAAAGGAATTCTTTGCTTTTAAATCAGCACAATACAATACAATAGCAGAGTTGGAAGGGACCTTAGAGGTCTTCTAGTCCAACCCCTTGCTTAGGCAGGAAACCCTACCACCACTTCAGACAAATGGTTATCCAACATCTTCTTAAAAACTTCCAGTGTTGGAACATTCACAACTTCTGGAGGTAAATCGTTCCACTGATCAATTGTTCTGTCAGGAAATTTCTCTTTAGTTCTAAGTTGCTTCTCTCCTAGATTAGTTTCCACCCATTGCTTCTGGTCCTAACAATCCAGGTCCTCGTTTTACCGACCTCAAAAGGATGGAAGTCAACCTTGAATTGGTCAGGATCAAACGCCTGGCAGTGGGTAGAGTTTTCCTGCAATGCTGCACTTTAAGCCCATGGTTTTTTTTCCACTTAACGACTGCATCAATTGTGGTCTGTAAGTGAGGACCGCTTCTAATGTCCCGCATGCAGTTATAAATCTACATTTATAAATTCATTTTCTTACTGTATCAATATCTTGATCCATTTTGAAAACGAAATATGGTGTTGTCTATTTTTGGAAGAAAAAGCTAAGATGCGTGTAATGGCATTTATTTTTTATTTATTTTATTCAAATTTATACCCCGCACCTTCTCCAAAAAGGACCCTGGGCGGCGCACAGGAAATTTAAAACATAACAAATATAACAAAATACAAAATTTTAAAAACTATTAAATCCCTACCCTGTGCTAAAATCGTATAAAATCCCCCAAATTAAAACTATCTAAGAGCGGTCACAACGGGAGGTTACGCTAGGCCGGCTTGATGGAAAAGGTGTGTCTTTAGACACTGGCGGAAGAGGCGGAGGTCTGAGATGGTACGCAATTCAGGGGGTAGGTCGTTCCAAAGGGCAGGGCCTGCCACAGAGAAGGCCCTTCCCCTGGGTGTCGCCAACCGGCATTGCCCGGCTGACGGCACCCTGAGAAGGCCCTCTCTGTGGGAGCGGATCGGACGAAGGGATGTATGGGGCAGGAGATGGTCTCGCATATAACTAGGTCCCGAGCCATGGAGCGCTTTAAAGATAGTCGTCAAAACCTTGAAGCGCACCCGAAAGGCCACACAGTGTGGTCAAGATGGCTGCTGCAAATATACAAAACTGGTGGCACATATTTAAGTGGATTACCAGCAGAACACTGCAAGAAGTATTAAGCAAGGTAATGTTGGAACTATTCAATGACTTATTAAGGGAGGCAAAAATGCCAGAAACATGGATGGAGGCATATATAATGCTTAAACTAAAAGAACAGTCAGATCTACAAGAAGTAAAGAAGTATAGACCTATTTCACTATTAAATGTGGATTATAAATTTTTTGCATCAATAATGGCAGAAAGAATGAAGAGACTTTTAAATGAATGTATACACATAGATCAAAATGGATTTCTCCCCAAGAGACAGATCAGAGACAATATGCGAATTGTATTGAACACGCTAGAACAGGGGTCTCCAACCTTTGCAATTTTAAGTCTGAAGGACTTCAGCTGCCAGAATTCTCCAGCCAGCTTTGCTTTGAATTATTCTCAATTCTGGGAGCTGAAGTCCTTCAGATTTAAAGTTGCAAAGGTTGGAGACCCCTGCGCTAGAATACTATGAAGCCCACCCAGAAAAGCAAATAGCATTGTTGTTTCTGGACACTCAAAAGGCCTTTGATAATGTAAACTGGCGAAAGAAGGCGGAGCTACCCGCGCTGGCACAACTGGAGGTCTCTAAGCTGTAGGGACCCCTGTTGAACTTTCGTCTCCCCCCGTGGTTCGATAGGAACCTAAGCCGTCCTGGAGGGATGGTGACCAGGAAGCAAGCTTCGCTGGACACAGGGGTCTCACAAGACCCCTGTTTGACACGAAGGAAAGCTTCTGAAGGGCAACGAAAGGGACCCCCCCCTTGCAGGCGGATAAGGTGACGGGAGAGTTTCCGAGCTGAAAGGAACTTTAAAGTGAAAGTGCAACACCGGGAAGGTATGCTATCTTGCTTTTGAAACACTTCACGAAGAAACTTTTTCTTTTTTACTAAAGCTTTGTATTTTGAAATAAGCGGCGGACTTAACCGAATTGACAGATCTCTCCTGCTAATAGAATTCTTTGAAATGGCGGACTGAAGCGTAAGATAATGTAGACTGGCAATTCACGATAATGCAACTTGAAATGATGGGATTTGGTGAGAGATTTATAAATATGATTAAAACGATAGATAATAACCAATTGGCAAAGATAAATGGTGATATGACAGGAAAGATAGCGATTACGAAGGGAGCTAGACAAGGATGTCCACTATCGCCATTATTATTTATACTGACCCTCGAGATTTGGAATAGAGAAATACGACAAAATAAAGAGGTAAAAGGTATGAGGGCCAAGAAAGAAGAGCATAAATTACAAGCGTTTGCGGATGATTTGGTGTTTATCATGGAGGACCCAATAGAAACAGGGCCAAAATTAGTTAAAATAATAGAAGAATATGGAGAAGTAGCAGGCTTGAAGATTAATAAGGAGGTTGGCATCTTTCTGACCCCTTTCTGCAGACAGGGCTGCATAGATAATGAAAATTATTAAGTGTGAATGCATGTATATTTGTACAAGGGTGTGATCTGGAGAAAAAGAAGAGAGGGTGTGTCTGTAGAGATTCTCAGTCATCCAGGTCGTAGTTGTCCCAAAGGTGTTTTTTTCAATTGGACTTTCTTGATTTTTTCTTTTGAAGATGTTTCGCTTCTCCTCCAAGAAGCTTCTTAAGCTCTGACAGGATAGTGGGGAAGGGAAGGATTTATATTCCTTGCAGACAGCAGGTCATTTGCATCCTTTTAAAGCAGGGGTCCCCAACCCCCGGGCCGCAGACCGGTGCCGGTCCGTGGCTTGATAGGAACTGGGCCGCAGTGAGCAGCACAACTCTTAGAAAGAGTCAGAGAGGAGGAGGAGGGAGGAGGGGCAGCCCCCTGGGCAGAGCGCGCACCAGGGGCGGGAGAGCACAGGTGCGGCTGCTCGCGCCGTTGGGGACCCCAGAGGGGTGAGTGAGCTGACTCACCCACCCATCCCACACGCATGCGCCACCTGTTCCCCCTCGCTCCCCGCTCCCCCTCTACACCAGCCGAGCCATGGTCACCGGACCGCAGAATTTTTTTAACATGAAACCGGTCCCTGGTGCCAAAAAGGTTGGGGACCCCTGTTTCAAAGGGTTGTTGAGGCCACTTGGAGGATTATCTGTTTCCTCAGGGTCACCTGTGTAGTGCAAATGGTTCGCGTAGTCTGCAATTTCCCCCCCCCCTCTGGAAATCCATCCCTACTCCCACACCATTCAAAAGGTGTCCATCCCAAATTGTGTAGCTAAACATCTGTAGAGATTCTCAGTCATCCAGGTCGTGGTGGTCCCAAAGGTTTTCTTTTTTTCAGGAGGCAACTGGACTTTCTGGTTTGTTTCTTTTTTTTGAAGATGTTTCGCTTCCCTTGCGAGAAGCTTCTTCAGCTCTGACTATTCCCCGCTATCCTGTCCCAGCTGAAGAAGCTTCTTGGATGAGGAGCAAAAAATCTTCAAAAGGAAAAACAAGGAAGTCCAGTTGACTCCAGAAAAAGCACCTTCAGGACCAAAGAAGGTGTATGGTGGGGGGTTGTTTTTTTTTTGGTTGTTGTTGTAGTAAGCTTTTTCTTCCCTCAAACAACTCGGGAGCAACTGATCTCCCAATTTTATTTTATTTTTAATTGGGAACGATGTGCTTGCTTGTCCCGATTGATCTGGTTGCCACCTGTCATGGCAGCTGTCATTTGTCTTAGCAGCGGGGTACTAAGCAACCTGATTAAACCCAAGGGAGAGCAAGATTCGCCAGAAGGAAACTAACGTTTAGTCAGGTTATCTAAACGGTGTGTAGGACAAATGTAAGGGCGGTGTTTATGGAAACCCTCTGGAACGACCTGCCCCCCGAACTACGCACCACCTCAGACCTCCGCCTTTTCCGCCAGCGTCTCAAAACGCTCCTATTTCAACAAGCCGGCCTAGCATAACCTTCCGATTCTGACTTTTACTGCTATAAATTTTAATTAGAGGGTTTTATAATTGTTTTAGCACAGGGTCATAGTTTAATAGTTTTTTAAAAATATTGTTTTAATATTGCCTGTGCGCCGCCCTGGGTCCTTTTTTAGGAGAAGGTGCGGGGTATAAATTTGATATAAATAAATAAATAAAACGGAGGAAAGAATGAGGGGAGGAAAGAGGTCAGGGAATTAAAATGCTAAAGGAGCGACATTGAGAAGCGTATCGTAGATGGAGCTGCAAGAATTCTGGGTTGATTTGGGCACTTTCCAAGCCAAAATACGGGCAGCCCATTTGAGAAGGGTATTTATTTATTTATTTATTTATTTATTTATTTATTTATTTATTTATTTATTTATTTATTTATTTATTTATTTATTTATTTATTTATTTATTTATTTACATCCCCACGTTTTGTATGATTTTTATGAATCGCTCAAGATGGAGAAGACGCATAATACTCCTCCCTTCTCCTGTTTTCCCCACAACAACAACCCTGTGAGGTCTGAAAGAGGGTTTACTGGCCCAAAGTCACCCAGCTGGCTTTCATGCCTAAAGTGGGACTAGAACTCACCATCTCCTGGGGATTGGCCCAAAGTCACCCAGCTGGCTTTCATGCCTAAGGTGGGACTAGAACTCACCATCTCCTGGGGATTGGCCCAAAGTCACCCAGCCAGTTTTCATGCCTAAACTGGGACTATAACTCACCATCTCCTGGGGATTGGCCCAAAGTCACCCAGCCAGTTTTCATGCCTAAGGTGGGACTAGAACTCACCATCTCCTGGGGATTGACCCAAAGTCACCCAGCTGGCTTTCATGCCTAAAGTGGGACTAGAACTCACCATCTCCTGGGGATTGGCCCAAAGTCACCCAGCTAGCTTTCATGTCTAAGGAGGGACTAGAACTCACCATCTCCTGGGGATTGGCCTAAAGTCATCCAACCGGTTTTCATGCCTAAAGTGGGACTAGAACTCACCATCTCCTGGGGATTGGCCCAAAGTCACCCAGCTAGCTTTCATGTCTAAGGAGGGACTAGAACTCACCATCTCCTGGGGATTGGCCTAAAGTCATCCAACCGGTTTTCATGCCTAAGGTGGGACTAGAACTCACCATCTCCTGGGGATTGGCCCAAAGTCACCCAGCCGGTTTTCATGCCTAAAGTGGGACTAGAACTCACCATCTCCTGGGGATTGGCCCAAAATCACCCAGATAGCTTTCATGCCTAAGGTGGGACTAGAACTCACCATCTCCTGGGGATTGGCCCAAAATCACCCAGATAGCTTTCATGCCTAAGGTGGGACTAGAACTCACCATCTCCTGGGGATTGGCCCAAAGTCACCCAGCTGGCTTTCATGCCTAAGGCGGACTCATAAAAACGCATCTATTTCAGAATATCTTCAGAGACTGATGTTGGCAGAGATTGATTTCGAATGTGTAAAATGGTTGCATCTAATGTACTGTATTCATTAATATTTTGCACGATGTATTGTACCATTGCTCTGGTGTCCTTAGGCTGAACCCTGCGCAGTGCGCAGAGTCGGATAAGTTTAACAAAATTAATTAAAGGAAAAAAGGATTCAGAATTCTATAACTCATGGAAGAGGTGGTATAATTGGATACGGGAACGACCGAATAATACCAACTGAAGCAATAATATATGTTTTAATCGGATATTGGTGAATAATATCAATAAGAAATGTAATGATGAATAAGAATTGACGAAGTAGGTAGGTTAACTAGATGGCTGTATATAGCTGGTGTTAAATATTAGGCCTACTATTAGGACTTTATTGTTAAGTTTGTTTGTTTATATGTTGTCGCTTTCTCGCGTTGTGACGGCAAATGTGTTTAAGATTATGTTTGTATGATTTTTTTTTATAAGAATAAATACAATTATTAAAAAATAAAATAAAAAAATAAACCCTGCGCCTTATAAGAACTTAAATTTTGGCCCTCACCCCATCAGGGAATTTGATGTCAACTTCTTACGCCATTGAGCCAAACTCAAAATTACCTCTACCACCCTAAAAACTAAAAGAAAAAATCAAAAGTAAAATAAGCTGTAAAAAAAACACAACGCAGTTATTGTATATTGTGTATCCCACCGCCAAAATGTAAATTTGAATTTTCCTCTGTATAAAGAGTGTGCATTAATGATTTGCTATGGGATGATTTTTTCTCTCCTTGTTTAAATTCAAACCATGCTATGAACCGTTGTGTGATGGGGTCATTAAGCAGCTTTTGAAGTAGATAGTTTACCAGTTCTGTAAACGTATTGTTATTCTCTCTCTCTCTCCTCTCTTTCTCAGGCCAGCCCTGCTCCTATTATTGTCAATACAGATACATTGGACACCATCCCTTACGTAAGTAATATATATATATTTATTTATTTTGTTTTTTCATTGTGTTTTTCTGTGGGGTTAAGTATCATGGGGGGACTGCTTGGGGGTTTGGGAGAACCTCTAGCTAAGATTCCCTTCGGCCGATACGCTCCCACAGTGAGGGACTTCTCCGGGTGCCGTCCACTAGGCAGTGCCAGCGGGCGACGCCCAGGGGAAGGGCCTTTTCTGTGGCGGGCCCAACCCTCTGGAACGACCTACCCCCCGAACTCAGAACTATCACGGACCTCCGCTCCTTCCGCCAAAGATTGAAGACGTATTTCTTCCATCTTGCCGGCCTGGCCTAATCCACACTATCAAGCTCGCTGACTGAATTTTAAATTGTTTTTAATTGGATTTTTAGGGGTAAGAGCTTTTAAGATTTTAGCACAGGGTTTGGTATTTAATTGTTTTTTAATATTTATTATTACTATGTTTTATATTCTCTATTTTAATCTCCTGTGCACCGCCCCAAGTCCCTTCGGGGAGAGTGGCGCGGTTTATAAATTTAATAAAATAAATAAATAAATTCCGTGCAGTTCGGAGAATTCCAAAATTCCATTCCTGGCTGGCCCCACCCACCAACCCCTCCCAGGAGTCCCCACGCAGCCCGTTTCAGATGCAGGTAAGTGCAAGGCACACACGGCGGCTCGGGGAGGGTGAAAAACGGGCCTCCCGGATGAACCAGAAGTCCAGAAACAGGCCCATTTCTGGCCTCCAGAGGGCCTCAGGAGCCTAGGGAGGCCATTTTCACCCTTTCCCCCAAAACCCCCTTTATTTATCTCCTGTGAATTAATGGTATTCACACGCCAAAAAGTCCAGGCAAAAGTCCTTCAAAGAGTTAACTGCAGTCACAGACTTTATCAGTTTCTTGGGATAATTGCCAGGCCCTGAGCAACCAGCTGAAAGGCTGCAGATTAAGTTCTGGCAAGCAGTCGGAGGCACAAAACACAATGAGCAAAATCTCCAGAAATATGAACTGTTGTCTCCTACGACCACCACTCCCCTTTCCTTCTATTTATTCCCCAGCCAGGGAAGGGACATTCAGCGTCCACGTTTGCTTTGCTTCTTGAGTCGACTTCTTGTCCTCCAATGTTCTCCTCTCCTAGCTGCTCTGCGCATACGTGCATGTGGAACAGGCCCCAGCTGTTCTTCCTCCTCACTCATCTCAGCCTCCAAAGGCAGCCGCCTCTCCTGTGACTGGGAAATGTCGGGTGGCCCTGGCTGTATCTCAGTGTCCGACACTGAGCATCCATCAGAGCCTTCCCCAGACTCCTGAACTGGTTCAAGTTCCTCCCCAACCTCCTCATTGTCCGAATCTGCTACCAGCTCCACTGGTAGCCAGCGGGCCACAACAATCCCCATGGCCACATGACCAAAACTCAGCAACTGACTCATAGTTATGATGATCACAGTGTCCCTGGGGTCACTTTCGGTGACCTTCTGACGAACACAGTCAAGCCAGATTCAATATAATACAATACAATACAATACAATAGCAGAGTTGGAAGGTACCTTGGAGGTCATCTAGTCCAACTCCCTGCCTAGGCAGGAAACCCTATACCATTTCAGACAAATGGCTATCCAACATCTTCTTGAAGACTTGCAGTGTTGGGGCATTCACAACTTCTGGAGGCAACTTCTGTTCCACTGATTAATTGCTCTAACTGTCAGGAAATTTCTCCTCAGTTCTAAGTTGCTTCTCTCCTTGATTAGTTTCCACCCATTGCTTCTTGTTCTGCCCTCAGGTGCTTTGGAAAATAGTTTGACTCCCTCTTCTTTGTGGCACCCTCTGAGATACTGGAAGACTGCTATCATGTCTCCCCTAGTCCTTCTTTTCATTAAACTAGACATACCCAGTTCCTGCAACCGTTCTTCATATGTTTTAGTCTCCAGTCCCCTAATCATCGTGGTTGCTCTTCTCTGCACTCTTTCCAGAGTCTCCACATCTTTTCTACATCGTGGTGACCAAAACTGAATGCAGTATTCCAAATGTGGCCTTACCAAGGCCTTATAAAGTGGCATTAACACTTCACGTGATCTTGATTCTATCCCTCTGTTTATGCAGCCTAGAACTGTGTTGGCTTTTTTGGCAGCTGCTGCACACGGCTGGCTCCTATTTCAATGGTTGACTCCAAGATCCCTCTCACAGTTACTGCTATTGAGCAAGGTACCACCTATACTGTACCTGTGCATTTCATTTTTGTTGCCTAAATGTAGAACCTGACTCTTTTCGCCATTGAATTTCATTTTGTTAGATAGTGCCCAATGTTCAAGTTTGTCAAGATCCTTCTGTATCTTCAGCCTATCTTCTGGAGGGTTGGCTATTCCTGCCAGCTTGGTGTCGTCTGCAACACTTCACTCAACAACTGTGTTAACTTACTTCACAGCTGCAGTGATTCACTTGGTCCTTTCTTCCTTTGAGGAGCCATCAAATAAAGACATTTTTCACCGAGATTCCTGGCTTCCCCTTTCTCTCTATCCCTCAATTCAATGCATTGGCCTATTTATCAGTATTCATTTAATTCACGGTTCAAGAAGCAGATGGGCTCATGTCTAAAAGGTTGGCTGGAGCTACGAGGGAGAAACACTATTGAGATCAGCTAAATTATAACTTTTCCTCCATGTGCAATGAAGCAGCGAGGCAGCGGCTAATGTCCTTCAGCAGAGCATCATCAGTTAATAATGCTTAGCAGAAATTCCACACTCCACAGTATTTTACTGGTGGCTTTCTGGGTATTGATTGAGGCCCCCCACCCCAAATAACAAACGGGATGAGGGTTCATGTTGTGCATTTGTATCCTTCTTTTTGTACAGTGTTTTAATAGAACGTACGAGGAGCAGGTGCAGGCTCCCCCCAAAAGGTGACTTAGGACTGGTCCTCACACCTGCGACCATCGTGGCATCTCTGTGGCCGCATGTTCAGAATTCAGGCGCTTGGCAATTGGCATGTATTTACAATGGTTCAAATATCCCGGGGGTCATAGGATCGCCAATGAGGGCGCAGTGGTTAGAATGCGGTACTGCAGGCTACTTCTGCTGACTGCCGGCCGCCAGCAATTTGGCAGTTTGATCGACACCAGGCTCAAGGTTGACTCAGCCTTCCGTCCTTCTGAGGTGGGTAAAATGAGGACCCAGATTTTGTGGGGGAAACAACAAAAGGCTGACTCAGTAAACCGCTTAGAGAGGGCTGTAAAAGCACTGTGAAGCGGTATATAAGTCTAAGTCAGACGTTCCCAAACTTAGCAACTTTAAGACTTGTGGACTCAAACTCCCAGAAATCTCCAGCCAGCAGAGCTGACTGGAGATTTTTGGGAGTTGAAGTCCATAAGTCTTAAAGTTGCCAAGTTCGGGAACCTCTGGTCTAAGTGCTATTGCTGTTTGCAGCCTTCCCCAAAAGCTTCTCACACACATGTAAAATCACTGGGGGAGCCCGATCCTTCACTTAATTGCAGTAATTTGACGAACAAAGAAGTTGTAAAATTGGTGTGACTTGTTTAACAACCGTCTCGCTTAGCCACAGAAATCTGATCCCAGTTACAGTCATTTTCAGGTTCCAATTAATGCCTCCTTCACAAGTGGAAATTCGAGGCATTCCCTTTCTCAAAATACAAACTTACCGTCGTGAGTTAAAGATCCCGTGTTCGTTGTTGAAAAAAAGACATTAAAGGAGATATCCACTCGATTTTCCTAGTGTCCTTTCACCCCAAATTTAATCTGTTCCACTTCCGCTGCGCTGAGGCACGGTAATTTTCCTCCAGTATAGAAACTCCATTGTCCAGACTTTTTCCCTTATATAAGTTGACTCATCCTTCCATCCAGTGGTGGGTTTCTGCAGGCTCGCACCTACTCGCGAGAGCCGGTTGGTGAAATTTAGAGAACCGGTGAGAGGGGGTTCCACCGGCGTACCTGGAAGTAAATCTGGCCTGCCGCTGCCAGTGACCCAATGGGAAGGAAAGGAAAGGAAAGGAAAGGAAAGGAAGGAAGGAAGAAAGAAAGAAAGAAAGAAAGAAAGAAAGAAAGAAAGAAAGAAAGAAAGAAAGAAAGAAAGAAAGAAAGAAAGAAAGAAAGAATTTATCATCACAATTGAGTCCAAAATTTTGGTTGCTAAGCAAGAACGTTGTTAAATGAGTTTTACCACATTTTAAAAGGTGGCCACTCCCACTCTGTCACATGACTGCCAAGCCACACCCACAAAATAGGCCACATCTACAGAGTAGATTCTAAAAAAATTTGAAACCCACCACTGCTTCCATCCTTCCCAGGTGGGTAAAATGAGGAGCCAGATTGTTGGGGGCAATTCGGTGACTCTATAAACCGCTTAGAGAGGGCTGGAAAGCACTTTGAAGCGGTATATAAATCTAAGTGCTATTGCCATTGCTATATGCTGGTAATTTTTGGTGGGTTGAACTAATACCCTGCCTTGCCCATTTTCTCCTGCCAATCAATGCTTCATGGAAGACCACAAAACCTAAATAACATGTAATTTTTACGGAAGGCAGTTACCTATCCCAGACAGGGGTGGGTTACGGCCGGCACTACTGCCGTTTCCCTCATAGTGCGGGCTGTGCGTGCATGCACAGTGCAATTAAAATTGTTCCGTGCATAGAATAACATATGCTCAAAATTGGAAATTAGACAGCGTACCTTCCAAAAACATCATAATTAAAAAAATGATGGGAGGAAATGGTTAAATGAACTTAACCATGAAACCGTTAAATGAACTTAACCATAACGTTTTTAGCACAGGTTTAAATAATTTAATATGTTTTTAACGATGTATATTGTTTTTATTGTGGTTTTAATAATGCCTGTGCGCCGCCCTGGGTCCTAACAAGGAGAAGGGCGGGGTATAAATTAAATTAAATAAATAAATAAATAACTTTTAAACTGCAAGATAAAGAAGGATACTATACAGTATGGGATAAATGGTATCATTGGTTAGAGAACAGGAATAATGAATGAAAGTAGAATATATGTGTGTGTGTGTGTGTATGTGTGTGTGTGTGTAATGTTAGCAACTCTGGGTTCAGAACCAGTGTTACAACTCTGGTCCCGTAACCAGTATTAAGGGTAACAAACACACCCGTTTGAAAATAAATGTGGAATAGTGTAATACACCGGACAGTAAAGAGATACATTGCCTGTCGTCTTCCGGGTGCGCTTCAAGGTTTTAGTTATCATCTTCAAAGCGCTCCATGGCTCGGGACCTAGCTATTTGCAGGATCGGATCCTGCCTCATACATCCACACGGCCAATTCGCTCCCACAGAGAGGGACTTCTCCGGGTGCCGTCCACTCGACTTTGTCAGCGGACGACGCCCAGAGGAAGGGCTCTCTCTGTGGTGGGCCCAGCCCTCTGGAACAACCTTCCCCCCGACATTAGAACAACTACGGACCTCCGCTCCTTCCGTCTAAAATTAAAAACATATTTGTTCTGCTTGGCCGGCCTAGGGTAGTCTCTCGTCTATGGGATTGTTAATAATTTTAGATAGGGATTTTAGTATTTTAATTGGTAATTTTTAGCGCAGGGATATATTTAATTTGTTTTTATTATGTGTATGTGTATTTATTGTTTTATTTGCCCTGTGCACCGCTCCGAGTCCCTTTGGGGAGAGGGAGCGGTCAACAAATTAAATTATTGATATTGATTGATTGATTAACCACACACAAACTCTAAAACAGGGATAGTAAGAAAATAAATAGTCTTTACTTTGTAGCAACTAAAATACTTCTTCCAACCAGTGATACTAACTTCTTAAACAATAACAGTCCTTCACCAAAACACAGAGTTATCTTACAATGATGCAAAACAAATACTTCTTCTTTCTTCAGTCTTCAGCTACTCAGCAGCAGACAGTAAACACAGGAATCAAAGGGAATCGAAAAGGGAATGAACTGTGTTTCTGAGCTTCCTTATATGGTAGAGCTGAGAAGCACAGCCAATCAGAATTCAACATAGTTCTTAAAGCTACATATACTCTTTAAGAATACTGGCTTATATATATTGTCAACCCAACATAAGGATAAATATCCTAACATGTAATATTAGGTTATAGGAACCACATATGTAAAAAGGAAATTGTAAATGTGAAATGCATGGAAAGTATGTATGACGATAAACAAAATGGGATTTACAGATGTCTTAGGAATGGGAAAAATGGATGTAGAATGTGATACTTTATGCCAGAATGGTTGTAAGTGTAAAAAAATGGTCATAAGTCACTTTTTTTCAGTTCCGTTGTATCTTTGAATGGTCACTAAATGAATGGATGTAAATCACGAATTACCTGTAAGCATTTACCAGGAAGGAAGGAAGGAAGGAAGGAAGGAAGGAAGGAAGGGAGGGAGGGAGGGAGGGAGGAAGGGAGGAGGGAGAGAAGGAAGGAAAGAGGGAGGGAGGGAAGGGGAGGAGGGAGAGAGGGAAGGAAGAAAGGGAGGGAGGGAGGGAGAAAGGAGGGAGGGAAGGCAGGAAGGAAGGAAAGATGGAAGGAAGGAGGGAGGGAAGGTGGGAAGGAAAGGAGGAGGGAGAGGAGGGAAAAAAGCTGAATAAAAATTATTTTTTAATAAAAAATGTTCTGTGCATGCTCAGAACTAAAAAACAAGATGGCGCCTCCAACGGCGTTAACCGGAGAACCGGTTCAGGGGTCGTGGCAGGCCCGGGTTGCTGGAACCGCCAAACCACTACTGGTTCGGCCAAACCAGTCCAAACCAGTAGGAACCCTCCACTGATCTCAGATTTGAAACCGGCTCCCTGTTGATTTCTCTTTTGCTTTTGGCTGTAGCCTTTAAGCGAGGCCTACAGGGAGCTCGGGATCAAAATTCCCATTAATTCTAACATCTCTGCGCTCTTTCCAACATCAGACGACTTATTTTCCTGGAGAGAGAATGCTTTTCTTCCTCTCCCTGGGGCACACACCCTTCCATAATTGCTTTAAGCATGTCTGCTGCAGGCAATTGAATGACTAGGAGGATAATTTTCAACGTGAGCGACAGGCAAGGAAGGAAAATGAATATGGGAGAAGACAAGAGGAGGAGGAGGAGGAGGGGAGGAAGAAGAAGAAAAAGAAAAAGAAGAAGAAAAAGAAGAAGAAAAAGAAGAAAAAGAAAAAGAGGAGGAGGAGAAGGGGGGGGAGGAGGAGGAGCAGGAGGAGGAGGAAGAAAAAGAAATAACAAGTCAGAGAAAGAAAAAGAAGAGGAGGAGGAGGAGGAGGAGAGGAAGAACAAGAAGAAGAAGATGATGATGACAAGAGGAGGAGGAGGAGGAGGAGGAGGAGGAGAAGGAGAAGAAGAAGAAGAAGAAGAAGAAGAGGAGAAGGAGGAGGAGGAGGAGGAGAGGAAGAAGAAGGAAGGAGGAGGAGGAGGAGGAGGAGGAGAAGAAGAAGACAAGAGGAGGAGGAGGAGAAGAGGAAGAAGGAAGAAGAAGAAGAAGAAGAAGAAGAAGAAGAAGAAGAAGAAGAAGAAGAAGAAGAAGAAGAAGAAGAAATAGTAGTAGTAGTAGTAGTAGTAGTAGTAGTAGTAGTAGTAGTAGTAGTGGAGGAAGAGGAAGAGGAAGAGGTTTTTGTTGCCACAATGTCAAAAAGATGTTGAGATGAGTGCAGAGAAGAGCAACAAAGATGATGAGGTTAAAAACTCTGAAGAACTATGTCGAGTTTAATAAAAAGAACACATGAATGCTGGAACACACATACACATATATTTAGAGAGAGGGAGAGAGATCTTACATAATTGAGGGATTCACTAACCAAGTTCCACGAGCTTAATGAGAAACACCTGGCCTGTAGCTCAGTTTATAATCAACCCTCCGCCAAGCAAGGCACGTCCATACTCCCAATGCACTAAGAGAAGCAAAACCGCTCCCTGACTGTACAAATTAACTTTGTCTCATGCATTCTTGGTTCGGAATAATTTTCTCCAAAAGATTGCCTTGATTAGAAGGTAAAAAGCAGCCTTGGACAAGAACTGCAAGGTAATTCTCCCGTTTTCTACAGGCTGCTCATAATGGAAAACTAAGATTGAAATGGGCCTGTTGATTTGACTGTGATTAGAGAGTCTAGGAGTCTTTAAGTCTCTGTTTGTGCCTCCGAGGTTAAGTTTTTAAACTCTGTAGTTTGCTGACAAAAGGGCAAACTTGACTTTGTGCAAAAGCAAATCGGACAGCCATTTGTCTGAAATAGAATAGAGTTTCTGTCTTGAGTAGAGGGTTGGGCTAGAAGACCTCCAAGGTCCCTTTCCAGCTCTGTCATTCTGTTATTTATATCACAGTAGTATAAGCAGAACCCAGCGTTGCCCGGGTATAGGGGAATAATGTCTGGACCAAACATAATTCCTAATGTTAGATTTTCCCCCTTACCAGAGGGAGCCCCCTTGTGGAGTACTGTGAAGCCGTTACCCTGGCAACTCCACTGCGCTGCACAGTAGAAGCCATTTTACGGGAGTACATTAGAAGTCATTTTACGGCACAACAGGCTGCATCTTAACAGAACACACACCCCGAGGGCTGTTAGGGGTGTCTTACCCCCACAGTATTTGTTCCCAGAGAGTAAGTCATCCGTGTGCCAAGTTTGGTTAAAATTGTGCGCACGCAAGACAGTCTTAAAGAAGAAATAGATTGACGTTGAAATATTTGTGGAGAACTGTGGGATATTGATATCAAGGTACCTGATAAATTTTCAGATTTAAAATTTATAAAATGAGATTACTCATGAATAATAATCACTTTAGAGATGCACAGAATTTATGAATACCCGGTTAGCATGTCTTTTAAAGCAGGGGTCCGCAATAATAATAACAATAACAACAACAACAACAACAACAACAACAACAATAATTTATTAAATTTCTAAACAGTCCCCCCCCCGAAGGGACTCGGGGCGGTGTACAGGAAAATTAAGAACATCTAAAAACATAACAAAACATACATAATTAAAACCAAATTAAATAATTAACCCTGTACTAAAATTTATAAAACATTGAAACTGTATCCCATTAAAACCTGATTAAACAATTTAAACTACAGACTGGGGCGAGGAGCATAAAATTAGGCCAGGCCGGCCTGATGGAAAAGATGGGTCTTTAATTTTTGGCGGAAGGAGCGGAGGTCCGTAGTAGTTCTAATATCGGGAGGTAGGTCGTTCCAGAGGGTTGGGCCCACCACAGAGAAGGCCCTTCCCCTGGGCGTCGCCCGCTGGCACTACCTGGCGGACAGCACCCGGAGAAGTCCCTCTCTGTGGGAGCGAATCGGCCAAAGGTGCCGGTCCGTGGCTTGATAGGAACTGGGCCGCAGGGCCGGAGAGGAGGAGGAGGGGGCAGCCCCCTGGGCAGAGCGCGCTCTGGATGCGGGAGAGCGCAGGCGTGGCCGTTCGCACTGTTGGAGGCCCTAGAGGGCCGAGTGAGCCAACTCCCTCTCCGCGTGTGCATGCGCCGCCTGTTCTCCCCCCCCCCCCGCCTGCTCCTCCTCTACGCCAGCCGGTCTAGAGAATTTTTTTTTTTAATGAAACCGGTCCCTGGTGCAAAAAAGGTTGGGGACCCCTGTTTTAAAGGACACAATTTAGAGTGGACTTTTCCTTTTTAAATCTATTTGTTTTCTCTTTGTTTGTTTTATAAATAGAATGCCATTACATAGTCCTATTTTATATATCAAAGGATGTTAAAATAATTAGTAAGATCAGGGTTGAGATGCAAGAATTGTAACCATTGATATGAAAAATAAGTGATAACTACTGAAGAAACTTATAGAAACTTGTCATTAATTGATACATTCTTAAAAATTTGTAATCTGTAAAAAAAAAAAGATTGCACGCACAAACACTTTTTAATATATAGAGAGAGTGAACAATAGACTCAGAAATCTTCTTTTTTTTTTTTTGCTGGCTCTCAAGGCCAGATCTGATCAACATTGCTGAAAACTAACAGCATTTTGAGTTGGAGCACATGCAACATCTGTTGGCATGAGCACTGAAAGTGTCAGCTCATGTGTAACATGGTGAGATGACTCGTTTTCAAAATTCTCGATCCCACCAAAATATTAAGCGGAGATTTTGAACCTGGAAAACATTTAACAGGTTTAAGCAGATAATAGTCTGTAATTTCAGAAGAGGCATAATTTATATTGGAAGTACTGCAAGGAAATAACAGATCTACTTCAGAATTTGTTTGGAAGGAGGGAGGGAGGGAGGGAAGGAAGGAAGGAAGGAAGGAAGGAAGGAAGGAAGGAAGGAAGGAAGGAAGGAAATGCCAATCATGAAGTGAGTGCACTGTTTGCAGTCGTTAAGTGAATCCATTGTCTGCAATGAGTCTTTTTGCTGGAAACTGGAAATAAACCTCAGTTTCTGACAAAAAAAAAGTGTCATAAATTGTGGTCATTTGACTCAAGGACAGGGGTGAAATTCAGCAGGTTCTGACAGGCCCTGGGGAACCGGTAGTAGAAATTTTGAGTAATTCAGAGAATTGGCAAATACCATCTCTGGCTGGCACCAGAGTGGGGAGGGAATGGAGATTTTACAGTATCCTTCCCCTGGAGTGGGGAGGGAATGGGGATTTTATAGTATCCTTCCCCTGGAATGGGGAGGGAATGGGGATTTTATAGTATCCTTCCCCTGGAGTGGGGAAGGAATGGAGATTTTACAGTATCCTTCCCCTGGAGTGGGGAAGGAATGGGGATTTTATAGTATCCTTCCCCTGGAGTGGGGAGGGAATGGGGATTTTGCAGTATCCTTCCCCTGGAGTGGGGAGTGAGTGGAGATTTGGCAGTATCCTTCCCCCAGGAGTGGGGAGGGAATGGGGATTTTGCAGTATCCTTCCCTTGGAGTGGGGAGGGAATGGAGATTTTGCAGTATCCTTAAGGTGACCATCCGTCCCACTTCTGGCGGGACAGTCCCGGTCCACAAGCAGATGTCCCGCGCCCCGCCCCCTCTTCAGAATGTCCCGCTTTTGCGGGCAGGCGGCGGGCGTTCTGTACGCGCTCAGAGGCGTGCACCACTGAGCGCCGGCTCAGGCGGCTCAGGCCGAGGGGGGGCGCACGCGCTCCGGTGCGTCACGCGCCTGCGCAGAGGGCCCAAGGCGGCCGCTTTCAGCTCGGGCCATCAGTGATCACGCCGGCATGATGGGCTGACAGCGGCCGGCTTGGGCCACCTTTCCCCTTCCCGCCCGAGCCAGCGGCTCTCAGCGCCGCTGCCTTTAAAGAGGGCCCCGCGGGGGCGGGTGGGAGTGTGCTCTCTGCGCAGGCGCGTGCCGTGCCGGAGCGTGCACCCCCCCGCGGGGCCCTCTTTAAAGGCGGCGGTGGGCTGCGGGCTGGCGGTGCAGACGAAGGCGGCCCGAGCCGGCCGCTGTCAGCTCATCATGGCAGCGTGATGGCCTGAGCTGAAAGCGGTCGGCTCGGGCCGCCTTTCCGCCCGAGCCAGCAGCTCTCAGCACCGCCGGGTCACCGCCGCCGTATCAGATTTTACCGTATCCTTCCCCTGGAGTGGGGAGGGAATGGAGCTTTTGCAGTATCCTTCGCCCTGGAGTGGGGAGGGAATGGAGCTTTTGCAGTATCCTTCCCCTGGAGTGGGGAAGGAATGGGGATTTTGCAGTATCCTTCCCCTGCCACGCCCACCAAGCCACGCCCATAGAACCAGTAGTAAAAAAAACCTCACCACTGCTCAGGGATGCTGCAAATATATAGTCTTTTTAATCATATTTTTCCGCTAGAATGCCCAACAAAAATATCTCAGGTTTCAAATCAATATGCTGCTTTATCTTTTTTCCAACCAAGTAGGTATTTCCGTCCAATATTTTACAGCTTTTGGGCAACTCCACCACATATGATAGTATGAACCTAGTGGTTGATTATGCTTCCAACATTTGACAGAGCTATTTTTATACATTTTAGCCAATCTTGCCGGTGCAAAGTACCATCTATAAAACCTTTTGTATCATCATCACCATCATCTCCTTTTAACGAATCCCATAATTCCTTGCGGGGGGTGTAGAGTCTGGACATCTAAAAGGACCTGAGTGTTTACTGGCCCGATGCCCTTCCTGTTGCCAATACGGAGTTATATTCGGCAGAAATATTCTCAACTATATAAATAGTCACCGTATGCCATTGGGGAAAAAGAGGATCTCAAAGAAGAGCTTACTTGGAAAATGCCTTTTTTTTTGTTTGTTTCTCCGTTTTCTTGCATTAAGAATGCAGCGTAGACCATCCGTGGGTTATATAAGCCTTAATTTTCATAATTCTGGCATTATGCAAGGGGTCGGAAAGATGCTGACCGCTGTTTTTGTGAAAATCTTGAGGACTGTTATTAACACAAAGAAAAACAGGCTGTGTTGAATGAAGCAAAGAAAAGAATTAGGGTTATCAAGAGGGAAGAGGACCCTTACTACATTATACAATACAATACAATAGCAGAGTTGGAAGGGACTTGTAGGTCTTCTAGTCCAACCCCCTGCGTGGGCAGGAACCTTATACCATTTCAGACAAATGGCTATCCAACATCTTCTTAAAGACTTCCAGGGTTGGGGCATTCACAACTTCTGGAGGCAAGCTGTTCCAGAGGTTAATTGTTCTAACTGTCAGGAAATTTCTCCTTAGTTCTAAGTTGCTTCTCTCCTTGATTAGTTTCCACCCATTGCTTCTTGTCCTGCCCCCAGGTGCCTTGCAGAATAGTTTGACTCCCTCTTCTTTGTGGCACCCTCTGAGATATCGGAACACTGCTATCCTGTCTCCCCTGGTCCTTCTCTTCATCAAACTAGACATACCCAGCTCCTGCAACCGTTCTTCATATGTTTTAGTCTCCAGTCCCCTAATCCTCTTTGTTGCTCTTCTCTGCACTCTTTCTAGAGTCTCTGCATCTTTTCTACATCGTGGCGACCAAAACTGAATGCCGTATTCCAAGTGTGGCCTTCCCAAGGCCTTATAAAGTGGCATTAACCCTTCACGTGATCTAGATTCTATCCCTCTGTTTATGCAGCCTGAAGCTTATCTGAAGCTTCTATTAAAATATAATAAAAGGAATTTATGTTAAGGTGTTACCGACAATGGTACCGTTTCTTAAGCATGGACAGGGGATTTTTGAGCTTTTAAACGTGGAGAAAGAGGGACTCTTATCAGCGGCTGTGTTGTGGGAGCTTTGTTCCCCATTGAAGCTGGCCCCAGGTGTCTCCCTACTGTTCCAACCCAGTCCGAAACGAGACTTTTCACTGGATCTTTGAAGCCAAGAGTCGAGTCCCCAAAATACAGATTAAAAATGTAAATAATTGAACTGAACAGGGTGAACAGGGACGAGGCATTAAATGAAACTCCAAAAGGACTGGATTTTATTGGGGTAGAATTTGGTGGAATTGAAAAGAAATGATGGAATTTGTCCAGAGATATTTCTTCTTAGGTAAAAGGTGGAATAGGGGAGGGAGGGGTTTTACCCCCTTTTAGGTTTAAGTAGGAAACGTATCAGGAATGTGGCGGCTCAGTGACTAAGATGCTGAGCTTGTCGATCAGAAAGGTTGGCGGTTCGAATCCCTAGCGCCATGTAACGGAGTGAGCTCCTGTTATTTGTCCCAGCTTCTGCCAACCTAGCAGTTGGAAAGCATGTAAAAATGCAAGTAGAAAAATAGGAACTACTTTTAGTGGGAAGGTAACAGCATTTGGCATTTAGTCATGCCGGCCACATGACCACGGAGACGTCTTCGGACAGCACTGGCTCTTTGGCTTTGAAACAGAAAATGGAGATGAACACCGCCCCCTAGAGTTGGGAACGACTAGCACATATATACCACTGCATGTGTGTGTGTGTGTGTGTGTGTGTGTGTGTGTGTGTGTGTGTGCTAGGCCTCGGGTGGGGCCTAGCAGTGTGTGTGTGTGTGTATATATATATATATATGTATATATGTTAGTTTTATGAGCTGATCAATAAATAAATCAGAGAGACTAGGATAGATCTATTTCGAGCTTTTTAGCTCTCATCAGCTAGTCATACCCTTACTGGGATTCAAACCGGTTCGAATCCCAGTAAGAGTATGACTAGCTGATGAGAGCTAAAAAGCTCGAAATAGATCTATCCTAGTCTCTCTGATTTATTTATTGATCAGCTCATAAAACTAACACACATGTTAAAAAAATTAACACAATGGAACTCACGGCTTTCTGTCTAGATGGTCTCTGGTGATGAGCCGAAAGGCAGAAAAGGAAACAGTATGTCTCCTCCCTTAATTGGGGCTCTAACAGGGTGTTGTGAAACAATTATAGATATGTATATATACATATACATATACATATAGATATACATAGTTGACCAGTTTTGGTCACCACGATGTAGAAAAGATGTGGAGACTCTAGAAAGAGTGCGGAGAAGAGCAACAAAGAGGATTAGGGGACTGGAGACTAAAACATGTGAAGAATGGTTGCAGGAACTGGGTATGTCTAGTCTAATGAGAAGAAGGACTAGGGGAGACATGATAGCAGTCTTCCAATATCTCAGGGGCTGCCTCAAAGAAGAGAGAGTCAAACTATTCTCCAAAGCACCTGAGGGCAGAACAAGAAGCAATGGGTGGAAACTAATCAAGGAGAGAAGCAACTTAGAACTGAGGAGAAATTTCCTGACAGTTAGAACAATTTGTCAGTGGAACTCCTTGCCTCCAGAAGTTGTGAATGCCCCAACACTGGAAGTCTTCAAGAAGATGTTAGATAGCCATTTGTCTGAAATGGTATAAGGTTCCTGCTCACGCAGGGGGTTGGACTAGAAGACCTCCAAGGTCCCTTCCAACTCTGCTATTGTATTGTATTGTACATATACATATACATACCCTGTTTCCCTGAAAATAGGACAACCCCAGATAATAAGCCCGAACAGGCTTTTCAGTGCATGTGCTAAAATAAGCCCTCCCCGAAAATATTGCAACAGAGCAGCAGCCATGAGGTAACTATGCTCACTGCCTCCTGCACCACAAAAATAATAATACCTCTCCGAAAATAAGGCCAAGTGCTTATTTCAGGGGTCAAAAGAAAATAAGACCCTGTCTTATTTTCGGGGAAACACGGTACATACATACACACATATATACATACACACATACATACATACATACATGCATACATACATACACACACACACACACACACACACACACACACATACATACATACATACATACATACATACGTGTGTGTGGGTGTAAAGCAATGCTTAATCACAGATGAAAGAACATTAACCCTGCAGAAAACATGTTTCCCACAGGGATTAACAGATTTTTCTTTCTGTTCCTTTTTAGGTCAACGGCACGGAGATTGAATATGAATTTGAAGAAATTACATTGGAAAGGGTAAGTTAATTACTTCTCACCCTGGAGAGGCAGTGTTAGAAATACAAATAAAGCAGCGTGTTGGGAAACACACCTTTTATTTCCCACTGGAGTCATTTGAGTAGAAGTCACATTATTTCGCTTGAGAAATAAATGCCTATCAGTCCCGGTTTGTTACAGTTTGAAATCTGAAAACTACTGCCTGCTTTCCAACGACGACATAAACTGGGTGTAAACTGTTCTAACTTCTCCCCTCCGGGCGCCGCTATAGGGCATTGCATGCCCCAAATTACTACAGGGGTAGTTTTGGTCTCATGCCATCACTCTGCTAAGCGCCTAATTCTCACAGCCCTGCCTTAGGCCTAAAGATATTTTACCCATGGAGTAGGGCTGTATTGCTGTTATCCTTCTCATTTTTCCTAGCAGCTACTCCTGTTGGTATCTTATGATTTCTCGCTTTGTTGTTTGGACCTTATGGTAGGGGTCTCCAACCTTTGCAACTTTAAGTCTGAAGGACTTCAGCTCCCAGAATTCTCCAGCCAGCAAAGCTTCTGGGAGCTGAAGTCCTTCAGCCAGCAAAGAATTCTGGGAGCTGAAGTCCTTCAGCCAGCAAAGTCCTCCAGCCTGAAGTCCTGAAGTCCTCCAGCCAGCAAAGAATTCTGGGAGCTGAAGTCCTTCAGACTTAAAGTTGCAAAGGTTGGAGACCCCTGCCTTATGGTTTGTGATTGTATCTTATGGTTTATTATTTATCACATTGTTAAAAGTCTGTAGAGATTCTCCGTCGTCCAGGTGATGGTTGTCCCAAAGGTGCTTTTTTTCAGGAGGCAACTGGACTTTCTTGGGGTTTTTTTTTTTTTAAGACCTTTCACTTCTCATGCAAGGAGGTTCTTCAGCTTCTTCCATTCCCCACTATCCTGTCAGAGCTGAAGAAGCTTCTTGAGTGAGAAGCAAAATGTCTTCAAAGAAAAGTCCAGTTCAAGAAAGTCCAGTTGCCTCATAAAAAGGTACCTTTGGGATTATTACAATGTTGTTTGGATGTACACTGAGATCTTACACACAGGAGACAAATTCCTTGTGTGTCCAATCACACTTGGCTAACAAACCTATTCTATTCTATTCTATTCTATTCTATTCTATTCTATTCATTGGTGGGTTTCTACCGGTTCGGACTGATTCAGCCGAACCGGTAGAGCTTGGATTGCCTTGGTCGCTGGCCTGCCACGCCCCCGAACCAGTTTTCCCAGCGGCGCCATAGGTGCTGCCATCTTGTTTTTGCTTCTGCACATGCACAGAGCAATTTTTATTGCACTACACAGGCATGCGCAGTGCAGCCACAAGTGAGCGCAGTAGTGACTGCCAGAACCCACCCATGATTCTATTCTATTCTATTCCTTTTTCTCTTCTCTTCCATTCCAATCCAATCCATTCCTTATTCTATTCTATTCTATTCTATTCCATTCCATTCCATTCCATTCCTTTTTCTCTTCTCTTCTCTTCTCATTCCATTCCATTCCATTCCTTTTTCTCTTCTCTTCTCTTCTCTTCTCATTCCATTCCTTTTTCTTTTCTCTTCTCTTCTCTTCTCATTCCATTCCTTTTTCTATTCCATTCCTTTTTCTCTTCTCTTCTCTTCTCTTCTCATTCCATTCCATTCCATTCCTTTTTCTCTTCTCTTCTCTTCTCTTCTCTTCTCATTCCATTCCATTCCTTTTTCTATTCCATTCCTTTTTCTTTTCTCTTCTCTTCTCATTCCATTCCATTCCTTTTTCTCTTCTCTTCTCTTCTCATTCCATTCCTTTTTCTATTCCATTCCTTTTTCTTTTCTCTTCTCTTCTCTTCTCATTCCATTCCTTTTTCTTTTCTCTTCTCTTCTCTTCTCATTCCATTCCTTTTTCTTTTCTCTTCTCTTCTCTTCTCATTCCATTCCTTTTTCTATTCCATTCCTTTTTCTTTTCTCTTCTCTTCTCTTCTCATTCCATTCCATTCCATTCCTTTTTCTCTTCTCTTCTCTTCTCTTCTCTTCTCTTCTCATTCCATTCCATTCCTTTTTCTATTCCATTCCTTTTTCTTTTCTCTTCTCTTCTCATTCCATTCCTTTTTCTATTCCATTCCTTTTTCTCTTCTCTTCTCTTCTCATTCCATTCCTTTTTCTTTTCTCTTCTCTTCTCTTCTCATTCCATTCCTTTTTCTTTTCTCTTCTCTTCTCTTCTCATTCCATTCCTTTTTCTATTCCATTCCTTTTTCTTTTCTCTTCTCTTCTCTTCTCATTCCATTCCATTCCATTCCTTTTTCTCTTCTCTTCTCTTCTCTTCTCTTCTCATTCCATTCCATTCCTTTTTCTATTCCATTCCTTTTTCTTTTCTCTTCTCTTCTCATTCCATTCCTTTTTCTATTCCATTCCTTTTTCTCTTCTCTTCTCTTCTCTTCTCATTCCATTCCATTCCATTCCTTTTTCTCTTCTCTTCTCTTCTCTTCTCTTCTCTTCTCATTCCATTCCATTCCTTTTTCTATTCCATTCCTTTTTCTCTTCTCTTCTCTTCTCTTCTCTTCTCTTCTCATTCCATTCCATTCCTTTTTCTATTCCATTCCTTTTTCTCTTCTCTTCTCTTCTCATTCCATTCCTTTTTCTATTCCATTCCTTTTTCTCTTCTCTTCTCTTCTCTTCTCATTCCATTCCATTCCATTCCTTTTTCTCTTCTCTTCTCTTCTCTTCTCTTCTCTTCTCATTCCATTCCATTCCTTTTTCTATTCCATTCCTTTTTCTTTTCTCTTCTCTTCTCATTCCATTCCATTCCTTTTTCTCTTCTCTTCTCTTCTCATTCCATTCCTTTTTCTATTCCATTCCTTTTTCTTTTCTCTTCTCTTCTCTTCTCATTCCATTCCTTTTTCTATTCCATTCCTTTTTCTTTTCTCTTCTCTTCTCTTCTCATTCCATTCCTTTTTCTATTCCATTCCTTTTTCTTTTCTCTTCTCTTCTCTTCTCATTCCATTCCTTTTTCTATTCCATTCCTTTTTCTCTTCTCTTCTCTTCTCTTCTCATTCCATTCCATTCCATTCCTTTTTCTCTTCTCTTCTCTTCTC
>CM077649.1:60267161-60584661 GCA_039707465.1 Rhabdophis nuchalis
TGAAATGGTATAAGGTTCCTGCACACGCAGGGGGTTGGACTAGAACAGGGGTCCCCAACCTTTTTTGCCCCAGGGACCGGTTTCATTTTAAAGAAAATTCTGCGGACCGGCTGAGTGGCTCAGCAGTCATGTGACTGGGTGGGCGTGGCCAACTTGGAAAATGTGAAACTCACTTAACAATGGTCTTGGTTAACAACCAAACTTTTGGCCTCAACTGTGGTCATTTCTTTCTTTCTTTCTTTCTTTCTTTCTTTCTTTCTTTCTTTCTTTCTTTCTTTCTCTCTTTCTTTCTCTGTCTCTTTCTCTCTCTATTTCTTTCTCTTTCTTTCTTTCTTTCTCTCTCTCTCTTTCTTTCTCTTTCTTTCCCCCTTTCTCTCTTTATTTCTTTCTCTTTCTCTCCCCCTTTCTCTCTTTATTTCTTTCTCTTTCTCTTTCTTTCTTTCCCCCTTTCTCTCTTTATTTCTTTCTCTTTCTTTCTTTCCCTCTTTCTCTCTCTCTTTCTTTCTCTTTCTCTCTTTTGTCTCTTTCTTCCTCTCTTCCTCTCTCTTTTTCTCTCTCTTTCCTTTCTGTCTCTCTATCTTTCTCTTTCTGTCTGTCTTTCTTTTTCTTTCTCTCTCTCCCACTTTCTTTTTTCTTACTCTCTCTCTATCTCTGTCTCTCTCCTTCGTCCCATCTGACACTCTATGTGTGTGTATGTGTCTGTCTGTCTCGCATCCACGCACTTAATCACCCATTCTGTGTCTCTCTTTCTCTCCCTGTCTCTGTGTGCGTGTCTGTCACTCTGATTCCCCCCTCCCTCCCTGTCTCTCTCTGTGTCTTTGCCTCTGTCTGTCTGTCGTCGTCCCCGCCCCCGCCCCCCCACCGCAGACCCTCCTTAGCCCGTGCTCACTTGCCTTAGCCTGCCTCGCCGCCCGGGTTTGGTTGCTCGTTTGCTCACTCACTCACTGAGAAGGCTCCGTATGTGTGTGTGGGGGGGGGGGAGGAAGGGAATCGGCGGCCGGTAGGGAGGAGCGCCGCCGCCCAGGAGTCCCACCGTCGATGAGGGAGGAGGAAGAGCCCAACTCCAACAGCGCGAACAGCCGCGCCTGCGTTCTCCCGCATGCTCTGCTCAGGGGGCTGCCCCCTCCTCCCTCCTCCTCCTCTCCGCCCTGCGGCCCAGTTGCCACCCAGCCACGGACCGGCACCGGTCCGCGGCCCGGGGGTTGGGGACCCCTGGACTAGAAGACCTACAAGGAAGTGGCTACATGATGGGAGTGGCTACATGATGGTTCTAGGGCAGGGTCTGCAAAGTTGGCTCTTCGAAGACTGGTGGACTTCAACTCCCAGAATTCCCCAGCCAGCTTTGCTGGGGAATTCTGGGAGTTGAAGTCCATCAGTCTTCGAAGAGCCAACTTTGCAGATCCCTGTTCTAGGGTGACACTTGAGGGGCAAATGTGCATGTTAGATTATGTGTATTCTTGTAAACATAACAGTTCCAATGGCAGATCTAATTTAATTAACTCTATTTGTGTTTACAGACCATATCCTTTGATATGTGGATTAGGTCTCGGTAACTTATTTGGGGGAGGGGGGGGTGAGGAAGTTTAAGTAAGAGTTTCTCCCCCCCCCCTTGTTATTTTTACTTGATTAACTTAGTTTCAGCTTTTCTGTCGATTATCTAGAAGAGATACTGATCCTCAGAGTACTGTCGATTCTGTTTATGTTTTAAGGGAAGATGGAAACAGTATAAAGAACAAAGTATATTTTGATATAAAACTTCTCACAGAACAGATAGTGGGCTCCTACCGGTTTGGCCCGGTTTGAGTGTTCATTTCACTCTGGTTTTTATTGATTGTGAGACCCAAGATAAATCCAAATTCATCCCATCATCTAAACTGCGGTTAGTAGACTCTATAAAAAATAGAGAATGGAGTAATTGTTCTGCTTCAGTGCCAGATGGTGTAGTTGTAATGTACCTTTAATTGATTGACATCAAGCTCTTCCACATAATCCATGCTGAAATCTTATATGTACAGTGGTACCTCGCTTCACGAACGCCTCTCTTCACGACCAATTCGCTGTACGACCAGAAATTTTCCAAAAAATGTGCTCCGCTGCACGAACCCCGCCTCGCTTCACGTACCGGAGCCGCGGACATTTTATCTACGAACGAATGTTGTGAGGGGGACGGGTGTGTGTGTGTAAGCGAAGGCAGGGTGGAAGGAGCTGCCTTCCCGGCCGGGCTCCACAGCTGAGGGGCGATGGAGCAGTTTGCGCGGTTTGCTCCATCGCCCCTCAGCTGCGGAGCCCGGCCGGGAAGGCAGCTCCTTCCCCCCTGCCTTCGCTTCCACACACACACCGCGAGCGGCTGCCAGCATGACTTTCGCCCGTCTCTTTCTGGGCTCGGCGCTTCTGGGAAGCGTCCCGACAAGCAGAAGCGCCGAGCCCAGAAAGAGACGGGCGAAAGTCATGCTGGCTTGCTCCATCGCCCCTCAGCTGCTTTACATTGAACCCAAAAAACAAGGTCAGAACGGATTGACCGGATTTACATTGAACCCTATGGGAAATTGTGCCTCGCTTCACGACCAATTCGCAACGCGAACAGAGTCAGTTCACGAATTAAGTTCGTGAAGCGAGGTACCACTGTACTTGCTCATCAATAAGCCTCATTGGAATAAAGATACCGCAAGATCCAAGCAAAATAAAAGATGGCGTGAAAGCAATTCTTTAAAAAAATAATTTCTCAAATGCCACAGAAAGACTCACAAACGTAGTTAAATGGTAAAGGTCCCCCTTGCACATCTGTGCTAGTCGTTCCCGACTCTAGGGGGCAGTGCTCATCTCTGTTTCAAAGCCGAAGAGCCAGCGCTGTCCGAAGACGTCTCCGTGGCCATGTGGCCGGCATGACTAAACACCAGAAGCGCACGGAACGCTGTTCCCTTCCCACCAGACATGAAGGAAACCAAACGTCTTTGAAATGGTGTAGCATTTTTCCCATAAATATTTCTCATGTTCCCCCCAAAAAACGCCGCATGGATTTGCTAAGCCCCCCTTGGTTAGGATCTTGACAGGACTTTCAACAGATGGTTTTCGAAACTACCACTTAATTCTGGCATTTCAAACCTGGAGACATCTGCGGTTTCACTTGCTCGCAAAGATTTTAAGCCTCTCTGCTTTGCTTTCCCCACCTCTCACAGATGTTAACACTTTTATTTCTACTCCGGTAAAATGCCGTATTTTTCGGACTATAAGACGCACCTAGCTTTTTGGGGAGGAAAAAAATCTACCTGTCTCCCAGCAGTTTGCCTCCTTGCAGCAAACAGCCTGTTTCAGTTTCAATTTCAGCACAGCCTCATTAGCACAAGCAGCTGATGGCCGGTTAGATCGGCCTCCCTACGATCAGCTGTTTCAGGCTGCAGGGATTGCCATAGGCTATTTCCGCCTCCGCGCGTCCCATTTTCGGCCTCTGTGCACCCTATTTTCCACCCATTCAGGGCAGCGGGGATCAGAATGGGTGGAAAATGGGGTGCACAGAGGCAGAAAACAGAACACAGAGGCCAAAATTGGGGTGCGGAAGCCAAACATGGGGGCACACAGAGGCGGCAATAACCTATGGCAGGGGTCTGCAAAGTTGGCTCTTTTAAGACGGGTGGACTTCAACTCCCAGAATTCCCCAGCCAGCTATGCTGGCTGGGGAACTCTGGGAGTTGAAGTCCACCCATCTTAAAAGAGCCAACTTTGCAGACCCCTGACCTATGGCAATCCCTGAAGCCTGAAACAGCTGATCGTCAGGAGGCCGACCCAACAGACAATAAGCTGCTTGTGCTAATCAGGCTGTGCTGAAGCTGAAACAGGCTGTTTGCTGCTTGCTGCAAGGAGGCAAATTACGGGGAGACAGAGGCCAAAGTGTGGGTGAGGGCAGTGGGTGGGTGGGGCTACATTCGGTGTATTAGAGGCACCCAAATTTTCACCCTCTTTTACGGGAGGGGGAAGTGTGTCCTATACTTCAAAAACTACAGTAGCTGGTAACACCATGACTTACTTTTTCCTTGCGGCTGCTGGGATCTTTGGGGGGTGGGGTGGGGGAAGGAGAAAAAAATGGCAAAAAAATCTCAGAGATGTAGAAATAGCAATTACAGGGACCTTGGCATAATCTTCCAGGTTTAGTTTTCAGCAGGGATATTATTCTTCCATTGCCGCCAACAATTATCTTCCATTTTGCTCAGGCCTCGTTATATTCAATTGTCTTTCTTCCGGTAAGGAAGAGAAATAAATAATTAACAGATGGCGAAGCCAATTTTGGCGTCTGTACATGTGCCGAAAAGGAGGAACTGCTGAGCAAGCATCTCGAATTGAATTCCCAGTTGGCTGTTGAAGGTTCTTTCATTTCTGGAAACCAGATTAAGGGCCTAAAGGAGTCGAAGATGCTACAGCCCGCTTTAATGTTTCCTGAAATGCTTGGATTTATTGAGGTCAAGAGAGTACGTACCCGTGGAGTCTCCTTCAACTAGAGTTCAGTTCCTACGGACTTCTTTGACAGGGCAGTGGCTTCTCCTCCTCCTCTCTTCTGGAAAGGACTACTTGCACTGAGCATCTATGCCCAGTCAAAGTCAAGTAAGCACCTTGATGCTTGAAATATAAACTTACCTGTGTTCTTTTTGACATGAAGTGGAAAGCTTTTTTAGAATAGAGTGCAGTGGAATGGAGCGAGACAGAGCAGAGCAGAGTAAGGGGGAAGGGAAGGGAAGGGAAGGGAAGAGAAGAGAAGAGAAGAGAAGAGAAGAGAAGAGAAGAGAAGAGACCTTGGAGGTCTTCTAGTCCAACCCCCTGCTTAGGCAGGAAACCCTATCCATTTCAGACAAATGGTTGTCCAATCTCTTAAAAACAGAGAGATTGGAGCGGAGCAGAACGGAGCAGAGCAGAGTAAGGGGGAAGGGAAGGGAAGAGCAGAGCAGAGCAGACAAGACAAGACAAGACAGGACAAGAGAAAAGACCTTGGAGGTCTTCTAGTCCAACCCCCTGCTTAGGCAGGAAACCCTATTCCATTTCAGACAAATGGCTTTCCAATCTCTTAAAAACTTCCAGTGTTGGAGCATTCACAACTTCAGGAGACAACTTCTGTTCCACTGATCAATTGTTCTAACTGTCAGGAAATTTCTCCTCAGTTCTAAGTTGCTTCTCTCCTTGATTAGTTTCCACCCATTGCTTCTTGTCCTACCCTCAGGTGCTTTGGAGAATAGTTTGACTCCCTCTTCTTTGTGGCAGCCCCTGAGATATTGAAACACTGCTATCATGTCTCCCTTAGTCCTTCTTTTTATCCAACTAGACCTACCCAATTCCAGCAACCGTACTTTACAGGGCAACCTTTATATGCCAAAAATGTTAGCCGTGGTTTAATAAAGCAACGAGGCTAGCTGTGGTTTAATTTCTCTCCCGGCGGCGATAAAAGCCGGCATCTCCCGCCACAATATTTGTCCTACAAAAATTGCCTTCGATTGATTGCTTGCCCTATTTTCTCCATCTTGCGTGCCCACTTGTAATTTCATCCTTGCTAGGGTGCAGCTGACGCCTCCCTTAAGCATTTTATAATGTAATTAGGCTAGCCTCATTCCTGAGCGACGCAAGCGCAGGAAGGATATTTAAATGATTAATCCGGGGAGAAGAAAATTGGTCGTTGATATTTGCAGCACGATCGATCCAAAAGGCACATTTTCAGCGTCGGGGTGGTGAGAGGGGGAGAGAAACAACCTGGTCACTACCCGGAGGAATTTGACATCGGAGAATAGGTTGGTGGGAAGAGGTGGATGTAATTAGGTTCAGTGGAGAGTGTGATCCAGAATCCTCAATAAGAAAAAGAAATAAAAATGAGGCCAGTGAAAATGACCAGATACACAAAAGGCTAAGAAGAAGGGATAAAAAGAGTGTTTAGCTGAACAACAGAACGGGGTAAGAAAAAAACAACAGATTTATACAGATAATCATGATTTATAAGAAATTTTCAGTTAAGGCAGGGGTATCAAAGCAGTAACTGTGAAAGGGATCTTGGAGTCCTAGTGGACAACCATTGAAATAGGAGCCAGCAGTATGCAGCAGCTGCTAAAAAAGCCAACACAGTTGTAGGCTGCATCAACAGAGGGATAGAATCAAGATCACGTGAAGGGTTGATACCACTTTATAAGGCTTTGGGGTAAGGCCACACTTGGAATATTGCATTCAGTTTTGGTCACCACGATGTAGAAAAGATGTGGAGACTCCAGAAAGAGTGCAGAGAAGAGCAACAAAGAGGATGAGGGGACTGGAGACTAAAACATAGGAAGAACGGTTGCAGGAACTGGGTATGTCTAGTCTAATAAAAAGGACCAGGGGAGACATGATAGCAGTCTTCCAATATCTCAGGGGCTGCCACAAAGAAGAGGGAGTCAAACTATTCACCAAGGCACTTGAGGGCAGAACAAGAAGCAATGGGTGGAAACTAATCAAGGAGAGAAGCAACTTAGAACTTTTACTTTAGTTTATTTTCAATTTATATACCGCCCTTTTCACCAAAAGGGACTCAGGGCGGTGCACAGAAAGATAAAAAACCCCACACAATATACAAAAATTTAAAAAACAATTAAATCAATAAGACTGTGCTAAAATTGAATAAATAGTTAAAAACATAAATAACGAATTAAAAGTCCCTAATCTATGTCAGGCCAGCAAGACGAAAGAAATGAGCTTTTACCATCCGACGGAAGAGACGTAGGTCCGTGATGGTACGGAGAACTGAGGGTTAGCGATCCAAAAAGGGTTAGCCATCATTGATATAAGGTTTTCTGCTCAAGTAATGGGTTGCACTGGAAGACTTCCGAGGTCCTTTCCAACTCTATTATTATCTGTTCCAAATGCTTGACACGTCTGGATGTCACCTAATTTGCTGTTAATGCTGCCATCATTTGGAGTCTGTGTGGGTGTCGGCACGCAGACATAATATCAAGCTAAGCCATCGGTATGAGCACATGACCTTATTAATGTAACCTCAGAAGCAATCGCCATTAAAATGCCACGCTGTAGCTGCCCGGTTGACCTTTAGCTACCAAATTCGTTTAAGATTTCTCCCAATTCATTGCGAATTGAATGCATGCAAAGGCACTTATTTTGCATAACTTGGTACTCGTGTATACATTGATTTTTCTGCCCGCAGGCAGTGTATGGAGTGGAGTGGAGTGGAGTGGAGTGGAGTGGAGTGGAGTGGAGTGGAGTGGAGTGGAGTAGAGTAGAGTAGAGTAGAGTAGAGTAGAGTAGAGTAGAGTAGAGTAGAGTAGAGAATTATTTATTGGCCAATTGTGATTGGACACACAAGGAATTTGTGCATAAGCTCTCAGTGTACATAAAAGAAAAAATACATTCATCACGAATCGTAAAGTACAACACTTAATGATTGTTCATAGGGTACAAATATGCAATCAAGTCATATTAGGAAACAATCAATATACATCGTAAGGATACAAGCACAAAATTACAGTCATACACTCATAAGCAGAAGGAGATGGGTGATAGGAACGATGAGAAGATTAATAGTAGTGCAGACTTAGTAAATAGTTTGACGGTGTGGAAGGAACATACCGTAGCCTTATCACACAAACGTTGAGCTAAGCTGGCAGTCATCACTTTTAACTCGGAAGCTGCTTACTGTCCCCGTTCCCGATAACAAGGGACCTGAGATTTGATCTTAAAATTTGCTAAGAATGATTTTAAAAATTTAACCGGCACATAACGTTGGGGAAGGTGGTTGAATGCGGGTTCGACTTCCCAAAGAACATAACACAGAGGCCAGGTTGCAGAACATCAATTTCCTGGTTGAAGTAAGTCAGGAGCAACTCTTATTTCATTGAGGGCCGCATCAGGGTTGTGTTTGACCTCAGGTGGCCAGGATGGGCGTGGCCAGCTCAATGCCACTCATGTCGGGGGCGCCTGTGGTGGCCTGAGCGCTGTGCCAGCGAAAACGGACTCCCGAGCTCCATTTTTGGGTGCAACGGCTTCCTGCAGCCCTCTGCCAGCAAAAATGGAGCTGGGGCCCCAGGTTTGTTTACGTGGCACTCCGAAACTAATCCTATTAGTGATTAGAGGATGTGATTCATAATTGGCAGAAATAGCCAACCCTCCAGAAGATAGGCTTAAGATACAGAAGGATCTTAACAAACTTGAACATTGGGCACTATCTAACAAAATGAAATTCAATGGTGTAAAAAGTAAGGTTCTACATTTAGGCAAGAAAAGCCAAATGCACAGGCGCAGTATAGGTGGTACCTTGCTCGATAGTAGCAACTGTGAGAGAAATCTTGGAGTCCTAGTGGAGAACCATTTAAATAGGAGCCAGCCGTGGGCAGCAGCTGCCAAAAAAGCCAACACAGTTCTAGGCTGCATAAACAGAGGGAGAGAATCAAGATCACGTGAAGGGTTAATACCACTTTATAAGGCCTTGGGAAGGCCACACTTGGAATACGGCATCCAGTTTTGGTCTCCACGATGTAGAAAAGATGAGGAGACTCTAGAAAGAGTGCAGAGAAGAGCGACAAAGATGATTAGGGGACTGGAGACTAAAACATATGAAGAATAGTTGCAGGAACTGGGTATGTGTAGTTTGATGAAAAGAAGGACTAGGGGAGACATGATAGCAGCCTTCCAATATCTCAGGGGTTGCCCCAAAGAAGAGAGAGTCAAGCTATTCTCCAAGGCACCTGAAGGTAGAACAAGAAGCAATGGGTGGAAACTAATCAAGGAAAGAAGCAACTTAGAACTGAGGAGAAATTTTCTGACAGTTAGAACAATTGATCAGTGAAAAAACCTGCCTCCAGAAGTTGTGGATGCCCCAACAATGGAAGTTTTTAATAAGATGTTGGATAGCCATTTGTCCGAAATGGTATAGGACTTCCTGCCTAGGCAGGGGGTTGGACTAGAAGACCTCCAAGGTCCCTTCCAACTCTGCTGTTGTATTGTATTGTATAAAACTTTCTAAAATAATGGTTGGCTAATTTTTGTTTTTGCATCTATTGTATCCTACAAAATCTACTCACAAAGTTAGGATGAAATCTTTTTTTTTATCTCTTGGTTCCTCTGTTGCAGTGGTGAAATTCAAATTTTTTTACTACTGGTTCTATGGGCGTGGTTTGGTGGGTGTGGCTTGGTGGGCGTGGCAGGGGAAGGATACTGCAAAACCTCCATTACCATCCTACTTTGCGGCCAGCCAGAGGTGGCATTTGCTGGTTCTCTGAACTACTCAAAATTTCTGCTACCGGTTCTCCAAACTACTCAAAATTTCTGCTGCCGGTTCTCCAAACTACTCAAAATTTCCACTACAGGTTCTCCAGAACCTGTCAGAATTTGGTGAATTTCACCTCTGCTCTGCTGTTTTTGTTTTAAATATTTGAAGTGACCAGATTGCAGGTGTTGAGAGGGGAAGAAGTGCTTACTCATCTTATTGCAAAGGGACACATGTTCAGCTGCCTTAGAAATAAATAAAATATGTAATCTTTATTTTTCAAGCTGATGCATGCCCTGTCTTTACTATTCATTTGAAAAAAATGCCTTTTGGGAACCGTCTCTTGAAATCTCCTTATTGACACAGAAAGTAAAATGAGGCTCAGGGCACGATGCATCCTCAAAGCTATGCTTTTGAAACCGTAGTTAAAAATAAATAAATTATTGCTTGTTTTCAAATCCCATATGAAGAACGGCTGCAGGAACTGGGTATGTCGAGTTTGATGAAGAGAAGGACCAGGGGAGACATGATAGCAGTGTTCCGATACCTCAGAGGGTGCCACAAAGAAGAGGGAGTCAAACTATTCTCCAAGGCACCTGGGGGCAGGACAAGAAGCAATGGGTGGAAACTAATCAAGGAGAGAAGCAACCTAGAACTGAGGAGAAATTTCCTGACAGTTAGAACAATTAACCAGTGGAACAGAAGTTGCCTCCAGAAGTTGTGAATGCCCCAACCCTGGAAGTCTTTAAGAAGATGTTAGATAGCCATTTGTCTAAAACGGTATAGGGTTTCCTGCCTAGGCAGGGAGTTGGACTAGAAGACCTCCAAGGTCCCTTCCAACTCTGCTATTGTATTGTATTGTATTGTATTAACTCCCAGAAATCTCCAGCCAGCTCTGCTGGCTGGAGAATTCTGGAAGTTGAAGTCCACAAGTCTTAAAGTTGTATTGTATTGTATTAAGATTCAATTGGTGGGGGTCAGGCTCTGCTTCCCTTCCCTTGGCAGTTAAAATGCCATTGATGGGAAGATTATCCTGCTATTAATTTCTCCTTTTCCTCTTGCACGCCTCCCATTAATTACTGAGCGATGTGTAAACGCTTTAAAATCCCTTCATTTATTTATTTATTTATTTTATTAAATTTATACCCCGCCCTTCTCCTTGTTAGGACCCAGGGTTCAGCCGCATGGCTTTGAAATCAAAACGGCTTCCAATTTAGGCAACCATCGATTTTGGATTTTGCCTTCAAAGCACTTCAATCTGGCCGTTTTTAGCAAAATGCTGGGATTGATTTCCTTCTCCAGCTGCTAAAGTCTTAACCGGGCTTGATTTATAAACTGGGTTGCGGGGAAAACTTGATGGGATTCCGTGAAAGTCTATGGCAGTGTTTCTTACCCAACCGTGCAACCTCCAGATAGCTGGACTTCAATTCCCAGAATTCCCCTGCCAACAAGGCTATTCCTGCAGATTCTGATAATAAAACTCACTCATTAGACAACTGATGAGGTTGATAAAGCATTGATACCAATGGTAAAAGATTCACTTGAATAAATGGTTTCAACTCCGACCCTCAAGACGATGCTATAGGGCACTGCACACCAGGACAACTAGACACAAGGACAATTTTTCCCCGAATGCCATCACTCTGCTAATTAAATAATTCCCTCAACATTGTCAAACGATTTATTAAGTCTGCATTACTATTACTATTAATCTTCTCATCGTTCCTATCATCCATCTCCTGCCACTTATGACTGTATGACTGTTGCTTATATCCTTACAATTTATGTTGATTGTTTCCTAGTATGATTTGATTGCTTATTTGTATCCTATGACTTTCATTAAGTGTTGTACCTTATGATTCGTGACAAATGTATCTTTTCTTTTATGTACACTGAGAGCATCTGCACCAAAGACGAATTCCCTGTGTGTCTAATCTCTCTTGGACAATAAAGAATCCTAGCCTAGCCTAGCCTAGCCTATTCTATTCCCTATCCCCTATCCCCTATGCCGTTCTATTCTATTCTATTCTATCCTATTCTATCCTCTATTCCTATTCCTATCCCATTCTATCCTATCCTATCCTATCCTCTATTTCTATTTATTCTATTCTATTCTATTCTATTCTATCCTCTATTCCTATCCCTATCTCTATCCCTTCCCATCCCATCCCATCCCATCCTATCCTCTTTTCCTATTCCTATTCTATTCTATTCTATTCTATTCTCTATCCCTATCCCTATCCCTTCCCATCCCATCCCATCCTATCCTCTTTTCCTATGCCTCGAGTCCCTTCGGAGAGAGAGAACGGTCCATAAATTAAAATTATTATTATTATTATTATTATTATTATTATTATTATTATTATTATTATTATTATTATTATTATTATTATTATTATTATTCCTATTCTATTCTATTCTATCCTCTATTCCTATTCCCATTCTATCCCATTCTATCCCATTCTATTCTATTCTATTCTATTCTATCCTCTATTCCTATCCCTATCCCTATCCCTTCCCATCCCATCCCATCCCATCCTATCCTCTTTTCCTATTCCCATTCTATTCTATTCTATTCTATTCTATCCTCTTTTCCTATTCCTATTCCCATCCCATCCTATCCTATCCTATCCTATTCTTATTCTTTTGTAAATTCAACCCGGTTTCTATCCCAAGTGTGCTTTTTCAAGAGGCAACTGTTTTTCTTTGAAGACGTTTCGCTACTCATCCAAGAAGCTTCTTCAGCTCTGACAGGATGGGCATTTGCTGGTTATTTGCATTCTTTTTAGAAATCCGCTGAGGCCACTTGGAGGTTTGTCTGTGTTCTCAGGGTCACCTGGGTGGCGCAAATGGATATGTAGCCTTTTTGGAACGACTGAAATGACTATGTTGCAAACCCAGTTGCTTCAACACTGGAGGTTTTTAAGAGGAGACCAGACAGCCGCTTGTCTGGAATGATACCTGAGCAGGGGGTTGGACTAGAAGACCTCCAAGGTCCCTTCCAACTCTGTTACTCTTTTATTCTATTCTGAATGAAGCAGCACTTCAGTTCCTGCAATCTGTTTTGCGCATTTTCAAAATACTTTCCCCCAATTCTTTACAAAACAGCGAAATGAATTCTTGGCAGTCCTTCAGAGAGGAGACTATGTCGGGCTCTTTGACCTCTGCCTCTAATTGGAAGTGATTTTTTTCCCCCCAAATGCAATTCTCACAGAGTCTCTTTAATAAGATGAATGGAGAATAAAGGGCGAAGGTTGGGATCACTACATTTCTAGCTGGCTGAATTATTTCCCAGTTCCCACAATCTATACCGAAGTGTAATAAGGGTTTTTTTTAACTGCCTCTGGCCAGGTGGTGGAACTTGTTTGCTGATAACAAAGTGGCTTGCAGCTTGTAAGTTGACATAAATGTCTTCTAAATCTTTATCAGCCTAGGAACTGACTATTCTAATTATTTTAGGCCTTGCAGGGTGTTATCAGAACTGGCTGCAAAATTGTATCGGGTCAATTAAGTTATTTCCCTTGGCGCTGGAAGGACCATAGGGAAGAATCAGCGCTCTTTGAGAATGGAGGGCCAAAACGTTTTTCTCAACCTTAGGAACTTTAAGGCAAGTGGACTTCAACTTCGGATGTGCCTCAAGCATTCATTATCCGTGCTCAGGGTCACCTTGATTCTGCACAGTTTCAAGACCCTCTTCAGCCAAATTGCTGTCCTCCAAATATTAAGAGAAAATCAACATCTGCTCCAGGATCTTTGCTTCCATCCCTTTTCATGTTGCAAGTCTTACTTCATTCTAAGCCTTTGCTTCCTTGACTTTGTTCTTTCAAGATTCGGGCTATCTGCTGATAGCCTTAGTTATGTGTACCTCTTTCCATTTTTTTTTTGTACTTGTCCTTTTTGTCTTCAGTTTATCAGAGAGTTCTTTGTGTAATCATGCTGGTATCTTCCTGGATTTCTTCTTTTTCTTTTTCAGGGGTATTGTGTTGGACTGGGCTTTTATAATCATATTTTTCAGAGTTTCACAGAGTTTCTTGAGCTGTTTTCTCCTTTTAAGATTTTCATCCATGGAATTTTTCCCAAGCTCTCTCTGAGTTGGTTAAAATCATTTTTTTACTAGTAGTCCTCAACTTACGACCATTTATTCAGTGACTGTTTGAAATTACATCAGCATTGAATGAAGACTTATGAGCCCTGAAGTTAGAGCTGTTGCAATGTCGCTGCAATCATGTGATCAAAATTTGGGTGCTTGGCATCCCACCCACGTTTATGACCACAGGGGTACCAATAAAACAATATTTGTAGCTCAGGGTTGAAATGAGGGGTCCTTGGTACTCTCTGAACATTTCATTACCCAAACTAGTTAACAACTTCAGCAGTAGGTCGCAAAAGGTGATCACGTGTCCCCAGGACATTGTATCCAACATAAATATGAATCGGTTGCAAAGCATCCAAATTTTGATCACGTGACCAAGGGGATGCTGCAGCGGTCGTAAGTGTGGGAAACTGTTGAGGTCCTCGACTTGCGACCGGTCCTCGACTTACGACCGGCTCCAACAACTGCTTCCTTTTGGGGCCCTAAGGAGCCCAGGAGGAGTGGCTGGGAGGGGAGAGGTGAGTAGAGGCTGGTGAGGCATCCTTCGATGTGAGTGACATTGTGTTGGCTGTGCTCACCCAGTCATGTGACCACTTAGCCACACCCACACAGCCGGTCATTAGGCAGATCATATTAGTGGTCCACAGGATTTAAAATTATGAATTTAGTGGTCCTTAAGGTCTGAAAGGTTGGGGACCCCTGGACTAGAAAACCTCCAAGATCCCTTCCAACTCTACTCTACTCTTCTCTTTTTTCTTTTCTTTTCTTTTCTTTTCTTTTCTTTTCTTTTCTTCTCTTCTCTTCTCTTCTCTTCTCTTCTCTTCTCTTCTGTCTTCTGCTCTGTCCTGCTCCACTTTATAATGGAAGGCAATAAGGCCGAAATACAAAAATCAAAGAATTTGAGGAAGGAAGAATTAAAAATCGGGATCCCACCTTATCTGACATCTGTTGCCTTTATTCTTTGCCATTATGTTCGAAACCCCAATTTCACCCTTTTTTGAAGCTTAAGCTTGAAATAGAATTTCATCAAGGAGCCTTACCCCACGGCTCCGATCCACCTTAGCAAAACACAAGGGTGGAAAGCCCCCGAGAAGAATTTATTTTCTCAATGTATCCCCATCCTCCCTTCTCCTTTGCCTCCCTCCTGCTTCGGTTCCCCTCCTTGCTGGCTGTCTCTTTATTTTTGGATTTCGGTTGAGTAATTGATTGGGGAGAAAGTTGTGTGCCAATAAAGGCTACAGCTTGCTAAGCAGAAAACGTTAAAAGGCCCGAGCTGCCATCCGTCCGTTTGATCAATTGTGTTTACTCGGAGATGGAAGAAAGCCTTCCCCGCTGTGATGGAATGGAAGGATGACTTTTGTGCCTGTCAGCAACTTAAAAGCCTCTAGAAAGAAAGAAAAATGCACAGCGCAAGCACCGGCATCAGCCTTGGTTGAACATCTCATGGAGAAAGTCTGTATAGGGGTCAGTCAGTTCAAAGGTCCATTCCAGTAGCCGGCTCGCCTCTGACTCATCCTGCTGCTTCAGAAGTTTTTAGCTGAACAAACTTCGCTTGTCAAAACTCTTTAACGGCAAATGTTTGTCTGAAGCCTAGCAAAATTGAGTATGGCAGGAAGTGGGGGATGTCTACTCTAGAGAAAAGAAGGACTAGGGGCAGTGGTGGGTTTAGAACCTCTTCTGTAGGTGTGGCCTGCTTTGTGGAAGTGGCTTGCTGGCTATGTGACCGGGGTGGGAGTGGCTTGCAAGCCATGTGACTGAGTGGGAGTGGTTTGCCAGTCATGTGACTGGGTGGGGATGGCCAACTTGTAAAATGTGGTGAAACACACTTAACAACGCTCTTGCTTAGCAACCAAAATGTTGGCTCAGGAACTCTGGCATTGGAAGCACGCAAGTCTTAAAGCTGTCAAGTGACAAGACCCTTGCACCCCTAACTCTTTAGGAAAAAAACAACCCAGGGGTGTTCAAACTTGGCAGCTTTAAGACTTGTGGACCTCAACTCCCAGAATTCCTCCTCTCGCTCTTCCTCTGGATGATGGGCGGACGGGCGGGGGGAGGGAGCTGGAACCGGTTCTAAACGGCCCTGTAGATTTGTGGAACCTCTTCTGGGTCCTAACAAGGAGAAGGGCGGGGTATAAATTTAATAAAATAAAATAAAAAATAAATATAGAAGAGGCTAGAACTGGCAGGAACCCACCCCTGACTAGGGGGACGATGACATGATAGTAGTATTTCCAGTATTCCCCTCCTCATTTGTGATTTTGTCAACCCAACTTATAACTTATATTTCAAATGCTTCTAGTTTCCAGAATAGAATATAATTCTTTATTGGCCAAGTGTGATTGGACACACAAGGAATTTGTCTCTGGAACATTAAGAATGGAGGGGAGGGGATTGAAAGGGAAGAGAGGAGGGGAAGGGAGGAGAGGAGGGGAGGGGAGATGGAGAAAGGGGAAGAAGAGAAGAGAAGAATAGGGTGTCAGGGTTCGAAATAGCATCCAAAAGAAAACCAGAGTCCAAGGCAAAGTATTGCTCAAAGTTCCAATTTATGAAGAGAGCCATGTTGGCCCATCTGGGGAAAACCTGAATCTCAAAGCTCCCCAGTTTTCCCCACCCAGCTGAAAGTTCAAGATCTCGCCCCCCCCCCCCCCCACCACACCCACAAGTCCATCCCATGGTCCAATCTCCCACCGCCATGCTAGCAGTTCTACCCATCCAGTTCCGGTCAGGTGCAGAAGTGCAAAGACAAAGGATGACCTTGACTTTCCAAAAGGAATAATAATAATAAATTTAATTTGTAGACCGCTCCCTCTCCCCGAAGGGACTCGGGGCGGTGCACAGGGGAATTAAAAACGTACAAATATAAATACATCATAAATATATAAAATCAAATTAAACAATTTATCCCTGCGCTAAAAAACCTAAAATCTTAAAAACTAAACCCCTTAAAAACCCAATTAAAACAATTTAGATGTACAGACTAAAAAGGCTGGAAGGTAGGTTAGGCCAGACCAGCCTGTTGGAAAAGATAAGTCTTGAGCTTTTGTCGGAAGGCGCGGAGGTCCGTGGTTGTTCTGAGGTCAGGGGGTAGGTCGTTCCATAGAGCTGGGCCCGCCACAGAGAAGGCCCTTCCCCTGGGCATCGCCCGCTGGCATTGCCTAGTGGACGGCACCCGGAGAAGTCCCTCTCTGTGGGAGCGGATCGGTGGGAGGGATGTATGGGGCAGGATGCGATCTCGCAGATATGTTGTTATGGCTACATAGCATCTCACTCCATACAATCCCCTCCTCCCATTTTCCCACAATAGAAAATGCCTAGTAGAAGAATAGAAAGCGTGACAGGCCACAGACCCCAAAGAAAAAACGGCTGCAGGCCTCACATAGGGCTTGAAGGGACCTCGGAGGTGTTCTAGTCCAACCGCTTCAAACAGGAAACCCTATACGACGGCTGTTTTACAACTGCTGTGTTTACTGAACAAACACCATTTTATGACCATTACAATATATGGTGGTAATGGAGAGTCACCCTTATGGTCGTAAGTCGAAGACTATTTTTATAATGTGTCTGTGGTGGCACGATGGTTTGCCCAATGGCTGTTATACAAAAGGCACTTTACTGGTGTTGTATAAACACACACACACACACCTTGTAGAGATGGTTTAGAAATCTCGGCTATCAAAATGTCCCTCTCCAGCGCAATTGCGAGCCAATTTCGATCCCCTTTTGAAGGCTCATCCCCTTCCATCGAAGATAGGTTCTTCCGTGAAAGGCGACAAAAGCTTTGCTGTGGGTTGGCGTTTTCAATTTTCCCAGGAGAAGAGAAGCCCAACCAATCTTTCCCCCTCGCGTCGTTGCCCTTTTTGTTTCTTCGTGCGACCCCCGAAGAACATGTACTCAATAATGGGACAACCCATCTCGCTGACTTCTTGATCAGGTCAAGGATCACAACACAATTAATTATTAGCAGTTTCCAGGTCTTCGGAGAGCAAGCCAAGGTGCTGACCCTTCCTTCTGTGTGTTGGGTCGAGCCTTCGGTGTGTTGCTGACACACCATTCTGGGTAACTTCTTGGAACTTGACATTATCCGTTTTTTTAAAGACCTCTGGTTTGCTACAAGCAGTGTCAACTCTTCATAAGAACATAAGAACAGCCTTGCTGGAAGAGGCCACATCCCATCCAGTCCAGCCTTCTGTCTCCCACAGTGGCTCCCCATTTGCTTCAGGGTCTTCCCAAGCAGATGTCTTCACCTGCTTATGATTCCCTGCAAATGGCATTGAGAGATATCCTGCCTATCTCTCCAACCCGGAGGGCATCCTTAGGCATCCATCATGATAGCCATGGATACCCTTGTTCTCCATGAACTCGTCTAATCCTTTCTTAAAGGTGTCGAGGCTGACGGCTGTCACCACTTCTTCTGGCAGGGAGTTCCATAGACCAGTGATCCTCTGGGTGAAAAAGTCCTTCCTCTTATTTGTTTGAGGTCTAGCTATCAAAAGTTTCATGGAGGGCCCCCTAGTTCTAGTGTTGTGTGATAGGGAAAACCGTTTTTCCTTTTCTACTTTGTCCACACCGTGCATGATTTTATAGACTTCAATCAGGTCACCTCTCAGGCGCCGTCGTTCTAGAGTGAAGAGGCCCAGCCGTTGCAGCCTCAGATGGTAAGGAAGGTGTTCCAGCCCCCTAATCATTCTGGTTGCCCTCCTCTGCCCCTTTTCCATTTCCATTTCCTCCTGTTCTTTGCTTCCACCCACAAGTGTTCCAGGCTGCAGGGATGGCCATTGCCTATTGCCACCTCTGAGCTGCCAAAAGAGCCAACACAGTTCTAGGCTGCATCAACAGAGGGAGAGAATCAAGATCACGTGAAGTGTTAATACCACTTTATAAGGCCTTGGGAAGGCCACACTTGGAATACGGCATTCAGTTTTGGTCACCACAATGTAGAAAAGATGTGGAGACTCTAGAATGAGTGCAGAGAAGAGCAACAAAGATGATTAGGGGACTGGAGGCTAAAACATATGAAGAAAGGTTGCAGGAACTGGGTATGTCTAGTTTAATGAAAAGAAGGATTAGGGGAGACATGATAGCACTGTTCCAATCACTGATATAGAGGCATGCATAAATGACCATCCCCCAAATAAAACTGGTGGTTGTTTTGTCACCATAGCATCCTCAGTGGGCGTCTTGCAAGAACCTTTGTGGCCAAAAGCAATTTAGCAAACCGCTGGCCCTCTGATTGCCATCAAGTTGCTTTAGAATATGGCATGAAAAGCAGCTGGAATCCTGTCCAGTTTTTCTTCCTAAAGAATAGAGCTATTTTGCAACAATAAGCTAAACTCGTGTTATTAAAGTACGACACTCTAAAAGGCTCCGCGTTGTGGCAGCCCAGCTCTTTAGCAAATGGGAAAGGAATCAATAGGCAGCTTTTAACCATTTGGGGATCTAATCCACTTGTCATTGTAAAACTTTCTGGTTCTTGGACAGCAAGTCCAAATATTCCCACATAACACCAATCCTGCGCGAGCTGCATTGGCTTCCTGTGGTCTTTCGGGTGCGCTTCAAGGTTTTGACGACCATCTTTAAAGCGCTCCATGGCTCGGGGCCTAGTTATATGCGAGACCGTCTCCTGCCCCATACATCCCTCAGACCGATACGCTCCCACAGAGAGGGCCTCCTCAGGGTGCCGTCGGCTGGACAATGCCGACTGGCGACACCCAGGGGCAGAGCCTTCTCTGTGGCGGGCCCTGCCCTTTGGAACGACCTACCCCCTGAACTCCGCACCATCTCTGACCTCCGCCTCTTCCGCAAGTGTCTGAAGACACACCTATTCCATCTAGCCGGCTTAGCATAACCCCCATTACTGACTCTTAGATAGTTTTAAATCTGGGTTTTTTAAATTCGGTTTTTAGCGCAGGGCCTATTAGAATAAGTTTTTTAAAATTTTATATGTTTTATATGTGTTTTAACATCCCTGTGCGCCGCCCTGGGTCCGTTTGGAGAAGGGCGGGGTATAAATTTAATAAAATAAAATAAATAAATAAAAAATAAATAAAAATAAATCTACACACAGATTGGTTGGCCATTTAACCAGATTGGGCCACAGCAACGCATGGCCAGGAATGGCTAGTAGTAAAATAGACCAATAGAGAAATATGAAACGATCATTTGGTGCAATTTTTGAAGGGGCCATTGAAGATATTGTTTATGTATTAAGAAAAAAAAAGAGTATTAAAAAAATGGAAAATAATGGAAGGGAATAATTTGGCTGAAAGTGAAAACCAATCTACGATGTAAAATGGATTATGAATAATAATAATAATAATAATAATAATTTAATTTATATCCCGCTCTCTCTCCCCGAGGGGACTCGAGGCGGGGCACAGGCAATTAAAAATACAAATAAACACAAACAAGTACAAAATACAGAATTAAAAATAAATTAAATAAATCCTGCGCTAAAACCTATAAACTAAAAATTACCCCTAAAAAACCCTAACCTAAAAAGAGACTACCCAAGGCCGGCCAGACGAAAAAAGTGAGTCTTTAATTTTAAGCGGAAGGAGCGGAGGTCCGTAGTTGTCCTGATATCGGGGGGAAGGTCATTCCAGAGGGCTGGGCCCGCCACAGAGAAGGCCCTTCCCCTGGGCGCCGCCCGCTGACAAAGTCTAGTGGACGGCACCCGGAGAAGTCCCTCTCTGTGGGAGCGAATCGGCCGTGAGGATGTATGGGGCAGGATCCGATCCCGCAGGTAGCTAGGTCCCGAGCCATGGAGCGCTTTGAAGATGGTAATTAACACCTTGAAGCGCACCCGGAAGACGACAGGTAGCCAGTGCAGCTCGCGCAAGAGCGGTGTTACATGGGCAAACCTAGAGGTGCCCATAATTGCTCGCGCGGCTGCATTCTGGACCAACTGAAGCCTCCGGGTACACCTCAAGGGGAGCCCCATGTAGAGAGAGTTGCAATAATCCAGTCGGGATGTCACGAGAGCATGAGTGACTGTGCGAAGGGCGTCCCGATCCAATAGGGGGCGCAACTGGCGTACCAGGCGAACCTGGTAAAACGCCCTCCTGGCCACGGCTGTCACTTGATCTTCCATGGACAGCCGGGTATCCAGGAGGACACCCAAGTTGCGCGCCCCATCCACAGGGGCAAGATGTTCGCCCCCTATGGCCAGCGTTGGAGAGAGCTGGTTGAACCGGGCAGCCGGAAACCACAGCCACTCGGTCTTGGTCGGGTTGAGCCTAAGTCCGTTACTTCCCATCCAGATCCGCACGGCTTCCAGGCACTGGCACATCACCGCTACGGCATCGTTGGGGTGGTTTGGGGTAGATATGTACAGCTGGGTGTCATCAGCGTACAGGTGGTACTCTACCCCAAAACCACGGATGATCTCGCCCAGCGGCTTCATGTATGCGTTAAACAGGAGAGGCGAGAGGACCGACCCCTGAGGCACCCCGCATGTGAGGGGTCTCGGGGTCGACCTCTGCTCTCCTGCACGCACAAATTGCGATCGGCCAGAGAGGTAGGAGGAGAACCACCGTAAAACGGTGCCTCCCACCCCCAACCCCCCCAGCCGATGCAATAGGATACCATGGTCGATGGTATCGAAAGCCGCCGAGAGGTCTAATAGGACCAGGATGGAGGAACATCCCCCATCTCTGGCCCTCCAGAGATCATCTACCAACGCGACCAATGCCGTCTCGGTGCTATGCCCGGGCCGAAAGCCGGACTGGCGCGGATCTAGATAGTCAACTTCCTCCAGGTGACGGGGAAACTGTTGTGCCACCACACTCTCAACAACCTTCGCCAAGAAGGGAAGGTTGGAGACTGGACGGTAGTTATTCAAAAGAGCTGGGTCCAAAGAGGGCTTCTTGAGGAGGGGCCTCACCATGGCCTCTTTTAGGGAGGCAGGCAAGGAACCCTCACTCAAGGATGCGTTGACAACCTCTTGGAGCCAGCCTCGTGTCACCTCCCAGGATGCCAGTACAAGCCAGGAGGGGCACGGGTCCAATAAACATGTGGTGGCTCGCAGTCGCCCACGTAGCCTGTCCATATCCTCGGAAGTAACGGAGTCAAACTCCTCCCAAACAAGATCTCTCTCGTGGCATCCCACTGGGTCATGAATGGGGGTTAGCTCACTCTGTATCTGGGCGGTTTTCTCCTGCAGAAAAATCACAAATTCCTCTGCTCTACCCTGTAGCGGGGTTTCCCGTTCCCTCTGTTGAAGGAGGTCGCGGGTCACCCTAAACAGGGCGGCAGGGCGGTTTTCTGCGGATGCTATGAGAGTGGCACAATGATGACGTTTGGCCACTCTCAGCGCCACAATGTAAGTCCGTAAATGGGCTCTTACCTGTGTCCGGTCAGATTCAGAGCGGCTAGCCCTCCATCTTCTCTCTAGGCATCTCTTGCGGCGTTTCATCACCCGCAGCTCCACAGTGAACCAAGGAGCCAGGGTGGTTCGCCGCCGCGAGAGAGGCCGCAGGGGCGCGACCCGATCTAAGGCTCCCACGGCCGCACTATTCCATGCGGCCGTGAGGTCCTCCATCGGGGCGCGGGTCAGGGATACAGGAAATGGCCCAAGCGCTGTCTGGAACCCATCCGGGTCCATCAAGCGCCTGGGGCGGTACCAGATTAGTGACTCTGGTTCCGCCTCCCCGCGGAGGGGAGCAGCGGTCGGAAAGTCGAGCCGGAGAAGTGAGTGGTCTGACCATGACAAGGGTGTGATGACTATATCCCCTGTACCCAGATCACTTTTCCATTGGCCCGAGACAAAGATGAGGTCCGGCGTATGTCCACCCTCGTGAGTGGGGCCTTGAATTACTTGGGTCAGGTCCATGGCCGTCATGGAAGCCATGAACTCCCGAGCTACCACGGATGATTCGCCCAACGATGGCAGGTTAAAGTCCCCCATGACTATAAGTCTGGGGGTCTCCACTGCCACCGTAGCGATCACCTCCAGGAGCTCGGGCAGGGCTGCTGCTACATAGCGGGGAGCCAGGTATACAACCAGCAAGCCCAACTGCCTCCCTAGGCCCCACCTCACGCAGAGGGACTCACAGCCGGAAGTCTGAGGCACAATGGTCTCTCTCGGCTCAAGGCCTTCCTTAATAATGACCGCTACCCCACCACCCCTGCCTAGGGCCCGCGGCTGATGAAATGCGCGGTAGCCTGGTGGGCACATTTCAACGAGGGGATGTCCTCCCTCGTGGCCCAACCAGGTCTCCGCAATTCCTACCAGGTCCGGCTCCCCCTCTGACACAAGGTCACTAATGAGGGGGGCTTTGTTGACAACGGACCTGGCGTTGCAAAACATCAGCCGCAGACCCTGGCTCTGTATTCCCTGGCCACCTAGCCTGCGGGGGTTGTGGCACCCAACCGTTTGTAACCAACGGCTACGTGCCATCAACCGGGAGGAAGGAACTTGTCTCCCCTCGGACCTGCCCCTCCCCACGACCCTCTGGATGGGGAAGCCCTCCACCGGAATGACTTGTGTTTCCCCCCTCTTAACGAAACCATCCGCCTCCCTCCGTCGTCTGCTGGCTCGGCCCGTTCCCTTTTGGCTAGTCTCAACCTGTCTAAACCCTCCCCCCTCCCTGGTGCCCCCTAAAATAAACAGCAATTTGTTAACTAAAAAACCCCTACACCTGCGCTTTCGCCACTTCTCCTGACTTATTAGTCCCTCATCAAAGTGTGCCCTTGATAATACAGCGGGCCATACCTGCGAGAGGGGGGACTCCCGCAGTAGGATTAGGTCTGCCCTTGAATATATTACGGGTCACATCGACAGCAGGGAATCAATTTGGGTACAGAGATGTTTAGATGGTCGGAATAAATATTAAATATTAAATAAGATGTTAAAATATATATTCAATAAATATTGGAAAGATGTTAAAATTAATTAATTCCAGTAAGTTAATGATACGGTATAGAAAAGTTAAAATCCTGGGTATGATGGTCAATAAATAATTGCATAAAGTGCACATGATCACATAAGTGCACTATCACAGGCGTGGCCTTAGCAAGTCCAGTCCAGTCCCACTCTTCCAGAGCCTCAGGCCTCAGCCAAAGATGGTACATGGTTGGGCCCCTTGCAGGATCTCCCGGCCCCCCTTGTGGGTCCTGGTTTAAGTTGGTTTAAACAGAGTCAGTAGGGAACAGGGCCTCAGCCTGGATCTTCTTAGGCCTCGGCCCAGCTGTTATGCGGCCTCCCGGCTCCCGGCTCCCGGCTGCTAGACCTCCGATTTTCCACTCACCGGTACTCTAATGGAGTCGGCCAAATAAAGGAGTCCAGATTGGGTCATCTTGGCTACGGCCCTGCTGTTATCGGGCCTAGATCGTCCTCGCCAGGTGTCCCTCCCAGACTGGCATCCCGGCCTTCTGCGTCCTGGCCCCCCATGGCCCTCCGCACTCGGCAGTCCCAGCTTGCCTTCTGTCCAGCCTGGTGTCCCGGCCTCCGGCAACCCGGCCTCTCACGTCCTTCGGCCTCCGACGGTCGGCGCGCCTCGGCAGACCTTCTGGCAAGCCTCCTGCCCAGCCTCCTGCCCGGTTTCCACCTCTCCAGCGTCCAGCAAGCCTTCTGCCCGGTCTCCAGCACTCCGCTTTCTCCCCCGCTTTCTCCCCCCGGCGGGCTCAACAAGCCCGGCATCGGCCCGCCATCGACCTGACGCCCGGCGTCTCCAGCTGACCGGCGCCTTCCGGTCAGCAAAACCCCCGTTCTTGGCCGTCAACTCACCCTGGGAGGCCGTCCATGGCCTCGATGGTAAGCCAGGGTGGTCACTTACTGGGCCCGACCCTCAAAGCTGGTAAGGAGGGTCGGGCGGCATCTCTTTTAACCAAAAAGCCCCCACGGCCCGCGCGGAGCTCAAAGGCAGACCGCCATCTCTTCGCGCATGCGCTATCATTCGCACATGCGCTATGGTAAAGGAGAGGATGTAAAAGGGAAGATCCAGTCAACACTTTGTTTCTATAATGTGTGTAAAGATGGGGGGAATCAAAGCCTGTGGGCTGGTTCCGGCTCACGGAGTGTTTAAATCTGATCGGCAGGGCCGCCCTGGAAATAGCAAAAGACCAGTCCATGGTGCCTCTGGTAGTCAAAATGGTGTTGGGGGGGGGGGTATTCCCCCCACCTGTGTCCTGTTTTGCCTCGCAGGGTGCTGCAGGAGGCGTCCTTCCTATCTCCACCCCCCCCCCCCCCTTCTTCCCAGTCGGCCCGTGGAGGAGAACTACAATGCTGATCTGGCCCTCGAAGAAATCCGGTTTGACACCCCTGGTCTAAAGAGCCAAAAGCTTTGTTATTTGTACTTTAAATTATTAAACTGTCCAAACTGAGGGCGGGACAAGAAGTACCGTATTTCTCAGCGTATAAGACGCAGCTTTTTCCCTCAAAAAAGAGGCTGAAAATCTGGGTGTGTCTTATACACTGAATACAGCATTTTTGGCCTTCTGAAACCCTGCCCCCTTCACCAAAATGGCAGTGCATAGCTTGTAGGAGGCTTCCAGAGAGCTCCGGGGAGCTGGGGAGGGAAGAACGGCCCGGTTTTTAACTCAATTTTGCCCCCCCCCCGGGCCCGGTTTTGCAAGGTCTGCAGAGTGCAAAACCTTTTTAAAAAAATATTGCCTCTTCAAAATCTTGGTGCATCTTATACTCAGAAAAATACAGTAATGGGTGAAAGCTTGTCAAAGAAAGATCCCTCCTAGAATGTTCTAGGTGAAATTTCTTCTCAGTTAAAACAATTGATCAGTGGAATGGAATGGTGTAGGGTCTCCTGCTTAAGCAGGGGGTTGGACTAGAACAGGGGTGTCAAACTTGATGTCATTGAGGGCCGCATCAGAGTTGTGTTTGACCTGAGGGTGGGGGAAGGGTCCAGGGTGGGCGTGGCCAGCTCGATGTCACTCCTGTCGGGGGCACCTGTGGTGGCCCGAGTGTTCTGCCAGTGAAAGCAGGCTCCCGAGTTCTAGTTTCATCTGCCACGGCCGCCTGAAAATAGAGCGCAGGAGGGCCTCCTGACCTCCATTTTCATTGGCCCAAGGTTGCAGGAGGCTGTGGCAGCCGAAAACGGAGCTTGGGTGCCTGTTTTTGCATGCCAGTCCAGGGTGGCCCCGCGAGCCAAATCTAAGTACCTCATGGGCCGGATTCAGACCCCAGGCCTTGAGTTTGACACTCCTGAACTACAAGATCTGCAACGTCCCTTGTGCGATTCTGTTACACTTGTATAGTCAAGGATACCCTTTCTGGGACAGTTATATTGTTGTTTATTTTTCTCCCTCTTTCTCTTCTCTGTAGGGCAATTCTGGCCTGGGGTTCAGTATTGCTGGAGGGACAGATAACCCACATATCGGGGACGATCCTGGAATATTTATTACGAAGATAATACCAGGAGGAGCTGCCGCAGAGGATGGAAGACTCAGGTAATTTGCCCTTTTTATTTTCTAAACATAGAATCTGACATTGTACCGGTTGTGGCTCGCCAGCAGAGCTGATGGCAGATTCAGATAGTGAGGAGGTTGGGCCAGTCCTGGAGTCTGGGGAAGGCTCTGGAGAACAGCTGGAGATTGTTTCCAGTGTGCATATGTGCAGAGGTGCCAGGAGAAGGTAACAGCTAAGGAACAAGGGTTGACTCGGGAGTAAAGCCTCTCATTTCGCCTCGAGCAGTAATGGAAGCGAGCCCTGGCCAGCATTCCTTCCTCCTTCCTTTGAGAGTTGGGGAAAACGAGGCGAAATGAGAGGCGCCAGGCCGTGTGGAAGGCGAGGGAAGGGCGCAGCGGTGGGGGAGGCAGGCCATCCCCCAAGCCGGTTCTTGGAGGAAGGAGGCAGGGATGCCAGCCTGCATCCCATGGATGGGGATTCCATTGTTTGCTCGGCCCGATTTCTGGCATGCCATGGACTGGTGCCAGTCCTTGGACCAAGGGTTGGAGACCGCTTTTCTAAGAGATTGTATCCAAGAATCATGAAACAATTCTTAATCACAGCTGGATCAAACAGATTGATTTTGGTGTTTTCCATCTTGTTCTATGCCAGGGGTGTCAAACTCAAGGCCCCGGGGGCCAGATCCGGTCCACAGGGTGCTTAGTTCTGGTCCATGGGGCTGCCCTGGAAATAACAAACGACCGGCCCATGATGCCTCTGCAGGGGTGGGATCCTACCGGTTTAACAACTGGTTTGCCGAGCGCACACACCTGATGCACGCTGAGCGTGTGCCCAGTTTACAGAGAAATCACCTTTCGCCTTACTGCTGGGGAGGAAAACAGCTGAGGCGCACTAATCCACTGTACCACACCTGTCAGCTGGGCTTCAGAAAAGGGAATATAGGTGAGTGTTGTGGCCCAGCTGGCTCCGGATGAGCTGGTAATGGATTATTCTATTGAAGAGTCCTATCAGTCTGCCCTGGAGGAGGAGGGAGACCTTGAGGAAGCAGAGAGTCTGGTTGGCCACCAGGAGGCGCCTGGGTCATGGAGCAGTGGAGAGGATCAGGGGCCGTTTGTCACTGAATGCTAGATTACGCAGGGTTGAGAAAAGGAGGCAACAGTTACGTAAGAGGCAAGCTTGTAAGCCCTGATGAGCACCAGCTGGTTGCTGAGTGGCCCCTCCCAAGAGATCTTATAAGGAAGGCTTTGGGGAGGGGTCAGTTGCAGGAAACAACAGTGACAACTCCTCATTGGAAATTCTGGTCATTCGCGTCTGCAATTCTCTGTCTGTCTTTGTTACGTGAGTTAGGGCTTGCAGTTAAGGAGATAATGGCAAGCAGCCAAGGAGATAGTGGCAAGCAGCCAAGCTTGTGTGTGTGTCCGTCTGTGGGGGCAGAACAGGTGAGTATAGTAGAGGGGCAGGCAGGTGGCCCAGAGCGAACCAGTTTGCTCCACTGATGGGTTCCAGATCCCGTCACAACTGATATGCTACAACAGGGCCAGGCATCCACCTCGGGCATGCCACCGCCGTGCAATGCTCCAGCTGCACGGGTGGAGGTTGAGCAAGCAGCGTACGCTGCGCGCACATGTGCAAATGGCCTGGTGGGCTTAAAAAGAGGTAAGGAACGCAGGCGGGTGGGTGGACCCAACGAAACATCATTCTGGTACGTACCGCCCAGAACCCACCACTGGTTTGCTCCTAGCTGATAATCGGAGCTACCAATTTTCCCGAACTGGTCTGAACCGGTAGAATCCCACCCCTATGCCTCTGCCATCAAAAACAGAGCTCGGGAGGGCCACATGCAGCCCCCCCCCCAGTTCTGTTTTCACTGGTAGCGGGCTGCAGGAGGCTGTCGCAGCCAAAAACGGAGCTCAGGAGCCCGTTTTCGCTGGCAGAGTGCTCAGGCTACCACAGGAACCACCAACACAAGTGATGTCGAGATGGCCACACACCCCCTCGTCACACCCACCCCATCCCCCCCCCCCCGAGGTCAAACACAACCCTGATGCGGCCCTCAATGAAATCATGTCTGACGCCCCTGTTTTAGGCAATCAGCTGGGTATTAGAAGCTGGCGAGAAAAGCAGAGTGAGTTTAGAGTTTATTGGTTTTTTATACCGCCCTACTCCCGAAGGACTCAGGGCGGTGTACAGCCAGAATAAAAACAAATCTATAAATCTATAAAAACAAATGTATAAAAGTTATATATTTTAAAAACTTTTAAAAGACATAATTAAAATATCAGCCGAAACGTGGAAAAAAACCAAACTAACCCTGATTAAAATGAAACTCAATTGTGAAAAAAGTAAGGTTCTACATTTAGGCAAGAAAAACCAAATGCACAAGTACAGTATAGGTGGTACCTTGCTCAATAGTAGCAACTGTGAGAGGGATCTTGGAATCCTAGTGGACAACCATTGAAATAGGAGCCAGCCGTGTGCAGCAGCTGCCAAAAAAGCCAACACAGTTCTAGGCTGCATCAACAGAGGGATAGAATCTAGATCACGTCGAGTGTTAATGCCACTGTATAGTGCCTGGTAAGGCCACACTTGGAATACTGCATACAGTTTTGGTCGCCACGATGTAGAAAAGACGTGGAGACTCTGGAAAGAGTGCAGAGAAGAGCAACCAAGATGATTAGGGGACTGGAGACTAAAACATATGAAGAACGGTTGCAGGAGCTGGGTATGTCTAGTTTGATGAAGAGAAGGACCAGGGGAGACATGATAGCAGTGTTCCGATATCTCAGAGGGTGCCACAAAGAAGAGGGAGCCAAACTATTCTCCAAGGCACCTGGGGGCAGGACAAGAAGCAATGGGTGGAAACTAATCAAGGAGAGAAGCAACTTAAAACTAAGGAGAAATTTCCTGGCAGTTAGAACAATTAACCTCTGGAACAGCTTGCCTTCAGAAGTTGTGAATGCCCCAACCCTGGAAGTCTTTAAGAAGATGTTAGATAGCCATTTGTCTGAAATGTTATAAGGTTCCTGCCAATGCAGGTGGTTGGACTAGAAGACCTACAAGGTCCCTTCCAACTCTGCTATTGTATTGTATTGTATTGTAAAATAGTAAAAATTTAAATTTAAAAATCATGCTTTATGCCAGCCCGGCTTGTTGAAAGAGAAAGCTTTTGAGACCGCGGTGGAAGGTGCGTAAGACACATTTCTAATCCTATTTTTCCTCTGTATAATCTATGCTACCGGCTAAAGAGAAACTCGGAGTTATCCCTGTGTGGCAAAGTAGCGTTTCATGGATTTACAATCTCACCGATGCTTGTCAACGCTGTTGTTGGATGATTTTAGAAGCCATAAATTGGGAAGGAAGGGGGGGGGGGGAATCCACATTACAGCTCCAACAGCCAACAGATTGATGAAGCAGAGAACTGCTGACCGCAGTAGGTCCATCAATCAGCCTAATTGATAGCTCTCTCCCTAGATTCTACCAGGACTGTATTAGCTGCTGGTGAGCCTGATAAAAACCCACAAATTCCTGGCTCGTACTTGAGATTTGTTTGTTTGCTGTTTCTTAAAATTATTTGCCACCCAACTTCCTTTCCTGGTCCAGGATTCGCTGCACCCGTTCATTCAGTCCCTGTTCATCTCACAACTGGACTACTGTCATGTACTCTACATGGGGCTGCTGGACTGCCATCTGTCAGAAATGGTGTAGGGTCTCCTGCTTGGGCAGGGGGCTGGACTAGATGACCAACAAGGTCCCTTCCAACTCTGTTAATCTGTATCTGTATCAATCATTTTAAATGTGTGGCCATCTAATCTTCTCCCAACGCTTGGGAGAAAAATTGGGTCTTTTACGGTCTTAATGGTAAAGGTTCTCCTCGCATATATGTGCTAGCAGTATCCAACTCTAGGGGGCGGTGCTCATCTCTGTTTCAAAGCCGAAGAGCCAGCGCTGTCCGAAGACGTCTCCGTGGCCATGTGGCCGGCATGACTCAACACTGAAGGCACATGGAACGCTGTTCCCTTCCCACCAAAGGTGGTCCCTATTTTTCTACTTGCATTTTTTACGTGCTTTCGAACTGCTAGGTTGGCAGAAGCTGGGACAAGGAACAGGAGCTCACTCTGTTATGTGGCACTAGGGATTCGAACCTCCGAACTGCCAACCTTTCTGATCGACAAGCTCAGCTTCTTAGCCACTGAGCCACCGCATCCCTCTTTACAGTTTTAGGGAAGGCTAAAGGATGGAGGCCTGTTGAAATTCAAGGAGCAGGGAGTTCCACAGGAAAAAATCAGCTTCCTAGTTCCCATCAGGTGGGAATATTTGATGAAAGGAACTAGAACATGAGAACTGATGTCCTTGATGGGCAGACCCCATTACAGTCGTAAGTGAAGGACTACTTGCCCTGTGAATCCTGCTTTTCACCCAAGAAATTGTGTTGATAGTTCTTCTTCATCAGAACAGATTAACAGAATTGGAAGGGACCTTGGTGGGTCATCTAGTCCTATCCCTTGCTCAAGCAGGGGACCCTACACCGTTTCTGGCAGATGGCAGTCCAGTCTCTTCTTGAAAGCCTCCAGGGATGAAGCTCCCACAACTTCCGAAGGCAGCTTCTGTTCCATGGGTTGATTGCTCTCTCTGTCAGAAAATTTCTCCTTATTTGGGGTCTTTTTGTGACCTTTTGAAGCTTCTGCAAGCCAAGCTAATCTCTCTTCATAAAAATGCAATTTTGGTCTTGCTTTACTCAACTGCTTAACGAACTTTGGATCTAGAATGGCTTGTTCAATTTAATGTAGGATTGAGACAACAGAATGATAGCAGTAGCCATAGCACTTAGACTTACTGCATTTTTCGGAGTATAAGACGCACCTTTCCCCCCCCCCCAAAAAGAGGGTGAAAAATCTGGGTGCGTCTTATACACTGAATACAGCATTTTTGGTCTCCCGAAACCCTACCCCCCCCCTTCACCAAAATGGACGTGCAGAGGGATTGGGAGGCCTGCAAAATACTCCTGGGGGCTGGGGAGGGCAAAAAAGAGCAAAAAACGGGTCGTATTTTGTTCGGTTTTGCCCCACCCCCACATCCTGGAGCACATTGCAGGCCTCTCAAACTTTCTGCATGTCCCATTTTCCACAGAAAATGAGGTGTACGGGGGTTTGAGATGCCTGCGGAGTGCAAAAACGTTTTTTTTAAATTTACCTCTTCAAAATCTTGGTTCGTCTTATACTCCGGCAAATACGGTATGTACCACTTCCCAGTGCTTTTACAGCCCTCTCTAAGTGGTTCACAGAGTCAGCCTCTTGCCCCCCAACAGTCTGGGTCCTTATTTGACCCACCTCGGAAGGAGGGAAGGCTGAGTCAATCTGGAGCCTGGTGGGATTCGAACTGCCAAATTGCAGGCAGCAAAAGTAGCCTGCAGTACTGCATTCTAACCACTGTGGTTCTTGATTAAAATGATTGAAGGATTGTTTTTAAAAAGTTTTACTTTCATCACAGGTAGGGAAAGTAAAACTTTTTTTTTAAAGCAATCACAGTAGAGGTTGGAGGAGAATAATGGAAGGAGATTGAGCCAACTTGAATGATTCTATCAACCCCAGTAAGGAATCCCTACAGGGGGAGAGCCTTCTCTGTGGGAGCCCCTGTCCTCGGGAACGAATTGCCCCCGGAATTAAGACCTATCCCTGACTTACGCACCTTCCGCCGTGCTCTCAAAACCTTTTTTTCCCAACAAGCCTGGCTGGCATAAAAATGAATTTTTAAATATGAATTTTTATTCATTTTAATCGGGGTTTGTTTTTTTTAATTTTAAAAGAGGCCAAATTGTTTAATATGCTTTTAGAACTGTTTTTAAACTTTTATATATCTGTTTTACTTTGGCTGTACACCGCCCTGAGTCCTTCGGGAGTAGAGCGGTATAAAAAACTAATAAACCTAAATCTAAACTTAAACATCTGAAGACTGCAAAACCAGAAGAAAATTATGAAGAAGAAGCAATTGGAAGCTGTGTTACTGTCCTCAAATCTAAACCTCTTCATGATTCATATATAATTATAATCAGGAGGTTATGAGTTCAATCCTAAGGAGAGGCAGATGTAGGGTCTCCTGCTTGGGCAGGGGGTTGGATTAGATGACCTGCAAGGACCCTTCCAACTATTAATCTGTTAACATGACACTGAAGGCAAATCAGATCAAAATTCGACTTGGCAGAAGGAGAAAGCTGGAATTCTTTTTTTAAAAAAATAAAGGGTTTTTTGTTTTGTTTTTTCATTTTCATTACAAATAACCACATGTATACTATTACATAACCAACATCATATTGCATTGTTAAATGTTTACATCGATTCATCTTGCCATCCACTCCCAAAAACGATGATTGGCTCTTCTGCTCTCCATACACCATATTTGTACCTTATCCATCGCTTTCTCTTTCTCTCCTCCCCCTCCCTCTCTCCTTTCTTCCCTCTGTCATCCTTCTCTTCTCTACTTCCCCTTCCTCTCTCCTTCTCCTCTCTCCCCTTTCCACTCCTCCTTTCTCTCCTCCCCCTCCCTCTCTCCTTTCTTCCTTCTGTCGTCCTTCCCCTTCCTCTCTCCTTCTCCTCTCTCCCCTTTCCACTCCTCCTTTCTCTCCCCCTCCTCCATACCTCCTTTCTTCCCTCTGTTGTCCTTCTCAACTCTACTTCCCCTTCCTCTCTCCTTCTCCTCTCTCCCCTTTCCACTCCTCCTTTCTCTCCCCCTCCTCCATACCTCCTTTCTTCCCTCTGTCGTCCTTCTCTTCTCTACTTCCCCTTCCTCTCTCCTCCTCTCTCCCCTTTCCACTCCTCCTTTCTCCCTCCCTCCTCCCTCTCTCCTTTCTTCCCTCTGTCATCCTTCTCTACTTCCCCTTCCTCTCTCCTTCTCCTCTCTCCCCTTTCCACTCCTCCTTTCTCTCCTCCTCTTCCTGCCCTCTCTCCTATCCCTCTCTTCTTCCCTTATCTCTCTCCTCTATTTCCCACTCTTCCTCTCATTTACTTGGTGTATTGCAGCCTCTGAGCGAGCTCCATTTTACGTTGATGGTATTTATAATTCCATTTCCATATACACATTTAATTTTAACATATGTCTTCCTAGAAAGCTGGAATTCTTTAAAAAGAAAAAAAAATGAAGGAATAATCACAGCAGCGCCAGGCAGGCGATTCAAATTTGTATCGTTAAAGCCGAAGCTGAACATATTTCAAAGGTCAGAAAACGCTGACTCTTGTCAGTTCGAAGCGGGGCTTGTTGATTCCCCCTCATTAGTGGCTGAAGCCAAATTGCTCCGACTGAGAATAGACGCAACTCAGTTAAATTTCAAAAATTGTGGATTGGTATTTATGAAGAAAGTTCGGCTTTATTGTTAGCAAAAGTACAATACAACACAATAGCAGAGTTGGAAGGGACCTTGGAGGTCTTCTAGTCCAACCCCCTGCCTAGGCAGGAAACCCTATACCGTTTCAGACAAATGCCTATCCAACATCTTCTTGAAGACTTCCAGTGTTGGGTCATTCACAACTTCTGGAGGCAATTTCTGTTCCACTGATTAATTGTTCTGTCAGGAAATTTCTCCTCAGTTCTAAGTTGCTTCTCTCCTTGATTAGTTTCCATTGCTTCTTGTTTTGCCATCAGGTGCTTTGGAGAATAGTTTGACTCTCTCTTCTTTGTGGCAACCCCTGAGATATTGGAAGACTGCTATCCTGTCTCCCCTGGTCCTTCTTTTCATTAAACAAGACATACCCAGTTCCTGCAACCGTTCTTCATATGTTTTAGTCTCCAGTCCCCTAATCCTCTTTGTTGCTCTTCTCTGCACTCTTTCCAGAGTCTCCACATCTTTTTTACATCGTGGCGACCAAAACTGGATGCCATATTCCAAATGTGGCCTTATAAAGTGGTATTGGCACTTCATGTGATCTTGATTCTCTCTGTTGATGCAGCCTAGAACTGTGTTGGCTTTTTTGGCAGCTGCTGCACACTGCTGGCTCATATTTAAATGGTTGTCCACTAGGACTCCAAGATCCCTCTCACAGTTGCTACTATTGAGCAAGGTACCACCTATACTGTACCTGTGCATTTCGTTTTTCTTGCCTAAATGTAGAACCTTCCTCTTTTCACCATTGAATTTCATTTTGTTAGATAGTGCCCAATGTTCAAGTTTGTCTAGATCCTTCTGTATCTTAAGCCTATCTTCTGGAGTGTTGGCTATTCCTGCCAGCTTGGTGTCATCTGCAAATTTGATGAGTTCCCCATTTATCCCCTGATCCAAATCATTGATGAAGATGTTGAAGAGTACTGGGCCTAAAACAGAGCCTTGGGGTACTCCACTGCATATTTCCCTCCATGTAGATGCGGTTCCATTGAGGACTACACGTTGAGTGTGGTTGATCAGCCAGTTGCGAATCCATCTGGTGGTGCTGTTGTCTAACCCACATTCTTCTACTTTATCTAGTAGTAGGATATGGTCTACTTTGTCAAATGCCTTACTGAAGTGCAGAGACCTCCCATGTAAAAAAAAAAAAAAGCAAGACATGGTGGGATTTTAAGACCCAGACTGACATCGGAAATGCTATACATCAGTTCTATAACTTTCAAATGAATATTTAGAAGTTTAAAATTCACCGACTTAAAAAAAAAGAGGCTGGAGACCTCTTATAATACTACAACTATTTCTCCATGATTCCTAATCTCTTTAATTATGTTGGAAGAAATATCCATCTTCGTCCAGAGGCGGTAGTCTGCCGGTTCGCCCTGCTTCAGACGAATCGTAGTGGCGAGAGGCTCCGCCTACCCACCCAGACATCATCACGGACACTTCACGCATGCTCTGTCTTAGGAGTAGACTCCTAGTGTTGGGTAGGCAATATATAATACCATGATGACAAATGGTCATTGTTGCTTTAAGATGTTGGAATGCAATTAGAGGCTGTAATTATCTCGGCAATAAGAGGAAGTCAGCAGAGCACATTCTCTCTCTCTGCTCGTTCTCTCTACTGATTGCTGTCTGCTCGTTGTGACTGACTGAAGGAAGAAGGAAGAATTGTAAATTGCAACTGTAAGCAATTGTTTGTTAAAGACTTTGTTTGACTCACTATATACTATCAATGCTTGTGAAGCGGTAGTTTAGTTTTACAACACCAGTAAAGCTACTTGTTTTTTACTAACAGTGTCTGAGATACTATTTGTGGGTTTACTCGCAACGTTTCTCTAGCTGCACATTCTGCTGCACAAATTTCTGTCTCCCAAGGGAGATATCTTCCAACACTCTGTGCGCGCTCCCGATTCTGAACTGGTAGCGAAGGTTAGAACATTTCATGCCTGATCTGGTTCACTTCCAAACCGGGAGGAAGGCACTGGAGACAAAATGGAGACTGGAGGCTGATTGGAAAGAAGGTCTATTTATTGATGAAGCAGAACCACCAAGCATGTCTGATCCTGAGCCTCTGACCGCGTGGAGTTGAGAGTGGGGGAGGGGGTATTTATACCTTCTCTGGGCTTTGCACTTGAGCTTCCTGTTCCTGTGCAATAACATGTATTCTATTGTCAGATTCCCTGGGGGCCCTGTACAAATCCTGAGAGTTTGTCTGAGCTGAGTTTGGTTGAAGTTTGGGCTGATGGAATGAAGCGGCTTGTTGGGCAATTCCTATTGTGGCTGAGGGCTAACCCAGCACTGATGATGTTACCTAGCCAAGCAATGAAATGTCTGCAAGAGAAGAAGGAAGCTCAAAGGATCCCTCATTTCAACCCTGAGCTACAAATATTCTCCTTTATTGGAACTCGGAATTAAGGAGAAACTTCCTAACAGTGAGAACTCAGGGCCTAGCTACTTACGAGATGGTCTGCTGCCCCATACGTCCCTACGACCGCTCCGCTCCCACAGAGAGGGTCTTCTCCGGGTACCGTCGGCTGGGCAATGCCGGTTGGCGACACCCAGGGGAAGGGCCTTCTCTGTGGTGGGCCCAACCCTCTGGAACGGCCTACCTCCCGAACTCCGTGTCACCTCGGACCTCCGCCTGTTCCGCTAGCGCTTAAAAACGCACTTTTTTCATCTAGCCAGCCTGGCATGGGCTGCTTGACACCGTTGTGAACCAAAGTTTTAATTAGGGGTTTTAAATTCTGATTTTAGCGCAGGGTTTGATTTAATATAGTTTTAGAGTTTGGTATGTTTGTATATTTGTATATTGGTATTTTAATTTCCCTGTGCGCCACCCCGGGTCCCTTTGTGGGAGATGGGTGCGGGTTATAAATCTGAAAATAAATAAATCTGAAAATAAATAAATAAATAAATAAATAAATAAATAAATAAATAAATAAATAAATAAATAAATAAGAACAATTAATCCGTGAAACAGCTTGCTGTTGGAGGCTTTCAAAAAGAGACCGGTCAGCTGTTTGTCTGAAATGGTTTGGGGCAGGGATGGCTAACCTTTTTGTCGTGCGTATGCCCTAACCCCCCGCGCGTCCCACTCCCCGTGCATGCACGCATGACCTCCCCATGTGTGCCCCGCCCCCTGTGCATGCAGGCACAACCCCCTGCGCATGTGCTCCGCCCCTCACCCATTTTATGCTTCCAGGTCGGTGCACAAAGCTTTCCATGCTCGAAACGGGGCAGGGGAGGGCTTGTATAGTGCCCCATGCCCTGTTTTGGGCCTGGAAGGTCTCTTGCACTCACCTGGAAGCCAAAACAGGGGGGGGCGCAACCCCATGCCCTGTTTTTGGCCTGGAAAGCCTCCTGACCCAAGGCAAAACGGGGCACAGGAGTGCCGCACGGGGCCCCAAAATATAATGCGAGCACTCCCCTGCGCATGCACCCCACGCCCTGCCCATGCATGCATGCATACACCACATGCAAGGCAGAGACCAGCCGACCGGTGGGAGGTATGCACATGCGCAGTGGAGCTGGGCTGGAGTGATGGCTGGCGTGCCCGCAGAGCGGGCTCTGCATGCCACCTGTGGCACACGTGCCATAGATTCCCCATCACGGGTATAGGGCTCCTTCTCAAGTCAGGGGTTGGACTAGAAGACATCCAAGGTCCCTTCCGACTCCATCGGCCTAGATTTCTATGAGTTCTTTGTGCTCTGGTAACCATCGCCAGTCGCTCTCGTTCTTCAGTGCAAAACAGCCCATTTTTTGAAGGAGCTCTCCTTTAATTTTGCTGGCCCTCGTTTGCGTTCCTTCAACAAGTTCAGACAAGATCGTGCCAAGTGAGTTTTTCCACCTCTTGGCCGAGGGAGGCATCTCTTCTGCTCCTTCGTGGGGTGACGTCTCTCCATTCAGAAGAAGAAGAAGAAGAAGAAGAAATGGGTGGAATTTTGGCCTGGGGGTTTGTTGTGACTCTGATTGGTTGGCGTTATTTTTGTCGAGGACAAATCCAATCCAGAATGTCAGGGAGGAAAAGATGAAAGCTGCTTGCAACATACCAATTTGCAAGAGGAGAATGTGTTGCAACCAGTTTTCTGGCTGGATTGAGAAGCTGCTGCTTTGACTTTTTTTTTTTTTTTAAACCGGAGTGACTTTTTCCAAAACTCGGATTTGACAGGTAACTAAGAAGGCGCCTTCCCTTCTTCGTTTTAATCCCATTTGAGACATTTGCGTTGTGTTGCATCTCCTTGGTATCCTTATTGTAAGCTTGCATTGCTTAGCAGTTCTGGGAAAATTCAGAAGGTCCAGAATTCAGATTCTCTATATATATCTGGAGCAAAGGAGTAAGTACTAACTTCTGTTAAGGCTTTTGTCGTTCTGTTAGATGCAGGGAGAATAACACAGAAAGTTATTTATGCCTTTCCTTTGTCTTCTTCTGGTGAGCTTCATACATGATATTTCTTGTTTACTGCTTGCCGGCTCTGGTGGAATGGGTGGTGAATCCAGATCCTTGCTTCCTGCTGTATCGTTTCACCGGTAAAAGTGTTAATACCATTTTATAATGCCTTGGTAAGGCCACACCTGGAATACTGCATTCAGTTTTGGTCGCCACGATGTAGAAAAGATGTGGAGACTCTAGAAAGAGTGCAGAGAAGAGCAACCAAGATAATTAGGGGATTGGAGGCTAAAACATATGAAGAACGGTTGCAGGAACTGGGTCTGTCTAGTTTAATGAAAAGAAGGACTAGGGGAGACATGATAGCAGTCTTCCAATATCTCAGGGGTTGCCCCAAAGAAGAGGGAGTCAAGGTCTTCTCCAAGGCACCTGAGGGTAGAACGAGAAGCAATGGGTGGAAACTAATCAAGGGGAGAAGCAACTTAGAACTGAGGAGAAATTTCCTGACAGTTAGAACAATTAACCTCTGGAACAGCTTGCCTCCAGAAGTTGTGAATGCCCCAACACTGCAAGTCTTTAAGAAGATGTTGGATAGCCATTTGTCTGAAAGGGTATAAGCTTCCTGCCTATGTAGGGGGTTGAACTAGAAGACCTACAAGGTCCTTTCCAACTCAGTTTATTTATTTATTTTATTTATTTATTTTATTTTATTTAATTTATATACCGCCCTCTCTCCCGATTTGGGACTCAGGGCGGTGCACAGGGATAATAAAAAGATAAATACATATAAATACAATCAATTAAGTAGATTTAAGATTAAATTAAATAAGTTAACCTGTGCTAAAATAATTATTCCTATTCTATTCCTATTCTGTTCCTATTCTATTCTCTTCTGTTCTATCCCTATTCTATCCCTGTTCTGCAATACAATACAATAGCAGAGTTGGAAGGGACCTTGGAGGCAGTGGTGGGTTTCAAATTTTTTAGAACCTACTCTGTAGGTGTGGCCTATTTTGTGGGCGTGGCTTGGCAGTCTTGTGACAGGGTGGGAGGGGCCACCTTTTAAAATGTGGTGAAACTCATTTAACAACACTCTTGCTTAGCAACCAAAATTTTGGACTCAATCGTGATGATAAATTCTTTCTTTCTTTCTTTCTTTCTTTCTTTCTTTCTTTCTTTCTTTCTTTCTTTCTTTCTTTCTTTCTTTCTTTCTTTCTTTCTTTCTTTCTTTCCTTCCTTCCTTCCTTCCTTCCTTTCCTTTCCTTTCCTTTCCTTCCCGTTGGGTCACTGGCAGCGGCGGGCCAGATTTACTTCCAGGTACGCCGGTGGAACCCCCTCTCACCGGTTCTCTAAATTTCACCAACCGGCTCTCGCGAGTAGGTGCGAACCTGCAGAAACCCACCACTGCTTGGAGGTCATCTAGTCCAACTCCCTGCCTAGGCAGGAAGTCCTATACCATTTCGGACAAATGGCTATCCAACATCTTCTTAAAGACTTCCATTCACAACAGAATAGGAATAGAGATTCTTTATTGGCCAAGTGTGATTGGACACAGAAAGAATTTGTCTCCGGTGCGTAAGCTCTCAGTGTACATACAAGCAACAAGTGATAAATCATGTTCACAATGACTGCAACAATACATTTCTCTTTTCCTCCTATTATTACTCCTCGTTCTTTGAGGGTTTGTGATTGCTCGGCTTCCTACTAGCAGGTTATTATCTATTTTGGTTTGGCCTTCAAAGTACTTGTAAGACGAGAATTTGACAGGTTTTCTCGTAATGAGGTTGACTCCCAGGGATTCAAGTGGAACAAGTAGCGCATGGCTTCGAGACAGAGCCTGAAATAATGGAGAAAATGGCTGCTCCAATGGGACTCCTCTAGTGTGCAAATCCATAGTTTCTGAGATTTAGATAGCATTGATTTTTCTGGAAAGCTTCAAAGAATCCCAAGTGTAATCAAACCCGATTACTTTGTACATATGTGCTAGTCGTTCCCAACTCTAGGGGGCGGTGCTCATCTCTTGTTTCAAAGCCGAAGAGCCAGCACTGTCCGAAGATGTCTCCATGGTGCACGGAATCCTGTTCCCTTCTCACCAAAGATGGCTCCTATTTTTCTACTTGCATTTTTTACGGGCTTTCGAACTGGTAGGTTGGCAGAAGCTGGGACAAGGAACGGGAGCTCACTCCGTTATGCGGCGCTAGGGATTCGAACTGCTGAACTGTCGACCTTCTGATCGACAAGCTCAGTGTCTTAGCCACTGAGCCACCACATCCCCTCTATTATGGATACTATTTGATTATTTAGCACATGGTGCGTGAAATCGCTGTGATTAAGAATTATAAGAGTGGCCCACTCTCATTACCTATTAGAGCCAACCGGGGCATTTGCGCATGCGCACGGAACGTACGGTGCTTGCGTGATGCTCCGCCAAGCAGCTGGAGCATCATGGGTGGTGGGTACGCATGCATGTGTTGTGCGTGTGCACGTGGTGGATGCCCGTTGCAGCATATCAGTTGCAACAGGAGCCGGAACTCACCCCTGCATAGAAGAGAGAGAGGATGGGGGGGGGGGTGAGAGAGAGAGGGGGTTAGAGAGAGAGACACATATAGATGAGATAAAGGAGAGATGAGACAGAGACAGAGAGAGACAGATGTAGAAGAGAGACAGAGAGAGAGAAAGACAGGGATAGAGAGAGAGACATGATGAGATAAAGGAGAGATGAGAGAGAGAGAGAGACAGAGGTAGAGAGAGACATGATGAGATAAAGGAGAGATGAGAGAGAGGGGGGGTAGAGGGAGACATGATGAGATAAAGGAGAGATGAGAGAGAGACAGAGAGACAGATATAGAAGAGAGAGAGATATAGAAGAGAGAGAGACAGGGATAGAGAGAGAGACATAGATGAGATAAAGGACAGAGGAGAGAGAGACAGATATAGGAGAAAGAGGGATAGAGAGAGAGTCATAGATGAGATAAAGGAGAGATCAGAGAGAGACAGAGAGAGACAGATATAGGAGAGAGAGAGAGAGGGATAGAGAGAGAGTCATAGATGAGATAAAGGAGAGAGGAGAGAGAGACAGAGAGAGACAGATATATGAGAGAGAGAGAGGGATAGAGAGAGAGTCATAGATGAGATAAAGGAGAGATCAGAGAGAGACAGAAAGAGACAGATATAGGAGAGAGAGAGGGGGGATAGAGAGAGAGACATAGATGAGATAAAGGAGAGAGGAGAGAGAGACAGAGAGAGACAGATATATGAGAGAGAGAGAGGGATAGAGAGAGAGTCATAGATGAGATAAAGGAGAGATCAGAGAGAGACAGAGAGAGACAGATATAGGAGAGAGAGAGAGAGAGGGATAGAGAGAGAGTCATAGATGAGATAAAGGAGAGAGGAGAGAGAGACAGAGAAAGACAGATATATGAGAGAGAGAGAGGGATAGAGAGAGAGTCATAGATGAGATAAAGGAGAGATCAGAGAGAGACAGAGAGAGACAGATATAGGAGAGAGAGAGAGAGGGATAGAGAGACATAGATGAGATAAAGGAGAGAGGAGAGAGAGACAGAGAGAGACAGATATACGAGAGAGAGAGAGACAGGGAGAGACAGATGAGATGAGGAGAGAGATAGATTGTCAAAAAGGAACCACACCTTCAGCAAGCCTGCTACACCTGTATCGCTGGCTTTAGTGCTTAGCTTAATAGAGAATCACTGAGCAAAACTTGATTTGTTTCGTTCTTTGTCAGTTAAAGTATGCCTTCGGATAGCGTTCATGTGGGAGGTGTGATTAGCAAAACTTATTCCCCTCTAAAAAATGGAAATAAAATTTTGTGCGAACTCGTCGTGCTCTTCCCTCCGTCTCAATAAAGTCTGCCGAGATATATTTCCAATCACGCGCCGTTTATTCGGTGGAAAGCCCTTTAATTTAATGTTTTTCACACAGCACACAGATTGCACCGTATTTTGTAACTGCTCCGGTTTGAGATTTTTCCGAGCAAATGGTTATGAATGCTAAGCGTGTTTATTTCGCCTTCTGTTGAGCTATAGCTTATATTTAACTACTAGGTATAAAAATAGCACGTGCCTGGTTTTTAATTTTTGCATTTCCTATACTGCAGGGAATGTTCATTCTGTAGTTTGCTGTCTTGGGGCATAACTTAAACCAGGGGTCTGCAAAGTCAGCTCTTTTAAGACTGGTGGACTTCAACTCCCAGAATTCTGGGAGTTGAAGTCCACCAGTCTTAAAAGAGCCGACTTTGCAGACCCCTGACTTAAACAAAAGTGTGTTTTCTTATTTTATGTTCATGAACCCCCCCAGATAACTCCACTATTTAGCAGCCTGTTTAATCAATGTATGGTACAGAGCAAATAAAGCAATCCCATTGGATGACCAGTTTTTTAACAGAAGCCAAGAGATTGGCTGTACCCACCTCAGAAGGATGGAAGGCTCAGTCGACTTTGAGCCGGCCAGGATCGAACTCCTGTCAGTGAGCAGAGTTCTCCTGCAATACGGCATCCTAACCAGTACTGACAATCCACTTTCTCATGTTGAAATTATAATGGGCACCGTTGCTATAATGGCCTCCTGTTGCTGTTGTTGTTTTCTTCCCCTCAGAGTCAACGATTGCATTTTGCGGGTGAATGAGGTCGACGTATCCGAAGTTTCCCATAGCAAAGCTGTTGAGGCGCTGAAGGAAGCCGGCTCCATCGTACGACTCTATGTCCGCCGGAGGAGGCCTATTCTGGAGACTGTGGTGGAAATTAAATTGTTCAAAGGGCCCAAAGGTAATTATGGACAATGAGGCAAACATAGCCCAGGATGTCTTCAACTTATGACCACCATTGAATGGTCATATATATCAGGGGTCCCCAACTCCTGGGCCGTGGACCAGTGCCGGTCCTTGGCTTGATAGAAACCGGGCCGCAGTGAGCGGTGCAATTCTTAGAAAGGGCCGGAGGGAGGCGGGGGCAGCCCCCTGGGCAGAGCACGCACCAGGGGCGGGAGAGCGCAGGGGCGGCCGCTCGCGCCGTTGGGTGCCCGAGAGGGGCTAGTGAGCTGACTCACACCCCTGCATGTGCATGCGCCGCCTGTTCCCCTTCCCCCAGCTCCCCCTCTACGCCGGCCGAGCCATGGCCACCGGTCCGCGGAATTTTTTTAACTTGAAACTGGTCCCTGGTGCCAAAAAGGTTGGGGACTCCTGATATATATGACCCAGCGCTGGGTTTCCGGATCCGGTCGCAACTGGTATGCTGCGACGGGGCCGGGCGTCCACCACATGCAGCCATGCGGCACACGTATGCACACCACCGCCCTGCGACGCTCCAGCTGCTCGGCGGAACGTTGCAGATGGGCCGTACGCTGCGTGCGCATGCACAAGTGGCCCGGTTGGGTCAAATACAGGTAAGGAGGGCGGGTGGGAGAGCCTTCCAAAGCAAAGTACCGGAATGGTAGCTGGTGCTCTCAGTAGGCACCAGTACGCTCGTACTGGAGCGTACCGGCTGTAACCCACCACTGGTATGACTACCTCTTCCATAGCCAAGTGAGGCGTTTGTTAGGTGAATCGTGCCTAATTTCACAGCCTTTTATTTTTTGTCATGGTTGTTAAGTGATTCACGCCCAATTTTACAACCTTCATCGCCATGGTTGTTAAGCGAATCATGTGGTTGTTAAGCAAATCCCACCTCTCCCATTGACTGTGCTTGTCGAACGCCAACTGCGAAGATTGCAAATTAAGATCACGGGACGTGATAATGCCACTTCAGAGGACCACGTGTACATGCTTCTTGCAGATAGCAGAGTGCTTCACTTTGGCAAGATCCTGTCTATAGGGCTGGATCAATAAAGAACTCGGCTTGGAAGAATCCCCGAGTGTCTGTTAGGATAATCATCCTGATGTTGGATTGACAATATATATATACGCCAGGATTCTTAAAGAGTATATGTAACTTTAAGGACTGTGTGGAATCTGGTTGGCTGTGCTTCCCAGCTCAACCATAAAAGGCAGCTGGAAACACAGTTCATCCCTTTTGCTTTCCTTTGCTTCCTGATTGCCACTGAGGAAGAAGCTGAACCTGAAGATGGAAGAAGAGTATCATTGTTTTTGACTGTAAGATAACTGTGTTTTGGTGAAGGACTGTTTATTGTTACTGGAGTTAGAATCACTGTTTGGAAGAAGTATTTTAGTTACTACAAAAGTAAAGACTATTTTTTTCTACTATCGGTGTTTGATAGTTATTGTGTGTTTTAAGCAACGTATCTCTTGCTTGTCCGGTATATTGCACTATTCCGCTTTTATTTTCCAACGGGGTTTTGTTTTATACCCCTAACGGTGTCTTTCTTGGATTTGGGAGCCTGACGCAGCCTGAGAATGCTGCTTTCGAGCTTAACCTGAGTTCGTTTTCAATAAAGTGTATTCTCAATAAAGTTTCTTCTCCTTTTTCGTTTCCCTTTAGGTCTGGGATTCAGCATTGCCGGAGGCCTAGGAAACCAGCACATCCCTGGTGACAACAGCATCTATGTCACGAAAATTATTGATGGGGGAGCAGCCCAAAAGGACGGACGGTTGCAAGTTGGAGACAGGCTTCTTATGGTGAGAATTGGCACTGGTTTTTTTTTAATCGACGGTGTGATGAAATATAACACACATAAGGCATGCAGGCTCTTACCAATTTACCATGCATCTCCTCCTCCTCCTCCTCCTCTTCTTCTTCTTCCTCTTCTTCTTCCTCCTCCTTCTTCCTCTTCCTCCTCTTCTTCTTCTTCTTCTTCCTCTTCTTCTTCTTCTTCCTCCTCCTCCTCCTCTTCTTCTTCCTCTTCTTCTTCTTCCTCCTCCTCCTCTTCTTCTATTTCTCCTCCTTCTCCTTCTTCTTCCTCTTCTTCTTCCTCCTCCTCTTCCTCCTCCTTCCCCTCCTTCTCCTTCCTCTTCTTCTTCCTCCTCCTCCTCCTTCCTCTTTCTCTTCCTCTTCTTCCTCCTCCTCCTCCTCCTCCTCCTTCTCCTCCTCCTCCTTCCTCTTTCTCTTCCTCTTCTTCCTCCTCCTCCTCCTCCTCTTCTCCTCCTCCTCCTCCTCCTTCCTCTTCCTCTTCTTCTTCTTCTTCCTCTTCTTCTTCCTCCTCCTCCTCCTCTTCTTCTTCTTCTTCTTCTTCTTCCTCTTCTTCCTCCTCCTCCTCCTCCTCCTCTTCTTCTTCTATTTCTCCTCCTTCTCCTCCTTCTCCTTCTTCCTCTTCTTCTTCCTCCTCCTCCTCTTCCTCCTCCTTCCCCTTCTCCTCCTTCCTCTTCTTCTTTCTCCTCCTCCTCCTCCCTCTTTCTCTTCCTCTTCTTCCTCCTTCTCTTCCTCCTCCTTCCCCTTCTCCTCCTTCCTCTTCTTCTTCCTCCTCCTCCTCCTCCTTCTTCTCCTCCTCCTCCTCCTTCCTCTTTCTCTTCCTCTTCTTCCTCCTCCTCTTCCTCCTCCTTCCCCTCCTTCTCCTTCCTCTTCTTCTTCCTCCTCCTCCTCCTTCCTCTTTCTCTTCCTCTTCTTCCTCCTCCTCCTCCTCCTCCTTCTTCTCCTCCTCCTCCTTCCTCTTTCTCTTCCTCTTCTTCCTCCTCCTCCTCCTCCTCCTCTTCTCCTCCTCCTCCTCCTCCTTCCTCTTCCTCTTCTTCTTCTTCTTCTTCCTCTTCTTCTTCCTCCTCCTCCTCCTCTTCTTCTTCTTCTTCTTCTTCTTCCTCTTCTTCCTCCTCCTCCTCCTCCTCCTCTTCTTCTTCTATTTCTCCTCCTTCTCCTCCTTCTCCTTCTTCCTCTTCTTCTTCCTCCTCCTCCTCTTCCTCCTCCTTCCCCTTCTCCTCCTTCCTCTTCTTCTTTCTCCTCCTCCTCCTCCCTCTTTCTCTTCCTCTTCTTCCTCCTTCTCTTCCTCCTCCTTCCCCTTCTCCTCCTTCCTCTTCTTCTTCCTCCTCCTCCTCCTCCTTCTTCTCCTCCTCCTCCTCCTTCCTCTTTCTCTTCCTCTTCTTCCTCCTCCTCCTCCTCCTCTTCTCCTCCTCCTCCTTCCTCTTCCTCTTCCTCTTCCTCCTCCTCCTCCTCCTCCTCCTCCTCCTCCTCCTCCTCCTCCTCCTCCTCCTCCTTCTGCCATATCCACCATCGGACGTTGGTGATCATGTTGGCAATCCTATCTTTGTCAACAGCCACACAAAAAAGTGCTGCTGAGTTTTCTCCAAACCAGTCCCATAGATTTTGACGCCCTGATGTTCTTCTTCTGCCTGGACCTCATATGCCTTCAATCTTCCCCTGGAAGATTAAGTGAAGGATGCCGGATTTTTCTGGGTGTTGCATCACATGTCCAAAAATACTCTTAACTTTTGCTTTTTTTTATGGTTTTGATGATCTCCCTTAGCTTACCCAGGCGGCTTATCCCCTCCTCATTTGTGATTTTGTCAACCCAATGTGTACGTAACAGCCCCCTGTAAAGCCACATTTCAAATTCTTCTGATTTTGTTCAAGTGGTTTTTCTGTGAGAGAGCAACTCTCCACTCCGTAGAGCAGGATAGAAAAGATGCAGCATTTGACAAGGCTCTCTGTACCTCTCCGTTTCCCATTATGATCTATAGGTAGTGCTGAACAGGATAACAAAAGAGTTGGAAGGGACCTTGGAGGTCTTCTAGTCCAGCCTCCTGCTCAGGCAGGAAAGTCTATAGCATTTCAGACAAATGGTTGTCCAATCTCTTCCTAAAAACTTCCAGTGTTGGAGCATTTACAGCTTTGGGTGGCAAGTTGTTCCACGGATTAATTGTTCTGTCAGGAAATGTATCCTTAGTTCTAGGTTGCTTCTGTCCTTGATTAGTTTCCACCCATTGCTTCTTGTTCTGCTTTGGAGAATAGCTTGACTCCCTCTTCTTTATGGCAACCCCTGAGATATCGGAAAACTGCTATCATGTCTCCCCTGGTCCTTCTTTTCATTAAACAAGTTCCTGCAACCAGTTCCTGCAACCTGTGGCCTTTCGGGTGCACTTCAAGGTGTTGATTATCATCTTTAAAGCGCTCCATGGCACGGGACCTAGTTATCTACGGGATCGCATCCTGCCCCATACATCCCTTCGACTGATTCGCTCCCACAGAGAGGGACTTCTCCGGGTGCCGTCCACTAGGCAATGCCAGCGGGCGACGCCCAGGGGAAGGGCCTTCTCTGTGGCGGGCCCAGCCCTCTGGAATGACCTACCCCCCGAACTCAGAACGACCACGGACCTCCACTCCTTCCGCCAGAAACTAAAGACTTACTTTTTCCAACAGGCCGGCCTGGCCTAATTTACCCCACCTAGCCTATAGTCTGAAGCTAAATTGTTTTAATTAGTTTTAAGAGGAAATAGTTTTAATGATTTTATAAATTTTAGCACAGGGATAATAATTTAATCTGGTTTTAAAATTTTATAAATTGTTATGTTTATATGTTTTTTAATTTCCGGTGCACCGCCCCGAGTCCCTTCTGGGAAAGGGAGCGGTCTATAAATCTAATAAAGTATAAGTATAGGTTCTTCATATGTTTGAGCCTCCAGTCCCCCAATCCTCTTTGTTGCTCTTCTCCGCCCTCTTTCTAGAGTCTCCACATCTTTTCTACATCGTGGTGACCAAACCTACATGCCGTATTCCAAGTGTGTCTTACCGTTAGAGTAGATTCAATTGGACTTTCCATTAATAGCAATAGCATTTAGGCTTATATACCAGCCCATACTGCTGATGTAGCCCTCTCTGGGAAATGTAGAAGGCAGAAGCATTATAATTCACATACTATCCTCAAAAATCTGGCTCCTCCTTTTACCGACCTCAGGAGGATGGAAGCAGTGGTGGGATTCAGCCGGTTCGCATCCATTCGGGAGAACCGGTTGTTAACTTTCTAAGCAGTTTGGAGAACCGGTTGTTGGAAGAAATCTCCTATTGTTTTCTTCCACTTTCCAGGGCTAATCCTGTAAGGAAGGCAGGAAGGAAACATTCTGGTGCTGTTTCTAGCCTCATCTTTATTGCCCTCCTTACAGAAACTGCCTCTCCGGTTAACCCTTATTCCATTGTAGCAGCTAAGGCGAAGCGCCCATCAACGTGAGTGACGTGGAGTGGGCCACGCCCACACGGTCACATGACCACTGAGCCCCACCTACCCAGCTGGTCATTAGGGCAGAGAAACCGGTTGTTAAATTATTTGAATCGAACCACCGGAACAAACAGAATATCATAGCCTATGGCAGGGGTCTGCAAAGTTGGCTCTTTTAAGACTGGTGGACTTCAACTCCCAGAATTCCCCAGCCAGCCTGGGGAATTCCCCAGCTGGGGAATTCTGGGAGTTGAAGTCCACCAGTCTTAAAAGAGCCAACTTTGCAGACCCCTGGCGTATGGGAACTATTCTGCCAACGGTTAGAGAACAAATATGAAAGTTAGAACTGAAAGTGCATTAGTGAAATACAGAAAAAATGTTAATAGAATTATATATTTTAAGAAGAGGATCAGACCTCAGTTATCCCTAGGGCAGAGAACCGGTTGTTAAATTATATGAATCCCACTACTGGATGGAAGGCTGAGTCAACATCACGCCCCATCAGGATCAAACTCCAGGCCGTGGGCAGAGTTTTCCTGCAACGGTGCACTTCAACCACTGTGCCACCTCGGCTTTTAATCCCGGTTTTTTTTTAATTTTGACGAGCATATGAACAAAAAGTGGCTCAGTTTCCACATCAGACCTGCTGAATGCACCTTTCTCCCTGCTTTCTTTTAGGTAAACAATTACTGTTTAGAAGAAGTAACACACGAAGAAGCCGTAGCAATATTGAAGAATACATCGGATGTAGTCTATTTAAAAGTGGGGAAGCCAACCACCATCTATATGACCGACCCTTATGGCCCTCCAGATATTACTCATCGTAAGTTATGATATACAAGGTGTTTTGTTTGTTTGTTTGTTTGTTTGCTTTTGCTGGGATGTTGTTGTCAAAACTCTAAGTTTTAAGTGACATTCTAAGGAACAAGAACCAGAGATTCAGAAGGAAGGATTCTCACTCAGAGCACCTTTAGTGAGGAATGAATGGGGAGAGGGGGAAGGTAAGAAACGGTGTGTTTGATACCATAATTCTGGAGGAGGGAAGGAGGTTAATCTAACCAAGGTGTAGTAACACCACTTAAATTGCTCCAGAATTCGTATTATTGTAGCAGAAGAGCAAGCAGAGTTGAGGGCAGAGTTAAGCAAGTCATCAGCATAGAGTTGTTACGTTTCCACAAATGTCTCTCAAACAAATAAGACTAAATAAATAAATAAATAAAACAAATAAGACCTCAAACAAATAAGAGGAAGGCCTTTTTCACCCAGAGGACCACTGGTCTATGGAACTCCCTGCCAGAAGAAGTGGTGACAGCTGTCAGCCTCGACACCTTTAAGAAAGGATGAGAGGAGTTCATGGAGAACAAGGGTATCCATGGCTATCATTATGGATGCCCAAGGACACCCTCCGGGTTGGAGAGATAGGCAGGATATCTCTCAATGCCATTTGCAGGGAATCATAAGCAGGTGAAGACATCTGTTTGGGAAGACCCTGAAGCAAATGGGGAGCCACTGTGGGAGACAGAAGGCTGGACTGGATGGGCTGTGGCCTGTTCCAGCAAGGCTATTCTTATGTTCTTATGTTAAGAAAGAAAGAAAGAAAGAAAGAAAGAAAGAAAGAAAGAAAGAAAGAAAGAAAGAAAGAAAGAAAGAAAGAAAGAAAGAAAGAAAGAAGGATTAGACAGGTTCATGGAGAACAAGGGTATCCATGGCTATCATGATGGATGCCTAAGGACACCCTCCGGGTTGGAGAGATAGGCAGGATATCTCTCAATGCCATTTGCAGGGAATCATAAGCAGGTGAAGACATCTGCTTGGGAAGACCCTGAAGCAAATGGGGAGCCACTGTGGGAGACAGAATGCTGGACCAGATGGGCTGTGGCCTGTTCCAGCAAGGCTATTCTTATGTTCTTATGTCTTAAGTCTAACTCCTCTTGAATTCCATTGACCCTTATCTGTCACTAATTTAGTACTGTACTAAATTAGTTGGGTAATGAAATGTCTGCAAGAAAACAACGAAGCTCAGAGAGCACCAAGGACGCACAGTCCTCATCCTGTTCCTCCTCCTTCTGCTTCTCCATTCCCTTCTAGCACTGAGGACGTTACCTACTTGGGTAATGAAACGTCCGCAGGAAAACAACCAAGCAACAAGCGAGAGACAGCGCGCACCAAGGACCCCACCGTTCAACCCTGAGCTACAAATATTATCTTCCATTGTTACAAACATCTCTTTGGAGATCCTAGGGCCAAGCATTCCGTTTAAACCTTTTCATTATTAATTTAATTAATGTTTAATTAAACATTAATAAAAATATTAACGTCACATGCCAGTCGTTCAGTTGTTTGAGCCAGGGTTCCCCAACTTTTCTGGCTTTGTAGACCAGCACAGGGGAAGTGGGTGGGGTGGGGGCGCGCAGAGGGGATGGTTCTGCATGAGTGGCAGGCAGGAACGTTTGCCGCTCGCACATCCTTGCCTGCTGTTTGCACAACTGGGAATGCACACACGCACCGTTCACCCACCACTTCCACAGTTGGAGAAGATGATACAAAAAACGTACTGATCTGAAACCCGAAATATTTTTGTTGGGGATTTTACCAGAAACTTACAGAAAAGAAAATGTATAATTGATTATCCATGTAATGTAACAGCAGCCAGGGTTGCATTTGCACAACACTGGAACAGTGAAGGGATTCCTATGGATGAGAAAGAGATTAGGAAAATTTTAGAAGGTGCAGAAATGAATAGGTTAACATTTGCAATTAAAGAGAAGGAGCAAACCAGTGTTGGGATTCAGCCGGTTTGCACCCATTCGGGAGTACCAGTTGTTAACTTTCAAAGCAGTTTGGAGAACCGGTTGTTGGAAGAAATCTCCTTTTGTTTTTTTCCCCCACTTCACAGGGCTAATCCTGTCAGGAAGGCAGGAAGGAAACATTCTGGTGCTGTTTCTAGCCTCATCTTTATTGCCCTCCTTACAGAAACTGCCTCTCCGGTTAACTCTTATTCCATTGTAACAGCTAAGGCGAAGCGCCCATCGACGTGAGTGACGTTGAGTTGGCCACGCTCATCCAGTCACATGACCACTGAGCCATGCTTACCCCGCTGGTCATTAGGACAGAGAACTGGTTGTTAAATTATTTGAATCCCACCATTGGAACTAACGGAATATCATAGCGTATGGCAGGGGTCTGCAAAGTTGGCTCTTTTAAGACTGGTGGACTTCAACTCCCAGAATTCCCCAGCCAGCCTGGGGAATTCCCCAGCTGGGGAATTCTGGGAGTTGAAGTCCACCAGTTTTAAAAGAGCCAACTTTGCAGACCCCTGGCGTATGGGAACTATTCTGCCAACGGTTAGAGAACAAATATGAAAGTTAGAACTGAAAGTGCATTAATGAAATATAGAAAATACGTTAATAGAATTACATATTTTAAGAAGAGGCTCAGCTATCAGATATGGTAAGTATATCAGTATTAAGTCAGGAATAGATAAATAACGAATATGGTTGTAAATTCGCATTGAAGGTATTTGTTTTAGACGGCACACTGTTTAATGGAAGATGGATGGTTTGTATTAAAATTATACACACACACACACACATTAAAAAGGCCCTTTAATGGGCCACAGCCAACGGTTGGGGTCCCTGGCTTAAGCCTTGATGCCTAAGAACTAAGGAGAAATTTCCTGACAGTTAGAACAATTCATCAGTGGAAAAGCTTGCCTCCAGAAGTTGTGAATGCTCCAACATTGGAAGTCTTTAAGAAGATGTTGGATCGCCATTTGTCTGAAATGGTATAGGGCTTCCTGCCTAGGGTTGGACTAGGACAGGGGTCTGCAAAGTCGGCTCTTTTAAGACTGGTGGACTTCAACTCCCAGAATTCCCCAGCCAGCTATGCTGGCTGGAGAACTCTGGGAGTTGAACTCCACTAGTCTTAAAAGAGCCGACTTTGCAGACCCCTGGACTAGGAGACCTCCAAGGTCCCTTCCAACTCTGCTATTGTATTGCATTGCATTGCATTATTCAGCATGAATTGAATGGTAGCATGAATTGAAGTGGCGATTGACTGGTAATAAGCTCTCTTCTTTAACCCGTAGCTTATTCCCCACCAATGGAAAACCACATCCTGTCTTCTGGCAACAACGGCACTTTAGAATACAAGACTTCCTTGGCCCCCATCTCTCCGGGAAGATACTCACCTATCCCAAAGCACATGCTAATGGAAGATGACTACCCCAGGTTAGCTATTCATCTTTACTGAGTGCCTTTGATTGATATGCTGGCTTCCAGGAACATGGGGTTGTTGTTTTTTTGATGCTGGGATTTTGATGCTCGACAAGAGTATGAGCCTCTAAATCAGAGGTTCCCAAACTTGGCAACTTTAAGACTTATGGACTTCAATTCCCAGAATTCTCCAGCCAGCTGGCTGGAGAATTCTGGGAGTTGAAGTCCACAAGTCTTAAAGTTGCCAAGTTTGGGAACCTCTGCTCTAAATAATCACATTTATACAGGAAAGAGGCAGTTAGGATCCATCTGGCTGCCCCTGAAGATAATAAGGAGGCGCACTCTTTAAATTTTAAAAGAGGGATTCCCTTCTCAGTAACGTAATGGTTAGAAACGAGAGCCAAACTAGGATAAATAACATTTCGAGCAACTAACGAGGAAGGATTTCCTTCGCGCCACGCTATTTCTCTTTGTCGTAATTTCTTTTCTTTTTTTTTTGCCTCATCCTATCCAAAACGATCAGGTTTTCGCTCTGTTCTGTTTCGTTCCTTTCTGTCTGATCATTTGGAAACATCATTGTTGGATCCCAAATTTGGCTGTTTGTCTGTCCACCGCATTCCGCCTTACCTTGTTAATTGTGTGAGGTTTGAGTCGGCCCTTAACTTAGCAGTAGATCATTTGAATTTCCGTCTGTCTCGGCCATATGGTTTCCCCTGTGGTTTTAAACCTGGGGAGGGCGGGGGGGAAAGGGAGTACCCCTTTCCACCCCCACAAAGCTAATGTTTGCAGTTCCCCTGGCCTCCTTGGTCTTGTGAATGCCATGCGCACGCAAAAGTAGGTTGGAAAAGGAATTCCCGTTCATTTGCTTCTGAAGTCCCAGGAGAGGGGAATAATTTATTTTTATTTTATTTTATTAAATTTATAACCCGCCCTTCTCCAAAAGGACCCAGGGCGGCGCACAGGAATTTAAAATACAATACAAAATCTAGTAAAAACTTATTTGTATACCATCCTGCGCTAAAAACAAATTAAAATCCCCAAATTTAAAACTGTCTAAAATAGTCATTTGTGAAGGTTACGCTAAATGGAACAAATGTGTCTTTAATAAAAACATTTCCCTATTTAGAAATTTCAGAAAAGGTATATGGGAATATTACGTGATGGTATCCCAGAGTCTGTTGGGCCTCACTAAGAAATGTAAAACCAAAGTAGAATTACAGACAGAAACCTCGATGGTTTGAATTAAATAGACACGGAGACCAGGGATGAGCTGCTGGGGGTTTAGGCAATCGTCTAGCTCAGTGGTGGGATACGACTGATACGCCCTGGCATGGGCGTAGGGGTGCCCGCTGGGAGCACCAGGTACCATTTCGGTACGGTGCTCCGGAGGGCCCTCCCGGGCTCCGTTTTCACTGGCAGAGGGCTGCCGGAGAGGGCATTGCGGCCAAAAACGGCGCCTGGAGAATCGTTTCTCCTTTTGCATTTGAGCATGCAAGAAGAGACAGGAAAGGAGTAAAAGGGAAAGAAGTAAGTTAAAGAAAAAAAGAAGGAAAGATGGAAAAAGAGCAAGGAAGGAAAAATAAGGAAAGAGGAGAAGGAAGGAGAAAGGAGAAGAAAGAGGGAAGGAAAAAGAGGAGGGAGGGAGGGAGGGAGGGAGGGAGGGAGGGAGGAAGGAAGGAAGGAAGGAAGGAAGGAAGGAAGGAAGGAAGGAAGGAAGGAAGGAAGGAAGGAAGGAAGGAAGGAAGATTATAATAGTAGCAATAGTAGCAACTGTGAGAGGGATCTTGGAATCCTAGTGGCCAACCATTTAAATATGAGCCAGCCGTGTGCAGCAGCTGCCAAAAAAGCCAACACAGTTCTAGGCTGCATAAACAGAGGGATAGAACCTAGATCACGTGAAGGGTTGATACCACTGTATAGTGCCTTGGTAAGGCCACACTTGGAATACTGCATACAGTTTTGGTCGCCACGATGTAGAAAAGACGTGGAGAGTCTGGAAAGAGTGCAGAGAAGAGCAACCAAGGTGATTAGGGGATTGGAGACTAAAACATATGAAGAACGGTTGCAGGAACTGGGTATGTCTAGTCTGATGAAGAGAAGGACCAGGGGAGACATGATAGCAGTGTTCCGATATCTCAGAGGGTGCCACAAAGAAGAGGGAGTCAAACTATTCTCCAAGGCACCTGAGGGCAGGACAAGAAGCAATGGGTGGAAACTAATCAAGGAGAGAAGCAACTTAGAACTAAGGAGAAATTTCCTGACAGTCAGAACAATTAACCTCTGGAACAGCTTGCCTCCAGAAGTTGTGAATGCCCCAACCCTGGAAGTCTTTAAAAAGATGTTAGATAGCCATTTGTCTGAAATGGTATAAGGTTCCTGCCCACGCAGGGGGTTGGACTAGAAGACCTACAAGGTCCCTTCCAACTCTGCTATTGTATTATTATTGTATTGTATAATGAGAGGGAGGGAGAGTCTGAAGGAAGTCCTGCCTTAACACATGGCCATCACAGGTGTCCCCGACATGAGTGACTTTGAGCTGGCCACGCCCCTCCCCACCCCGTATTCCCCCCCTCCCCCAAGTCAAACACAACTCAAATGCAGCCATCAATGAAATCAAGTTTGACACCCCTGAATTAGGTTTCCTCTTCTCCCTCGAATTGTGCCTATTCTTTTCTTCTGCACTCATGTTTTAAGGAACATTAATATAGTGAAGATATATTGGTTAATTGACACCCCCAGGACATAAAGCAGGTTATGCTCCATATACTACATGGTAGGGTTTAAGATGCTACCAAGAACTTTTGGTGTTTTTTGCTGGAATGATTGTGGGCGCCTTGGTGCTCTCCGAGCTGGGTTGTTGTTTTCTTGACGACTGATGCACTGATGAGGTTAGCTAGTTGGGTCATGAAACGTCTGCAAAATAACCCCCACCAAGCTCAGAGACCACCAAGGTCTCCACAGTTCAACCCTGAGTTAAAGAGCTATCTGAGCTATCTTCCATCAACATGGTTATTGCTTCTTTTATGGCAGATCGGGGCCCCAATGCAGGCAAAGGCACCATTTCCAAACTTTGAGAAATATTTTAGACAATGAAATGCTCGTCATTTCCCAAGTGCCCGAAATTTTCACGCTTCAGCCAGCCAAATCTCCACAGGCAAAACATAGGGGAGGAAAAAATATATATTTAAAAAGAACTAAATAAAATAATTTAGACATCTGCAAACCGACTCCCCGCTTAAGGGAAGGAGAAAACTGCCAAAGTCTTGATTATTTCTTCTCTGCTTGGCTTCAATTGGATGAAGGATGCAACTGTGGATATTCATATTCCAAGTAAGATTGCAAAAGGTTTCAGCAGGTTAGAACGCTTCTGCCTGAAAGTTTTGAAAACTACCGCAGGGAATTTCTACCTTTTGTTACCGACTTGAAGACGTCTGGACTTCAACTCCCAGAATTCCACAGCCAGCCATGGATGGTTGAGACTGGGGAATTCTGGGAGTTGAAGTCCAGTCGTTTTAAAGGTGCTAAGGTTGAAAAACACTGCTTTATGTAAGTTATATAAAAGGGTAAGCCTTGGGATCTGAATCCTCTCACCATATTATAGTTCTCAAGAGCCAAAAAAATTAATAATATCTGAGTGATGGAGAGCCAATAACCAATTTCACTGTATTTAAGTACTATGACAATAAAAATTATACTTAAGCATCGCAAGATGGTATTAGATAAATGTCATTTTATGGATTCCTTAGTACTCTCTCTGAGGGACGCGGCGGCTCAGCGGCTAAGATGCTGAGTTTGTCAATCAGATAGGTCAGCAGTTCGGCGGTTCGAATCCCTAGCGCTGCGTAACGGAGTGAGCTCCCATTACTTATATTTATATATTTATATTTATTACATTTATATATAATTTATATATATTGTCCCAGCTTCTGCCAACCTAGCAGTTCGAAAGCCCGTAAAAATGCAAGCAGAAAAATAGGAGCCACCTTTGGTGGGAAGGGAACAGCGATCCGTGCGCCTTCGGCATTGAGTCATGTTGGCCACATGACCACAGAGACGTCTTTGGACAACACTGGCTCTTCGGCTTTGAAACAGAGATGAGCACCGCCCCCTAGAGTCGGGAACGACTAGCACATATGTGCGAGGGGAACCTTTGCCTTCACCTAGCACTCTCTCTGAGCTCGTTTGCTTTCTTGCCGACATTTCATTGGCCAACTAGGTAACTTCATCAGGCCTAGAAGGGAGTGGGGTTAATTAACCCTGATGATATTACCTAGCTGGGTTAGGAAAAGTTTGCAAAAAAAATAACAACAACCAAACTTAGAGAGTGGAAAACACCCCACAGTTCAACCCCAAGCTAGAAATATTCTCTTCTGTTGGTGCCATTGTTATCCCAAGAATTTTTTTTATTTCTTGCAACCGATCTCTCTTGGTGTGGATTCCATCCTAGAATATGCATCCCATTAATTTGTGTCCCTTCACCCGTTAAAGACGAAGAAGATGTTGGATAGACATTTGAAGAGATGTCAAATGCCTCTTTATAAATCTATGGTGAGGCCCCATCTGGAGTATTGTGTACAGTTCTGGTCCCCAGACCTTCAGAAGGATATGATGGAAATGGAAACGGTGCAGAGGAGGGCAACCAGAAGGATTAGAGGGCTGGAACACCTTCCTTACCATCTGAGGCTGCAACGGCTGGGCCTCTTCACTCTTGAACTACGGCGACTGAGAGGTGACCTGATTGAAGTCTATAAAATCATGCACGGTGTGGGCAAAGTAGAAAAGGAAAAACTGTTTTCCCTATCGTACAACACTAGACCTAGGGGGCACTCCATGAAACTTTTGATAGCTAGACCTCAAACAAATAAGAGGAAGTACTTTTTCACCCAGAGGATCACTGGTCTATGGAACTCCCTGCCAGAAGAAGTGGTGACAGCTGTCAGCCTCGACACCTTTAAGAAAGGATGAGAGGAGTTCATCGAGAACAAGGGTATCCATGGCTATCATGATGGACGCCTAAGGACACTCTCCGGGTTGGAGAGATAGGCAGGATATCTCTCAATGCCATTTGCAGGGAATCATAAGCAGGTGAAGACATCTGCTTGGGAAGACCCTGAAGCAAATGGGGAGCCACTGTGTGAGACAGAATGCTGGACCGGATGGGCTGTGGCCTGTTCCAGCAAGGCTGTTCTTATGTTCTTATGTCTGAAATGGTATAGGGCAGTGATGGCGAACCTTTTTCGCCTCGCGTGCCAAAAGCACACACGCTCGCGCTATTGTGCACGCTCGTGTGCCCACCCCCATAATTTAATGCCTCCCATGCCGTACCCCCTGAGAACACATGTGTGACACCCCCTGCTGTCTAGCACAGGTACACACGGGTTTTTTGGAGCATGGGGAGGGCAAAAATGGCCTCCCCCAGAGGCCGGAAACAGCCCGTTTTCTGACTTCCGGTGGGCCAGGTAGGTCCATTTTTCGCCATCCCAAGGCTCCATAAGCTTTCTAGGAGCCTGGGGAGGGCGAAAAAAGGCCCAACCCACGAACTGGAAGTTCAGGGATGGACATCCAGGTTGCCTGTTGGGCCATTTTTCTCCCTCTGGAGGTTTCGGGAAGGCAAAAAATGGCTGAAAATCAAGACCAAAAATTAGCTGGCCAGCACACGCCTGTGTCATAAGTTCACCATCATGGGTATAGGGCTTCCTGCCTAGGCAGGGGGTTGGACTAGATGACCTCCAAGGTTCCTTCCCACTCTGCCGTTGTATTGTACGCTCATTGTACGAGATGGACGAGAGGAAAACCAGTGCCAAACGCCCTGACCCGTATCTGCTTTCCTTGAAGGGCATCAGATGCTTGTCTGTTTTGGAGACCACCCTGAGCATCAAAGCCCACCGCTAATCACGGCCCCTTTAATGAGTTTGCCTCTTCTGGCTTGGCAGATGTGGCCAAACGAATGTTCCATGTTGAGACTGAGGCGAGATAGCTGGAAGCAAGCACAGATCACCTGGGAAGCTGGATTATCCTTTCTGTGCAACCGATAGAGCAATCAGGGAAAGAAGTGACAGATGAGGAAGGCTTTATTATCCCTGCATCACTTGCTAAAAAAGAGAAACGCGCTTTTTTCGCCCGGCTCGAAATGGGTCACGAGTTGCCTCGAGGACATGCCGAAAAAGAACAACGAGGAAGGAAAGTTTTGAAGTCTCCTGCTATTTCTTCCTGGAGAGCTATATACAGTACATTGCAGCCATTTTGTCCAAGAAGCGCCATGGCCGGCTTTACAGTAGTGGCCAAAATTGTGGAAACCTTTTTGGGGAAAGTGTATTTTTGAGGTTTGATGGCTAATACAAGAAGCAATGGGTGGAAACTAATCAAGGAGAGAAGCAACTTAGAACTGAGGAGAAATTTCCTGACAGCGAGAACAGTTAATCAGTGGAACAGAAGTTGCCTCCAGAAGTTGTGAATGCCCCCAACACTGTAAGTCTTTAAGAAGATGTTGGACAACCATTTGTCTGAAGTGGTGTAGGGTTTCCTGTCTAGACCTCCAAGGTCCCTTCCAACTCTATTATTCTATTACCACTTTTTGTTTTTGGAGTAGTACCGTAAGATTTTATATCAATGGAAAGATAATTTAATCAAGAATGTAATACAACAAAGTTTGTTCAATTATCTGTATTCGAAGAAAGGTTATAGCCAAACAGAGCCAGCAATAAAACCCATTTAATAGAAGCAAGCCTTACTTTCACATTATAACAGCTGCAGAACTAACAGACTTCGGCTCACTCCATGGGAAGACGTTGTAAGACCGTAATTCATGCTAAAGGTTACACAATGAAGTATTAACTGACATGGTGTTAATTTTTGTGTATCTCCTTTTTCCCCCCTATGTGTTTCACTTTTCTTCTTTATAACTGCTATTCTAATAGCAAATCCTTCATAAAAGTTATTCCATTACATTCTTGATTAAAATATCTTTCCACTGGTATATAATTTTATGGTAAAAGGTAAAAGATTCCCCTCGCGCATCTGTGCTAGTCGTTCCCGACTCTAAGGGGCGGTGCTCATCTCCGTTTCAAAACCGAAGAGCCAGCGCTGTCCGAAGACGTCTCTGTGGTCACATGGCCAGCATGACTAAACACCGAAGGCGCACGGAAAACGCTGTTCCCTTCCCACGAAAGTGTTTCCTATTTTATTCCTTGGCCTTCTTTGGGGACAATCAGCTGCTGAAACCACCTGGTTTGTTTCTGAAAATGCCCTGGCACTGTCACTCTATGACAGGGATGGCGAACCTATGGCACGGGTGCCACAGGTGGCACGCGGAACCATTTCTTAGGGCACGCGAGGCGTTGCTCTGTCAGCTCCAGCACAGGTGTGTGCGCTGGCCAGCTGATTTAGGCCTTCTTTTGAGGCCGTTTTTCGTCCTCTGGAGGCTTCAGGGAAGCTCCTGAAGCCTTTAGAGGTGGAGGGGGGAGGCTGTTTTCACCCTCCCCAGGCTCCTAGAAAGCCTCTGGAGCTTGGGGAGGGCGAAAAAAGTGTGCCAAGAGCAGGGGGTCACGCACATAGCATTCTGGGTATGGCACGCCCACGCATGCCCCCCCCCTGCGCTCCCCCCACTTTTGGCACGCAAGCCCAAAAAGGTTAGCCATCACTGCTCTATGATCTAGTACAGTGATGGTGAACCTTTTTAGGCTGGCATGCCATAAGCCGGGGGGGGGGGGAATTGCAGAAGTGCCATGCGCCAGCGTGCCACATCCATAATGCAATAACCCCCTCCCCCAGTGCGCATGCGTGCATGACTGGTGCTCCACCCCATTTTTTACATGGACTTCCGGTTTGCTCGTAGCGTCATTTCTAGTCCTCCGGAGGCTTCAGGGAAGCTCCTGAAGCCTCCGGAGGGCCTCCGTGGGGGCAGGGGGGCAGTTTTTGCCCTCCCCAGGCTCCTATAAAGCCTGGGGAGGGGGGAAATGGCTTTTAAAATGGCTGAATAAGCTGGCCAACGTGCGCATGCGCGCTGGCCAGCTGATAGGGCAACGTCTCACGTGCCCTGCCAAATGGCTCCGTATGCCACCAGTGGCGCGCGTGCCATAGGTTCGCCATCCCTGACCTAGTAGGAAAAAAATGGCCAGCATGTCCTTCAAAATAATAGTGTTCCCCTTCCTTCCTTCCTTCCTTCCTTCCTTCCTTCCTTCCTTCCTTCCTTCCTTCCTTCCTTCCTTCCTTCCTTCCCTTATGTTCTGCCCCAGAATCATTCCATTTCTCTCAAATTGGCAGTGGCCAATCAGCTAGCTATGGGATGAGCCGAACATTACTTCAAGGTGTAGGAAGTTAGCTCCCACCCATCTCCTACAACAGGGGTCTCCAACCTTGGCAACTTTAAGCCTGGAGGACTTCAACTCCCAGAATTCCCCAGACAGCTTTTCTGGCTGGGGAATTCTGGGAGTCGAAGTCCTCCAGGCTTAAAGTTGCCAAAGTTGGAGACCCCTGTCATAGAAGATTGAAATATTCTGGGAAATATTAGAAAGGCAGAATATTATATTTTCCTTAAAGGAGAAACATGTTTCTGAGGACATAAACTCAGAGCCTCAGCTGCCTGCCCCTCAACAGATAGTTTTGGTGCCAACCTATCTACAAGACCAAAGGTTGGACCAGCCCATCTACAAAACAGGACATGATAGGAAGGTCACCCATCTCACCACATGGCACCTGGGAAGATTGCATCACCCAGCATGGTGCAACCAAGCCTGGGTCTCAAGACAGCCTGCACAATTACCCCTGCCCGGCCCACCACCAATCCGAATACATGCCCTTGCCACAGGAACAGGAAGTTCAAATTCAAAGCCCAAGAGAGGGTATAAATCTGCCTCTGTCTCTCTCTGTCTCTCTCCCATGTGCTCATTTGCCCAAGACCCCATAAAACCATGTGGTCCTGTCCACCATTAAAACCATCTTTCCAAACAGCCTCCATGTTTCCAGTGTCTTTCTCCCCAGTCAAAGAACTGAACCCAGATGGACATTTCTTCCAACCAAGGACATAGAACAAGCAATGGTTGGTTGCCAGAGAATGCTGGGCAACCCAGATTCCTAGACCTGTGTTTGTCCCCACCTCCACAAGCCTCTAAGGCAGTGTTGATCCTCAGCCTCGGCACCTTAAAGATGGGTGGACCTCAACGCCCAGAAGTCCCCAACCAGCTTCTCCAAGTTGGCAAAGTTGGGAAACACAAATCCAGTGGTTGTGTTGAACCTTTAGACAATGGAAGGTGTCCTTCCTCTAGCTTTGTTTGAGCCCATTTGGGGTGTTCTTATGGGTGTGGCCCTAGTGATTTCTTTCTCTCTTTGCAGATATGACTTCCCTTGGTAGGTGTGTTCCCAACTGGAGCAGGGATAGCTGTGATTCCATAGGGAAAATTTCATGAGTGCAAGAAATCCAAGCACTGAGTCAAACAAAACAAAAAAACCCAACTCTTGTATTTCTTTTTGTTGTCGTTGTTGACTTCGACCTGCTGGAAAGGGAGAAGAACCTATGCCTTCTTTTAACGTGTCTTTAAAAAGTGCTCTGACACCAGATTTGTGGGAACTTGCTTCGATGTAGTGCTTTTAAAAAAATAATAATATTCAGCGTGGTTCTTTTCGTGTTGCTCTGTTTTGCAAAAAAAAAAAAAAACCCCAAAAGGCAGCATGTGCCAGCGGTTAGATTGACAAGCTGAGAAAGTTCGCCTTCGCGGCTGTTGATTTTTCACTCTTTTTTTTTTTTAAATTCTTTTATTTCTTGGAAGACTCCTCCTTAAAAAACCTTGACTCTCTGCAGCTGTCTTGATGCTATGCCGAATTGTACCAAGAGTTTGCTCACTTGTGTAATGAGCTTGTGACCTGTAAATGAAACCGTGTAAAGCTTTTTTTGGGGGGTGGGGGTGAGAAATTGGTGCGTTGGGGAGAAAAGGGGAATGGTTTTGTGAATCCCTTGGATTGAATCAGGGGTCGGCAACCTTAAACACTCAAAAAGTCACAAAAGTTCTAACCGGAAGCCCCCCGTTCAATTCTGGAGCCAACCTGAAGTCCACTTCCCCCCACCATAGAGTCTCCCAGTGCAGCATCCTTTTTCCTCTGCCAACCGGAAGTCTGATTCTCCCACCATAGAGTCTCCTCCTCGTGTGGAGTCCATTTTCCCATGACAACCGGAGTTCTGGTTCCCGCACCATAGAGTCTCCTCCTAGCACAGCATCCTTTTTCCTCAGCCAACCGGAAGTCTGGTTCTCCCACCATAGAGTCTCCTCCTCGTGTGGAGTCCATTTTCCCATGACGACCAGAGTTCTGGTTCACGCACCATAGAGTCTCCTCCTAGTGCGGCATCCTTTTTCCTCTACCTGTCCTAACCGAAAGCCCTATCAATTGTGGAGCCAACCAGCGACTGAGAGCCGCAGCAGAGGGATGAAAGAGGAGGGATGCGGCTCCAGAGCCGCAGGTTACCAACCCCTGGATTAAATGCTACTTTAAAAAAAAAAAAGGATGAGAGCATGCAGCAAATTGGAACGGACTATCCATCAATACGTATTTTGATTTTGACATTTTCCCAGTCAGATAATATGGCATATTTGTGTTTGTATATTTAATTTTTTTTAAAAAACAAAACAACTATTTGTTTTCTAATGTACAAATGTCAACTGGCTTGGCTTGGCTGGAAGGTCTGCCCAATCCGCTATTTTTATTGATGATGGAAGCTAATTTTAAAATGTTCGTATCTGAATAAATTTGTGGCGATACCTTGAGCTCACAGCGTGAAGGCTGAAGACCATGAATTCAGTGCTTCTGCATTTCCCTTTTTTTAAAAAAAGTTATTGCTTAAGGGAGCTTTCTTAAGATGTAGGAAAGAGCAGAGAATCTTCAGGTGGGTGAGCAAATAGAAGAAGAAGAAGAAGAAGAAGAAGAACATTTCTGAATTGTGGGGTATCTAATTTTGGCCCATCCTTCCTCTTTGCTGCAGTTATGTGTCTCTCTGCATTCAAACAAAAAAAAAGAGTGGAACAGATTAGATTGCTTGTTACTGAAAAACCTTAACGCCGTTTTGAATAGAAATGTTATACAAACCGTAATATGCCGAATCTTGTGTATTGGCCAATTGTGAAGGTTGGGGCTATCATGCTCTTGTTTCAGGAAATTATATCCGGAGGAAGAAATCCACCCATGTAAACAGAACGATATGCAATTTTGCAACTCGGTCCTAACACACCACTGAGAGACAAAATAGGTGGTGTTTTTACATGGGGGGGGGGGGGGGGGGTTCCATCTATTTATTACCCCTGGCAATGTTTCGATTGTATTTCTGAACGATTGCTTCTTTAACCCCTTCTCACGTCGAATGTCAATCCTTCATTGCTCGATATTGTGTGCTGTAACGCGATTTTTAGATATTAGTTCAATGCTGGCCGGTTCCATTGGTTGTGTGTTTTGTTTTGCTATTTCATTGCAGAATCGTTTTTTTAGTTAATAATAATAATAATAATAATAATTTATTCGATTTATAAACCGCCCCCTCTCCCTGAAGGGACTCGGGGCGGTGTACAGGAAAAATTAAAAACCATATAAAACATACAATATATACAAAGTTAAAACTGAATTAAATTAAACCTGTACTAAAATTTAAAAACATTAAAATACAACCCACCTATGCTAAAATTCCCTAAAGTCTAATATCCATATACATATTTGGCAGATATTATATTAAGAGAGTCAAAACTGTTACGCAAGACCAGCTTGCTGAAAGAGCGGCGAAAGAGGGGAAGGTCCGTGATAGTGCGAAGTTCAAGGGGTAGGTCGTTCCAGAGGGCCGGCCCTGCCACAGAGAAGGCCCTAACCCTGGGCACCGCAAGCCGTTGTTGTTGGTGGGATAGGGAGAGTTAATGATCGAAGGAAGGTGATCTGAATATAGATAAGATCAGTGGTGGGTTCCCACCGGTTCGGACCAGTTTGGCCAAACCGGTAGTGCTTTGGCGGCCTGGGTCACTGGAATCGACAGCAACCCAGGCCTGACACGCCCACAAACTGGTTCTCCCAGTGGCGGCTTCTGGCCCCGCCATCTTGTTTTTGGCTTCTGCGCATGCACAAAACAATTTTTATTGCATTGTGCATGCGCGCGCAACATGCATCAAGCACGCACGTGTGCTCATGTGAGCGGCTCGGCCATGAGTAAACTGGCAGTAATGACTGCTAGAACCCATCTCTGGATAAGATATAGGAGCAAAGGGTGGCTAGAATTATCGGACCAAACCCACAGGCTCAATTAAAAAAAGAGGCTCTTTTTGGGGGGGCTGATGGTATGACGTTTATAGAAGCTCTCATCAAAGTTTCCCTTGCCTCCTATTTTATCGATAACTAGGTGATAACCTGACATTGCCTGGGTATTTATTTATAGGGGGGGAAAGTCTGGACCAAACGTCATTTCTAATGTTGGATTTTGCCCCTTACCAGAGAGAGCCCCCTTGTGGAGCACTGTGAAGCCATCACCATGGCAACTCCACTGCGCTGCACAGTAGAATCCATTTTATGGCAGTATAGTAGAAGCCATTTTGAGGCACAGCAGCCTGTATCTTAACAGAATACACGCCCCGTAGGGTGTTAGGGGTGTCTTACTCCCATAGTATTTTTCTCCAGAGAGTAAGTCATCTGTGTACCAAGTCTGGTTGAAATTGCTCGAGGCGTTCCAGAGTGATGCTAGAACACACACACACACACACACACACACACACGATCTTCTAGATCAGACACAATATTAATCTTCCCCTGCTTGGCTGGGGCATGGCAATATTTCACAGCCAGCGTCAACTTGTTTTGGCAGCTCCGTTGATTGCCAATAATTTCCAATCATTTCCATGCAAATTCAAAGAATTCAAAGCGTTTGCATGCGGTCTATGATGAAATTTTATTTTCAGAACCTAAATCCCATGGCTGTACGTTTCTCCCCCCACCCCCCACCAAAACTCCCTTTGGTTTGTTTTAGAAGGATATATTTTATTTAGAATGACACTGTATTTTTTTATTTATTTTATTAAATTTACACCCCGCCCTTCTCCAAATGGACCCAGGGCGGCGCACAGGGATGTTAAAATACATACAAAATATATAAAATTTAAAAAACTTATTCTAATAAATAAAACCCTGCGCTAAAAACCGAATTAAAAATCCCAAGTTTAAAACTGTCTAATAGTCAGTAATGGAGGTTACGCTAGGCCGGCTAGATGGAATAGATGTGTCTTCAGACACTTGCGGAAGAGGTGGAGGTCGGAGATGGTGTGGAGTTCAGGGGGTAAGTGGTTCCAGAGGGCTGGGCCCGCCACAGAGAAGGCTCTTCCCCTGGGTGTTGCCAGACGGCATTGTCCAGCCGACGGCACCCTGAGGAGGCCCTCTCTGTGGGAGCGTATCGGTCTAAGGGATGTATGGGGCAGGAGGCGGTCTCGCATATAATAATAATAATAATAATAATAGTTTAATTTCTTGACCGCTCCTCTCCCTATAGGGACTCGGAGCGGTGCACAGGGAAACTAAAAACCATAAATATACAATCAAGAACATCTTAAAAACAAATTAAATAGTACCTGTGCTAAAATACCCAATCTAAACTAAAATTCCCACTATACACTAAAACCCCATAGAGAGAGACTATCCCAGACCGGCCAAGCAGAAAAAATATGTTTTTAATTTCAGACGGAAGGAGCGGAGGTCCGTGGTCGTTCTAATGTCGGGGGGAAGGTCATTCCAGAGGGCAGGGCCCGCCACAGAGAGAGCCCTTCCCCTGGGCGTCGCCCGCTGACAAAGTCTAGTGGACGGCACCCGGAGAAGTCCCTCTCTGTGGGAGCGAATCGGCCGTGAGGAAGTATGGGGCAGGATCCGATCCCGCAAATAGCTAGGTCCCGAGCCATGGAGCGCTTTAAAGATGATAATTAGTACCTTGAAGCGCACCCGGAAGACGACAGGCAGCCAGTGCAGCTCGCGCAGAAGAGGTGTTACATGGGTAAACCTAGAGGTACCCAGGATTGCCCGCGCGGCTGCGTTCTGGACCATCTGCAGTCTCCGGGTGCACCTCAAGGGAAGCCCCATGTAGAGAGAGTTACAATAGTCCAGTCGAGATGTCACGAGAGCATGAGTGACTGTGCGAAGGGCGTCCCGATCCAATAGGGGGCGCAACTGGCGAACCAGGCGAACCTGGTAAAACGCCCTCCTAGCCACGGCTGTCACTTGATCTTCCATGGACAGCCGGGCATCTAGGAGGACACCCAAGTTGCGCGCCCCATCCACAGGGGCAAGATGTTCGCCCCCTATGGCCAGCGATGGAGTTAGCTGGTTGAATCGGGCAGCCGGAAACCACAGCCACTCGGTCTTGGTCGGGTTGAGTCTGAGTCCGTTACTTCCCATCCAGATCCGTACGGCTTCCAGGCACTGGCACATCACCGCTACGGCATCGTTGGGGTGGTTTGGGGTAGATATATACAGCTGCGTATCATCAGCGTAGAGATGATACTCTACCCCAAAACCACGGATGATCTCGCCCAGCGGCTTCATGTATGTGTTGAACAGGAGAGGCGAGAGGACCGACCCCTGAGGAACCCCACATGTGAGGGGTCTCGAGGTCGACCTCTGCTCTCCTGCCAACACAAATTGCGATCGGCCAGAGAGGTAGGAGGAGAACCACCGTAAAACGGTGCCTCCCACCCCCAACCCCCCCAACCGATGCAATAGGATACCATGGTCGATGGTATCGAAAGCCGCTGAGAGGTCTAATAGGACCAGGATGGAGGAACAGCCCCCATCCTTGGCCCTCCAGAGATCATCGACCAACGCGACCAATGCCGTCTCGGTGCTATGCCCGGGCCGAAAGCCGGACTGGCGCGGATCTAGATACTCAACTTCCTCCAGGTGACGGGGAAACTGTTGTGCCACCACACTCTCAACAACCTTCGCCAAAAAGGGAAGGTTGGAGACTGGACGATAGTTGTTCAAAAGAGCTGGATCCAAAGAGGGCTTCTTGAGGAGGGGCCTCACCATAGCCTCTTTTAGGGAGGCAGGCAAGGAACCCTCACTCAAGGATGCGTTGATAACCTCTTGGAGCCAGCCTCGTGTCACCTCCCAGGATGCCAGTACAAGCCAGGAGGGACACGGGTCCAATAAACATGTGGTGGCTCGCAGTCGCCCACGTAACCTGTCCATATCCTCGGAAGCAACGGAGTCAAACTCCTCCCAAACAAGATCTGTCTCGTGGCATCTCACTGGGCCATCAATGGAGGGTATAACTAGGCCCCGAGCCATGGAGCGCTTTAAAGATGGTCGTTAAAACCTTGAAGCGCACCCGAAAGACCACAGGAAGCCAGTGCAGCTCGCGCAGGATAGGTGTTATGTGGGAGTGTCTAGGCGCTCCCGTAATCACCCGCGCGGCTGCATTCTGGACTAGCTGCAGCTTTCGGGTGCACCTCAAGGGGAGCCCCATGTAGAGAGCATTACAGTAGTCGAGTAGAGAGGTAACGAGTGCTTGAGTGACTGTGCGTAAGTGCATATGAAGCGTAGTACAGGTAGTCCTCGACGTATGGCCACAAATGAGGGCAACATGTCGGCTGCTAAGCGAGACATTTGTTAAGTGAAATTTGCCCCGTGTTACGACCTTTCTTGTCATTAAGTGAATCGCTGCAGTTGTTCAATTAGCGGCACAGTTGTTAAGTGAATCTGGCTTCCCCGTTGATTTTTTTGCTGATCAGAAGGTCGCAAAAGGGGTCACGTGATCCCGAGATACGGCAACTGTCATAAATATGAGTCAGTTTGCTAAACATCTGAATTTGGATGCGACTGTGGGGAATGTTACAATGGGCCAAAGTGTGCAAAATGATCCCAAGTCACTTTTGCCAGTGCCGTTGTAACTTTGAACGGTCTCTAAATGAACTGTTGTAAGTCAAGGACTACCTGTATTGCATTGGAAACTTACAGAAATTACAGAAATTATGTGAGTGTGTACAGCTCTTCTTGGATCTGTTGTCTCTTCTACTGCGATTGTATTATTGCCGTAGCTTTTATTTTAATTAAAGCAAATAATGACTCCATATGAGTTGATGCATGAATAGAAATCAGGAAACATCAGGAAAACGTACCGTGAGTTGCTGCTTGATTTATCAGCCATCAGCAAGCCTGGAGATACACTTTGATTTTAATTATTCTTTCATAAAAGCCACATTTTTAATCGCGGTGCAGCTGGAGCGGAAGGGGAAAAAATAATTTTACCGAGAATCACAGTTTCGCTAAAAGAAATTTGATTCAAGAGGGAATGAAACCTGGATTGTCCCTTGCTGATTCAGATGCTTGCTTTTGAAGGGCTTTAACCAGGGGTGGGATTCAGCCGGTTCGGGCAAACCAGATGTTAATTTTAATCTGCTTCGCTGAACCAACAGTTGCAAGGACTGGCTTATGCCGCCTAGCCCCCTCCCACCCCTCCTAAGAGACTCCACGCAGCCCATTTTGGATGCCAAGTAAGTGCAGGGCCCGCGCGGAAGCTCATGGAGGGTGAAAAAGGAGCTTCCCAGAAATTCCAGAAGTCCAAAAACGGACCTGTTTCCAGCCTCCGGGGGGCCTCCAGAGAGGATGTTTTCGCCCTCCCGGACGCTTGAAGAAAGCCTCCGGAGCCTGGGGAGGATGAAAACGTACCCCCACCACCACGGTGCACAAAGCTGACTAGGCCACGCCCCCACGGCCACGGCCACCCAGCAGCCGGGCAGAAAACCGGTTGCTAAAAATTTTCAATCCCATCCCTGGCTTTAACTGAGATTGGAAAAGTAAACAGAGGCAGTGGATGAGGTCTCCAAAAATTACAGATTATCCCTATCTATTGTTTTTTTTAATTAATTGTTGCAACGGATAATACATTCTTTCCCTCCCGCCTTTCGTTGACTTGCCTAGAAAGTTCAAACTTGTTCGCAGTTAACATCTGACGCCACAAGGTGTGACTTAATTGTGGTTTCAAAGCTTTAACTTTCTCAGGAGCTCTTACGTCTGTTGCTAAATTCAGGCATCCTTAGCTGAGATTTGCTTAATTGTGGCTAGCTGAGTATGCGCCAATTAGACGGGTTTGCATGTGATCTTGAAATGATGTACTTTGGTTTGTTAACTATCCAAATACCGTATTTTTGGATTATAAGATGCACCTTTTGCCCCCTTAAAAGAGCCTGGTGCGTCTTATACACCGAATACAGCCATTTCGGGCCTCCTGAAGCCCCACCCAAACATCCAATTTTTGCGAAAAATGGGTGAAAAACAGGCCATTTTCCACAAAAACAAAGGCGTTTTTGCCTTCCCCCAGCCCCCAGCAGCACTCTGCAGGCTTCAGCAAGGCTGAGGGAAGGCAAAAACGCCTCCATTTTTGTGGAAAAACAGCCCATTTTCCACCTGTTTTTTGAAAAAATGGGGGCATTTTTACTTTTCCCCAGCTCTGCTGAAGCCTGCTCCTGGGGGCCAGGGAGGACAAAACCTTTTTTTTTCTTACTTACCTCTTCAAAATCTTGGTGCGTCATACACTGGTGCGTCTTATAGACCGAAAAATACGGTAAGCTAAGCCAAACCCAAAACCTACATTATTTCTTTCTTTCTTTCTTTCTTTCTTTATTTGATTTGATTTAATGTATATACCGCCCTTCTCCCTCTCAGGACTCAGGGCGGTGAACAACCACGGTAAAAACAGAAAACCAGAAGTAAGAATACATATTAAAATATTAAATAATTTGTCCCGTAATTTAAAGCCAATACTAAAGACCCAGTTAAAACAAGGCTATGACAAGGCTATGACAGGCCGACTGCATGGAATAGGTGTGTCTTCAGGGCCCAACAGAAGAGACTTAGGTCTGGGATAGTACGTAATTCAGGGGGTAGGTCATTCCAGAGGGCAGGGGCTGCCACAGAGAAGGCTCTCCCCCGGGGATTGCCAGCCGACATTGTCTGGCCAACGGCACCCTGAGGAGGCCCTCTCTGTGGGAGCAAACTGGTCGGTGGGAGGTATTTGGCAGCAGGAGGCGGTCTTGCAGATAACCAGGTCCCTTGCCATGGAGCGCTTTAAAGGTGGTCACTAATATCTTGAAGCGCACCCGGAAAGCCACAGGAAGCCAGTGCAGCTCACGCAGGAGAGGTGTCACATCTTAGCATGTAGTTTGGAGAAGTCATACTTTCTGAGGTCAAATATGGTAGAGAACGTGTGGAAAAAGCAATATCTTTAACGTATTTGGAAACCTGAAAGAGAGAGGCTTTTGAGTTACTCACTTGTTACAACCGATTATAGTTAGGGTTAAGAACACACCTCTGTTTCTGAACTTCGATAATACGAATATAACAACGAGGTTCAAAAAGACGAAGCTCAACTTGAAGTCTTTCCCAAACTGAGTTCTCTGAAGTTGTTTGGACTGGAACTTCCAGAATTCAAAAAAAATAAAAAAAATAAAAATTACCATTGCTGAGAATACCAATAGCGGCTGCAGGAATTGTGTATGGCCAGTCTAGAGAAAAGGGGGAGTAGGGGGGACATGATAGCAGTATTCCAGTATTTGACGGGCCGCCACATAAAAGAGGGGGGTCAACGTATTTTCCAAAGCACCAGAAGGCAAGACAAGAAACAATGGTTGGAAAACTAATCAAGGAGAGAAGCAACCTTAAGGAATTAAGGAGGAACTTCCTAACAGTGAGGACAATTATCCAGTGGAACAGCTTGCTTCCAGAAGTTGTGGGTGATTCATCACTGGAGGTTTTTAAAACTGGACAGCCAACTATTAAAAATGGTATAGGGTCTCCTGCTTGAGCAGAGGGTTGGACTAGAAGACCTCCAAGGTCCCTTCCAGCTCTTTCAGAACAACCACCTTGTTAGATGGTACATGGGTTAGAGCCATGATAGTGAACCTATGGCAGACGTGCCAGAAGTGGCACGCAGAGCCATCTCTCCAGGCACGCGAGCCGTCACCCGTTGCTCTTCCGTGTTCTGACGTGCTAGCCAGCTGGTCTTCACGCACAAGCACCAGAAACTGGAAGAGTAGCCGCCCGGTGCGCATGCGCATGGCGGGAAGATGAGCTTCCGGTTTCCAGTGCATACATGTGCACTGACCATCTGGCCTTCATGTGCGCATGTTCATCAGACCAGGTGGCCAGTGCGCACATGTGCACCGGAAACTGGAAGATCATCTTCCCAGCACATGCATGCGCATCGGGCGGCTACACTTCTAGTTTTTGGCGCACACATGTGCATCGACCAGCTGGTCTTCAGGTGCTCTTCCAGTTTCTGGCACGCGCACGCATGCACGCTCCCATTTCGGCACTCAGTGCCAAAAAGGTTCGCCAACATTGGGTTAGACTAGAGCTTCCCTTTTTTAGTTTCTCGGTGGTAAAGCCATAATTATGTCACTTTTTTCTGTACTTCTATTTTCTTAATGCTTTATTTTTATTCTCTGTATAACAATCTGAGCATGATGATATTGTGCAGATTTACTATTATTATTAATAGTATAGTAGGACAGAAAAGGAAGGCACACTGGTGCGCTTATGCACGCCCCCTTTGCGGACCTCTTAGGAATGGGGTGAGGTCCATGGAGACAGTTTTGAGGTTAAAGATATGTGGGTTCGAGGATGTAACAACAGACTCAGGAAGTTGTTTTTCCTGCAATCGAGTTTATGTACCACTGCTGTTTGGTTTTCTACTATTTCTACATGTTGTGATGGCTTGTTTGTTTTTTAAATTTTGTGTTAGCAATCTTTATTCGTTTTATTTATATTTATCCGTCAAATGAAAATTGCAAATTTGAACAAGCAAAAGGAAAATAAAATATTTTTATTACAATCTTATTGCAATGACAATAAAGATGATTATTATTAATAAAATAACCACATTAGGGCACTTACAGATGCCCCCGAAGGAAGCTCGAAAATATAGGGTGAGGTCCACAGAAGTTAAATCAGAATCAAAACTGTGAAGGTTAATCGCTGAGACAATTGAATCGGATAAGATATTCCAAGCAAAACCTGTTATACACTTTTTTTACAAGTTTAAAGTGGTGGTTTACGTTAAGTTTTAAGCAGTTATTCGCATGAGTTACATTCCGATCAAAACTTTAAAAAGTCACAGGTAAAATTTAACTATTTACGATTTTGTATGCAATGCCTAAATCAGGCACGTCAGTGGAAGTACACTTTCAGTTGTTAGCATCTTAAAACTGGGAAATATTGTTTTCAGAATTTTATTTGAAAGAAACTTTGGTGCCTCTGTCTCTGTGTATGTATCTTTGGATCTCTGTGTGTATGATGACATTCCAAGATCTTGTCTATGAAGATTCTCCATCATTGTCCCAAAGATGGTTTTTCAAGAGGCAAATGGACTTTCTTTGAAGACATTTCTCTTCTCATCCAAGAAGCTTCTTCAGCTCCGACTAGATGATGGGGAAGCCTCAGAGCTGAAGAAGCTACTTGGATGAGAAGCAAAACCAGAAAAGTCCAGTTGCCAGTTGCCTTTGAGATTCTAAGATCTTGTTTCAGAGACGATTTGCTCACTAGAACAAAATAAAACCCCAAGGAAGAACGACCAATTAAATAACACCTTTTGGGGGAGAAATTGAAGACAAGCCAAAATAACTCCGCAGCAAAACCTGCGAACAAATAAAGCATAAGTGGAAAGTAACACGATAGAGATAAAACTTTAGACCTAAGTGTAATTGTGGAAAATCAATACAATGAGATTAATTAAACAGATAAATAGGAAAAAAAACAAGTTGGCCGAAACAGGTAAAATGGCATCGTTTTTTACTCTTAAAAAAAGATTAGAATAAGCAACATATTTAGCTCATATTTGCTTGTTTCCAAAATTCTTAATTTGGCCAAGTTTTTAAATAGTGACAGTATTTTGAAAAGCATCCTGGTTGAATTTGTAAGAGGAATGAATGGAATCTAACTTTATTCATGCTAAGGACAAATTTATTAACATCCATGGTACATGTATATCTGAATTAGATTGAAGCCAGTAGAGGAAATGTTATTAATGGATGAGGTTTATTTTTGGTGCAGAGAGAGATATTTTTTCCACAGGAAATACTGAAGTTTGCTGATCGTTAACTGCCTTGTTTCATATATATATTTTTCCTTATTCCTCCACTACTTTAAGCCATGTTTAGACTCTTTTTTTTGGGGTTCTTAAACATGTGAACTCCTACCCTTGTTTATATTTTTATAACCCCTTCTACAACAGCTCTTAGCCTAATACGTAAACTGAAGCCGAAATACTTTGGGGAAATGATTTGGTGTTTGTTCAAATGTGCTTTGCAGGTCCAGTGTGCAGAAGGTAGAATAAGTTCAAATAAAGCTTTGAAACAGGGCGGTCATAATTGCTGTAAATATGTCGCAAAAGAAATACGCCCAACAGCCATTTGCATTTGTGTTGACCGATCAACCGGTATGGACAAATTTTTGTATGAAATAAAAGTGAAACTTTTGTCTCAGGATGTGCTTGAGAATGTAAAATTAAATGTTTGGCATTAACAGACAACTGTGTACACACCGAAATGGGAAGAACAGCTTCAGATGCTATGGGGTGGGGGGGTGGGGGTGGGGGGGGGGTGGTAGGGGGCGTGGCGGGGGGTTGCATTTGTTATGTAATTTCTTTAACCATGAAATGTAACAAATGCGTTGTACTTGTGTGAATCGCAATAAAAGCAATGAATTGAGCAGCTCTATGGTCTTTGAAAGTGCTTTGAAAGGGTTGTGGATAAAAGAATACGGGATCGCTCTTGAAATATGGCTGAAATGTTGTTTATTTTTTTGCAATGGCTTCCTTAATGCCTTTTTTCTTTCCTTTGTTCTCGGCACATTGGTCATCTCGTGGGAAAACGAGAAAATTGTAACCAAATCATCACAATTCCCCAAATGTTTTATATTCTTCTTTTTTATAACTAACTAGGCACCTTTTCAAAAGCATTTAATCTTACCCACATGGGACGTGGTGGCTCAGTGGCTAAGACGCTGAGCTTGTCGATCAGGAAGGTCGGCAGTTCGGCGGTTCAAACCCCTAGCGCCGCGTAACGGAGTGAGCTCCTGTTCCTTGTCCCAGCTTCTGCCAACCTAGCAGTTCGAAAGCACGTAAAAAATGCAAGTAGAAAAATAGGAACCACCTTTGGTGGGAAAGGAACAGCAATCCATGTGCCTTCGGCATTGAGTCATGTTGGCCACATGACCACGGAGACGTCTTCGGACAGCGCTGGCTCTTCGGCTTTGAAACGGAGATGAGCACCGCCCCCTAGAGTCAGGAACGAATAGCACTTATGTGCGAGGGGAACCTTTACCTTTTACCTTTACCACACCCTTATGCTGGTCTGCAACCATAATAGTCAAAGATTTGTTTTGACTGATCTACAATTTTGCCATTCAGCCCTGCGGTCTAGAAAGATACAGGCTCTTGATCCCTGCTTTTTCCATCCCACAAATATTCTGCTGAAATATTTTCCTTCGACTTTCTTAACCTGTGACTCATCTTATCCAATTCACGGGAGGAATGGACAGTGCCATGAGCTCAGGCCCTGGGTCAAGATTAGAAATTGTGTTCCTCCTCTTTCTTTGCATGGTTCTAGAACAGAGGTCTCATTCTTGCGGCCCGCGAGCCAATTGCGGCCCACAGGATGGTATTTTGTGGTCCCCACCGTGATCTGAAAGTATAATATTAGTGCAGCCCGCAGGGGGAGTGGACCTCTGTGGAATCCCTTACCCAGCCTCACCCAGCCTCTGCCTCCAGCAGCCCCCCGGTAAATTGAGTTTGAGACCCCTGCTCTAGAAGGGATTGCCACCTTCCCCCTGCTCAAATGATTTTTTAAAAGCCCCAATAATCTCATGCATTTGAAAAAGCTAAGGAATGGTACAGTGGCCTAGCACAATCACAAGGCTGTGAGTTTGATCCTAGGTAACAGCAGATATTTCTCTATCTGGGCACAAGGAGAAAATATCTGCTGCAAACGCCACATTGGTGAACAAGAAGGGCATCTGGCCAGTAAAACACTCAGCTCCATTCAGTTACTCCACCCTGATGCAACGGACTACGGGGTCATTAAAAGACCCCCCAAAATGGAAAAAGCTGAATTTAAAGCTGTCCAAAAAATGCCAAACTGCCAAATCTTTTCATAAAGATCTTTTATAATAAATGAAGAAAATGTTGGCTTCGTGTAGGAAAAAAAAAATCTTAGATTTTGGACAGGTGTACCTGCTTTTTCAGTAGTTTTGCTTACTAGTTTTATGGTGTTTGAAATTGGTGTTATAAATGCTCCACAGGGGCCCTTGGGCTCTCTGAGTTTCTGTTCTGACCGAGGCTTCCCAAGAGCATGAAGCAAACTCCTGGTCCCGACAAAACCCCTTTTATTAATTGACTGTGAATTCTACTCATTCACATCCAGCAAAGTCTTTCCAGGGAGGATTTACAGTCACATACCTCATCCGGCTTGGAGAGCTGCCAGGCTGAGATCTGGTAAACTTAGCAAGGAGCGTCAGAGAGTCACGAACCAATAAAACGAACTAATTGTCTCCTGCAAACTCCACTCCCCTGTCGCTCCTCTTTTATTCCCTCTGGGAGGGGCCATTCATCCTCCACCTGTGGCCTGACTCCCAAGCCGACCCCTGTTCTTTAACTGTTCCCTTCGTCTGACAACTCTGCGCATGCGCACACTGGGAACAGGTTCCAGCTGTTCGTCTGCCTCACTGATGTCTAACTCCGAAGGCAGCTGATAACTGGCATATGGCTCTGGACCCCCTCTCTGCCTCCGACGCAGAGCCCTCCTCCGAGCCTTCCCCAGACTCCAGGACTGGCCCAGGTTCCTCCCCAACCCTCCTCACTGTCTGAATCTGCTGCCAGCTCTGCTGGCCGCTGGCGGGCCACAACAGTTTCATTGCCCAAACTAGGTGACATCCCCAGGGCACCAACTTCAGCATCAGGAATTATGCAACCTAGTTTGGGTCATAAAATATCTGCAAGGAAACAACCAAAACTCAGAGAGCATCAAGGACTCCTCATTTCAACCCCGAGCTACAAATATTCTCACCTATCAGATCCAGACAATACCTGGATTTGATCTAATATCCTCAGAAGGTTTTTAGGCTGCACAGCTGTATCTCTGCACAGTGTATTACAGCAGGGGTCCCCAACTCCCGGTCCGTGGACCGGCACCAGTCCCCAACTTGCCACAAACCGGGCCACACAAACAAGTGAAGCCCCATTCGAAGCTTATGAAACCCAGCACTGCATTGCAGGGAGCTAAAATACACAATTAATTAATTCGGGCTTTCTGATGCCTTACGGCCCCTTTTTTTATTTTCCAGAGCCTTCTGCAATTTTACAGCTTGTTGACCAAATGTTACAGCTTACTGGGTTATCCAAATATGAAACTATCATCGACTCCAGGTAGCTAAACGTCCACCACATATTAGCTCTACTGTAAGCTACCATTTCTGGAAAGCTAGGATTGGAGTCATTTGGGATCCAGATCAAGCTTGGTTTAAAAACCCGTAGAAAATGGAGGACAAAGATAATGAAATTGAGTTTCTTAGCTCAGGGTATCACGCATGGTCTGTTCCCAGCGGCATCCATGTAAAGGTCCAAAAAGTCAAGAGAGGAGTCACAACCACAGGACATAGTCCTCCCTCTCCTTTTTTAACAGGCAGGCGCCACACAAGAACGGAAATGGTTTGGTGACTACCATCTTGAATTTGTTTGTTTATTTTATTTGCACACATCCAGGGCCACTAGTGGCTATCTTTTTTCCCCCAAAATAAGACCTCCTCGGATAATAAGCCCAATTGGGCTTTTGAGCGCATGCGCTAAAATAAGCCCTCCTCAAAAATATTGCAGCACAGCAGCAGCCGTGAGGTGACCCCGCTTTGCCGCCTCCTGCACCTCAATAATAATAAGACCTCCCCAAAAATAAGGCCAAGTGCTTATTTCGGGGGTCAAAAGAAAATAAGAAACCCTGTCTTATTTTCGGGAAAACACGTGTAGTTATCAAATCTAATCTATTGAAGCAATTGGCTGTTGGCATTGACCGCATTGTATCAAGAATGGTATTCAATTTCAGATTTTAAATGAAACCGGCTAAATAGCACTCTGCTTTTCGATTATATCACAAAATGATAATGATCAAATCCATAACATTTCTGATGAGAGAGCATTGTGTAAACCTGTTTAGATATATCACATCGTTTTGCATATCTCCCAATACAGGTAGTCCTCCACTTACAACAGTTCACTTAATGACGGTTTGAAGTTGCAATGGCCCTGGAAAAAAAGTGACTATTTTTCACACTTATGACCATGGCAGCATGTGGTTTACATTTGCATGCTTGATAACTGGTTCATATTTATGACCGTTGCAGTGTCCCCGTGTTATTAACTTAACATGGTGAGCCGCATGACAAAAGTGGGGAGTGGTGCGGTGGCCAAGAGGTGGAGCTCCCGCCTCACAATCGGGGCTGTGAGTTCGATCCTCGGTAGAGGCAGATATTTCTCTCTCTGGGCACAGTGAGAATATATCTGCTGAACAAAACTCCGCATTGGTGACAGGAAGGGCATCTGGCCATTAAAACATTCTGCTAGCTCCATTCAGTTGCCCAGACTCCAACCCGCAAGGGATTATGGGGTCATTAAATGAAGATGTTCTGCAGCCCCCCAAAAAGCCAACACAGTCTTAAGTTGCCTTAAAAGAGGGATGGAATCAAGATCACAGGAAGTCGGATTTCCCTAACTTAGTGTTTTTGAACCTTAATATTTTGAACCCACTTGAATTAAAATTCACAAAGGGTGTGTGTCAGGTTTCTGAAAGATGCCCTAATTGATTCATGAGCCTCCAGCCGAGTTTCAAAAGAAGACCAGTCTTTTATTAGGAGCACCATTTCGACAATGCCCTATTGCAATCAGATCTAAGCCTCATTTGAATTATAGCTGAACTTTACTCCTGTTCCTTCCCTCCCTTCAGTTGTGTCATAAATCACAGTCTCCAACGAGGTGCACGCCTCACAAGCCTGCTGTAGCAATCTGAGATCCTACTCTAGACGAAGTTATGCATGGAAGGCGCTTCCCCCCCCACCCTTTCCTTACCATGGCAAATTTTTGAGTTGATATTTGGTATGCAATTAAAAAAAAAAAAGAACAAAAGAGGATATTAGGTTGAAGAAGGTTGAATAACAAAAAATGCTGTTGTTGATGAGAAGACGAGAGTAAAACCCTTCCCAAATCTACATGCTGTAACAAAATTTGTGATGGTAGCTTTCAATAAAAGTTCAAGGGAAGTTAAACGAAATAGGGTGAATGACAGATTAAAATGAACTTTCTATCCTTTGATGATTATTGCTACGGACCATTGAAACGATAAACCCACTGAAGTAAATCCCAGTGCGTATATCCTCCAAGCATTTCCTCCGATAGACACAATTTAGGCTCCCTCATCAACAACATAAACGCCATCGTTTAATCGAAAAATTAAAATGCAAGGTTACTCACTTGGACCAGAGGTCCTTGGCACTTTCATTCAAGTTCTCTTGGGGAAATCGGCCCTGTTGTTTGTTCTCAACGCTGCGTTTCCAAAAAGTGCTCTGAACCTTGGAAAACGAAGGAGAGCATTGTAAACCGCTTAGAGAGGGCTGTAAAGCACTGTGAAGCGGTCTATAAGTCCAAGTGCTATTGCTATGGGCAGGCACTGCAGGGATAATGGTCAGTCAAGTCCTGTACCATGGAAAACTTTTATAGGGGACCTTGAACTGCGCCTGGAAGTCTATAGTAAGCCGTGTAGTTCACAAGGCAAAGGTTCAACCACCTATGGCCCTGCATTCTGGACCAGCGACAGCTTCTGAGCTGTGCTCAAGGGCAGCCCCAACTAGAACACATTGCAGTTGTCCACATCTGAGATCCACATCTAAAGCACCTCCACGGCTGTTTGGAGGGGCCCCCAGTCCAGAAACAGTTCGTGGATAGAGGATGGATCCATCCAAATGCTTTCCTGTGCCAGCTACCCCTTTCTCTTCAAGCAGGAGCTGCCAGTCCAGGGAGACCCCCAAATTGTGTGCCGGTCCCAATGAAAGAATGGAAAATGTTTCAGTTCAGAGTGGTCCGAATACCCACGTTGCTAGGGTCAAATCTATCTCACTCTGTCCAGATATAAAAACACTGGGATGAGACTTCAAAAATCCACTTTGTTGACCAAGGTTGTAGGTACACATCTTGGTATCACCTTTATATATATATATATATTATTCCCAAATTATGTAGATAGGATGTACTACGTGGATATTAAATTGGAGAGGCTAGATATCCAGATGTTTACAACCCAAGTCTGGTAGCCCAGTGTAACAGATGTTCTGGTCTTCAACTTTCTTGACCAGGGATGTAGGTACACATCTCGGTATCACCTTTATATATATATATATATTATTCCCAAATTATGTAGATAGGATGTACTACGTGGATATTAAATTGGAGAGGCTAGATATCCAGATGTTTACAACCCAAGTCTGGTAGCCCAGTGTAACAGATGTTCTGGTCTTCAACTTTCTTGACCAGGGATGTAGGTACACATCTCGGTATCACCTTTATATATATATATATATATTATTCCCAAATTATGTAGATAGGATGTACTACGTGGATATTAAATTGGAGAGGCTAGATATCCAGATGTTTGCAACCCAAGTCTGGTAGCCCAGTGTAACAGATGTTCTGGTCTTCAACTTTCTTGACCAGGGATGTAGGTACACATCTCGGTATCACCTTTATATATATATATATATATTATTCCCAAATTATGTAGATAGGATGTACTACGTGGATATTAAATTGGAGAGGCTAGATATCCAGATGTTTGCAACCCAAGTCTGGTAGCCCAGTGTAACAGATGTTCTGGTCTTCAACTTTCTTGACCAGGGATGTAGGTACACATCTCGGTATCACCTTTATATACATATTTTATTCCCAAATTATGTAGTTCTGATGTACCTATGTGGATATTAAATTGGAGGGGCTGGATATCCAGATGTTTACAACCCAAGTCCGGTAGCCCAATGTAACAGATGTTCTGGTCTTCACCTTTTATGTTTCTGGTTGAAATCATGAATCCTGTCCCAAGCAGATGGATGTCATCTGCTACTATGGTCTCAGATACTGTGTTAGTACCTGGCCCCTTCTAAAGCCAAGGTCAAAAAAACCTATAATTTAAAAGGATAATAATATTTCACTCTTGTTGCCTGCAGAAGAGGAGTTGACGTTCGGTACTGTTCATGTCAATCCTTATTCCTTCTAAATGTTGGGAAATGATGTTCTGCTTCTACCGTAGCCGGTTCCTTTTCTAGAGAAGAATTGTTCTACAACTGTACCATGGGTCTACCCTCAATGACCCAGTCTACCGTCTTCACAGGCCAGCTCTGGACCTGTATGACCTCACGTATCCTTACGCTCTCCTCAAAGCCATGAGCTACGGTAGAGAATGAATCCATAGATGTGTCAGTTGGCCACAACCTGTGAGTGCATCACCCATGAAATGTACACTCGAGAGCCTTCCGAAATTCGGATGACCGAACGCCAATCTGCGCTTGTTGATCCCCCCCTCATGGTGTGTTCCTAATTTTCTTCCTTGGCTGCTAAAGCTCTGTGTCTAACTTTTCAGTTTAAATGCACTTGGTGAAGCAAAGAAATTTCGGGGTGGGGATGATAAACCTTCTTCTCTTGGGTTCCAGAAGGTAAGAAGGAAGCTCTGAGCCCAGCCGACAAGCTTAGACCTGAATGTTCTAACCACCGTCGTGTCACCAGTTTCCTTTCCTCTGGCTGTCTCGTGTACAGTACTGTGCGTTTTGCGCTCTCAATGGTTGTGACTAGCATTGCCGCCACTCGGCAGGAGTTCTGTGTATCTAACCCCTTTCTCTTGTCGACCTTCTTTGCATGCCTCCGAATACAGTTAGCTGTGCGACCGATGCATGTCGAGAGAAGCCTAACCTCTGTTTTTCGTCTCTCTGTTACCACTAGGCCTCCTGAACCCGTTTACAGCACTGTGAACAAATTCTGTGATAAGCCACCTTCTCCTAGGCATTATTCCCCTGTCGAGTGTGACAAAAGCTTCCTCCTTTCATCTCCCTACCCCCACTACCACATAGGCCTGCTCCCTGACTCTGAAATCATCAGGTACTGCATGCGCTTATTCCTCCTTTCCACATGTGAGAATGCGTGGGTGTCACGTGAGGGGCGCCTCTCCGAGACTCTCTCTTGATTGATGAGGAAACACCAAACCATCAACCATCTCTCAAATCAAGAAAGTTCAGTCTGGAGAGCGGGGAGAGCCCTGGTGGCATCTGAGCCCTTTGGGGTGGGACCCTACCAAAGGTGGGAAGTTGCAATGACGTGGAATTGGATGTCTTAACTCTGGGGTGACACCAGAGGTGGGTTTCTGTCGGTTCGCCCCGGATCGACCGAACCGGTAGTGGCAGTGGCGGGAGGCTCCGCCCACCTGTCCAGACGCTTCTGTGCATGCGCACGAATGAACCGGTAGTGAAATAAATTGAAACCCACCACTGGTTCACACCTCCAAAAGATGTGGCCCTTTAAAGAACTTTTCATACCTATGGAAGATTCAAGTTGGAGCCTTCCGTAGATTTTGTCGACCCAAGTTGGAGTCTTCTACCGTTCGCCTACCTCTGGGTGGTTTGGTTGTGAACCTTTCAGGCAGAGTATTGTGGCCTGAAGGTCAATCATGTGTGCTGAGTCCTAGGGCTCATAAATGAAAGATGGAAGGAGGAGAAATGAGCAATAAGGAAGACAATATGGGTGGCTATTTTTTTTTCTTTGAGATATAAGGAATTCGGTGGTAGAAAGAGTTCTGAAAATGGGGGAGAGAACCTTGGTAGACCTCCATTCTTCCACAAATGGTTCATCTTCTTGTGTGTATCGAAGATTATGGCTTCAGACTGTTGTTGCTTCACCAGCAAAGTAACAGACGAAGACTAAATCAATATAAATGTAGATTTATTTAATTTTAGTTAAGAACATTTATATTTTCTAACCAAGGAGAGAAGCGACCTAGAACTAAGGAGAAATTTCCTAACGATGAGAGCAATCAACCAGTGGAACGCCTTGCCTTCAGAAGTTGTAAATGCTCCATCACTGGAGGTTTTTAAGAAGAGACTGGACAATCATTTGTCTAAGATGGTATAGGATCCCCTGCTTGAACATGGGGTTGGACTAGAAGACTCCAAGGTCTCTTCCAACTCTATGTTCTACATCAGAGGTTCCCAAACTTGGCAACTTTAAGACTTGTGGACTTCAACTCCCGGAATTCTCCAGCCAGAGCTGGAGAATTCCGGGAGGGAGGGAGTTGAAGTCCACAAGTCTTAAAGTTGCCAAGTTTGGGAACCTCTGTTCTACATGACCTCCCAACTCACTGTCAGTGACTCTGGGTGACTTACAAAGTGACTTGCTCTGGGTGACTTAACAAAGATTTTTTTTTAAATCATATTAAAAAAAAAATGATAACCACCCTACCATCCCTGGTGACAACAATCAGTCAAATCAATGGATGGGCTCCAGCAAACTTTGGGTTCACTAGGTCCATTGGCAAAACCAGGGCCTTGCAAAGTGGGGGCCAATCTTATTTCTGCTGAGATGATCCACAAGGAGGGAGCCACCACAGAGAAGGCCCTTCTTCTTGGTCCCGCCAGATGGACCTTCTTAGGACAGGGGACCTTCTCCTTGGGAGAAGATGGAATCATGTAGATTAAGAAGTATCTCCTTCCCAATGATCCTGCCAAAATGCTAACGCTCATATACTGTAGGTATCAGAAGGCTTCCTCTGTTGTCATCACAGTCACATATAAACAAGGGCCATTGTTGTGTATTATAAGGGTAGTATTCACTTACTTTCCCTTCACTTACAGATGTGAGCGCGCCCGTCCATGCATGTCCTCAGCCTTCCACGCATGCGCTTTGGGTTGAAAATGTGCCTAAATAGGATGGCATACAGCCGGGGCGGGTGGCCTCTTGGAATTTCCACTACCGGTTCGGGCGAACCAGTCCAAACCGGCTGAATACCACTTCTCTGTGTATAGACAATTTTTTAAAACTTTGATGGAGGCTTGTTTCAGTTTTAATTGTTGTTGTTTTAAATTGTTGTATTCGCTTTGCTTGCATTGCTCTTTCATTTTACTTCTGTTTATACTTTTATCATGTCAATATTGATGGCTTCTTCCTTTCCAGCCAGTTGGCTTTTTTCCCCAGCGTTCCAAGCAGAGTGAGATCCCGCCACCATCTTCCTTATTTTGTATCTGAGATTAAAGTGTCTTTTAGCTTAGAGATAACCACAGTTAGAGAGAGATGCAGTGGCTCAGTGGAAAAGACACTGAGCTTGTCGGTCAGAAAAGGCAGCAGTTCGGCGGTTCGAATTCCTAGCGCCGCATAACGGAGTGAGCTCCCGTTACTTGCAGAAGCTTACCTTTACCTTGAACCACAGTTAGAGATGGGATCACTAATTCTCCTGTCAAATGTGACAGGTTTCTATTTTGGGTCCTTCCCAAGGAGTCCTTCGCATGGCTGATAGAAGCTGGAATTCAGTGTGTAGGATGTCTGCTTGTGGACTGTGCAAACAGCTCATGGAGAATGGGCACATAATTATAAGGAAGAGCCCCACCAAATCTCTAGCCATGTTTCCAGAAATCGTTTATTGAACAGTGACATTTATTTTCAGAATAACAGAATTAAAAGGGACCTTGAAGGTCTTCTAGTCCAACCCTCTTGTTCAAGAAGAGAGACTCTCTACCATTCTGTACAAATGCCTGTCCAATCTTTTCTATAAAACTTCCAGTGTTGGGGCATTCACAACTTCTGGAGGCAATTTCTGTTCCACTGGTTAATTGTTCTCACTGTCAGGAAATTCCTCCTTTGTTCTAGGTTGCTTCTCTCCTTGATTAGTTTCCACCCATTGCTTCTTGTTCTGCCCTCAGGTACTTTGGAGAATAGCTTGACTCCTTCTTCTTTGTGGCAGCCCCTGAGATATCGTAATATCCTTCAGCGTGGTTGTTAAGGAAGGCTGAAATTGCATCTCTTCAATCATATCTCAGGAGGCGGGGAGAACCGAGATACAGCTTATATATCTTCTCATCAACCTCATTTACTCTAGCCAGGATATTCTGCAAGCAAGATGTGCCAAGCTCACCAAATACAAATATTTTTTCTAGAATTTAGAATAACAGAGTTGGAAGGGACCTTAGAGGTTTTCCAGTCCAGCCCCCTGCTTAGGCAGGAAGCCGTACACCTCTTCAGACAAATGGTTATCTAGTCTCCTCTTAAAAACTTCCAGTGTTGGAGCATTCACAACTTCTGGAGGCAAGCTGTTCCATTGATTAATTGTTCTCAGTGTCAGGAAATGTCTCCTTAGTTCTAAGTTGCTTCTCTCCTTGATTAGTTTCCACCCATTGCTTCTTGTCCTGCCTTCGGGGGCTTTAGTGAATAGTTTGACTCCCTCTTCTTTGTGGCAACCCCTGAGATATTGGAAGGCTGCTATCCTGTCTCCCCTGGTCCTTCTTTTCATTAAACTAGACCTACCCAGTTCCTGCAACCGTTCTTCATACGTTTTAGCCTCCAGTCCCCTAATCCTCTTGGTTGCTTTCCTCCACAATGTTTCTATTTGGTCTTCTCCCATTACTCTTCCTGCCCCAAAAAAAGTGTGACCAATCCAGGATTAGAAAGTTATTGGGAAGACTTTGTTCTAAAAGGTGGATTGACATGAGGAATGTCCATGTTCCAATGTCTTCAGGAGCCTGCTAGTCTTTGTACAGAATTCCCAATGGCCAAGTGTTAAAACTGGATGGACTGAACTGGCAGTTTTAAGATGTGAAATAGATGCTTCAAGCACCTACAAGTAGATACATCGTTTTTCTCCTTAACTTCCTCAACCCTTGCAAAATACGAAAAGCAGCCTCCTATTCTGGGAGCAATTGGTAGAGGACCACAAAAAGAAAACCAGTGGATGATCGTTGGGTCCGAGCCTGGTTACCATGATGCATTCTTCTCTGAAGACCACAATGCTGGACAACAATAGAAGTGGTGAAATAGCATGCCTTCAGAATGTGTGGGTGCTCCATCACTATCATTTAGAATAACAGAGTTGGAAGGGACCTTGAAGGTCTTCTAGTCCAACCTCCTGCTTAGGCAGGAAACCCTACAGCACATCAGACAAATGGATATCCAACATCTTCTTAAAGACTTCCAGGGTTGGAGCATTCACAACTTCTGGAGGCAAGCTGTTCCATGATTAATTGTTCTCACTGTCTTCTCCTCAGTTATAAGTTGCTTCTCTCCTTGATTAGTTTCCACCCATTGCTTATTGTCCTGCTTTCAGGTGCCTTGGAGAATAGTTTGACTCCTTCTTCTTTGTGGCAGCCCCTGAGATATTGAAAGACTGGAACATTTCATCAGAAACAGCATAGGGTCTTCTGCTTGAGCAGCAGGTTGGACTAGAAGACCTCCAAGGTCCCTCCCCACTCTGCTATTCTATTTTCTATGTCTCCTTCCCAGCTGTTTTCAGAGTATAGCTTATGTTAGGCTAATAGTTGCTTAGACCTGGCAAGATTCTGTCTATAGGTAAAGACACCGATCTTAAGTAACTCCATGTCATGCTGGGTTATTGAAGCCCAATAGATATTTGTTTGAAACTCCTGATTAATTGTTCTCACTGTCAGGAAATTTCTCCTCAGTTCTAAGTTGCTTCTCTCCTTGATTAGTTTCCACCCATTGCTTCTTGTCCTGCCCTCAGGTGCCTTGGAGAATAGTTTGACTCCCTCTTCTTTGTGGCAAACCCTGAGATATTGGAAGACTGCTATCATGTCACCCCTAGTCCTTCTTTTCATTAAACTAGACCTACCCAGTTCCTGCAACCGTTCTTCATATGAGAGGGGGGGAGGATTTGGACTAGATGACCTACCAGGTCCCTTCCAACTCTATTAATCTGCATCCTTTTTAGAGAAAGGCGATTATTATTCACCAGCGCAGGTGAAGTCAACCTTAATACAGTGATTCTTATTCTCTTTTTCATTCACCTTGGGATGAAGCCTTCTCGAATTTCATAAAACTACCCTTCCAGGCCTTAAAAGAAAAAAAAGAAAAAAGAGCTTTGTTTCTCTGCCTGCAATTTAATAAGCAACTGATCTCAAGAGCAGTTCCTGGTATATGTTTGCGTCACATCTCCAGAGGTGAAATTAGAGCCTTAGCCTAGAGTTCTGTTAGAATTTGGGTTTTGAATGTGAGCTATAAATTCCCTGTGGCCCCTTTAGGTCATGCCAATTTTCCGTTCGTTCATTCGTCACCTTTATTTCTGTATTCCATTCTCTCCTGGAGGCTGTTGTTTATTTGTTTGTTTGTTTCCTGTTTCTTTCTAATATTGACAGATAGCTGTGTTTTAGCATGCTATTAATCTGCACGGAACTGTAAACCTAGGCATGAATGATGTGATGCTGTTTACATACCATATATGCACAGACGTCCCCATCTGATCCATCAGGGTTTTCGGCCAGAGATATAATGATAATTGCTCCCCTTTTTAAGACAACTTGCCCTTAATCAGTGTGCATGCTCCCCCCCCCCCCCGCCTGAAGATCTCAAAATGACTAGCCTTATTTTTGAATGAAATGAGGAACCAAGGATGGGCAAGCAAGTTCAAGTGACCTATTTTACCTCCGCGATAGGAAATATAAAGCCAAAGTTTATTTCAATATTGCAAAGTCCCCTGGCGGATTATTTGTCTATTTGACTTGGAAACCTCCCTGAGAGAGAGAGAGAGAGAGAGAGAGAGAGAGAGGGAGGGAGGGAGGGAGGGAGGGAGGGAGAAAGAGAAAGAGAGAGAAAGAGAGAGAAACAGAGAGAAAGAAAGAGAAAGAGAGAGAAAGAGAGAGAGAGAGAGAGAAAGAGAGAGAGAGAGAGAGAGAGAAAGAAAGAGAGAGAGAGAGAAAGAGAAAGAGGGAGAGAGAAAGAGAAACAGAGAGAAACAGAGAAACAGAGAGAAAGAGAGAGAAAGAGAGAGAGAGAGAAAGAGAGAGAGAGAGAGAAAGGGAGAGAGAGAGAGAGAAAGAGAAAGAGGGAGAGAGAAAGAGAAAGAGAGAGAAAGAGAGAGAGAAACAGAAAGAAAGAAAGAGAAAGAGAGAGAGAGAGAGAAAGAGAGAGAGAGAAAGAGAGAGAGAGAAAGAAAGAGAGAGAGAGAAAGAAAGAGAGAGAGAGAAAGAAAGAAAGAAAGAAAGAAAGAAAGGGAGAGAGAAAGAGAAAGAGAGAGAAAGAGAAACAGAGAGAAAGAATGAAAGAAAGAGCGAAAGAGAATGAGAAAGAGAGAAAGAGAGAGAGAACTAGGGAGAGAGAAAGAGAGAGAGAGGGAGAGAGAAATTACATTGTGTTAGATTATAGCAAGATGATGTGATTGAAGGAGCGTTTAAGAGAAGAATTTTCTTTTGGGGTTCTCGGGAATCCATAAACATTTTGGGAATTTGAAAAGCGAAGCAACCTTCGTTAATACCTGAACGGGAAACCATCAGGACATTTCAGAGCTGTAGATTAGATTTGGAATTGTGGAAGAAGACCATGGCAGCCACGCTTGGAAGTTTTCAAGAAGAGACGACACAACAATTTATCTGGAATGGTCTAGGGCAGGGGTCTGCAAAGTCGGCTCTTTTAAGACTGGTGGACTTCAACTCCCAGAATTCCCCAGCCAGCTATGCTGGCTGGGGAACTCTGGGAGTTGAAGTCCACCAGTCTTAAAAGAACCGACTTTGCAGACCCCTGGTCTAGGGTCTCCTGCTTGAGCAGGGGGTTGGACTAGATGACCTCCAAGGTCCCTTCCAACCTTATTGTTCCATTCTATGCTCTAGTCTATAACAACGCGATCATCTCCATGTAGCAGAAGTCCAGTCTGACTTTTACCAAAATACAGTGGTACCTCGGTACTCATCATTGATTGATTCCATGAGTCCCAAAAATGTTAAGTACCAAACAAATTTTTCCCATAAAGGATAATACTGTTCTGATCTAGGCTTCCCCAAAAACCACAAAGCAGATTCCCGGTCCCAACAAAACCCCTTTTATTAAAAGAATGTGAATTCCTCTCATCCACATTCAGCCAAGGCCTGTCAAACAGTCTTTCAAAGGAATATTTAGGACCACAGACCTTATCTATCATGGAAAGCGGCCATGTACATATTTTCCAAATGAAAAGGAAAGACTGGGCACAGAGTCTCTGAGATTCACGGACAGATCTTCACACTCCTGAAACGAACTAAGGAATGAACGAATGAGTTGTTTCCTGCAAAAGCCCCCTCCCCTTTCGCTCCTCTTTTATTTCCTAAGGGAGGGGCCGTTCACTACCCACCTGTGAGTTTACTCCCAAGTCGAGCCTGATTTCTTAGCTGCTCTTTTCTTCTGGTAGCTCTGCGCACGCGCACCCTGGGAACAGGCTCCAGCTGCCTCACTGCTGTCTACCATCGCAGGCAGCTGATAACTGTCAGACGGCCCTGGCTCCATCTCTGCCTCCGACGCAAAGCCCTCCTCCAAGCCTTCCCCAGACTCCAGGACGGGCCCATGTTCCTCCCCAACCTCCTCACTATCTGGCTGCTACCAGGCCACAACTAATACAAGCCAGTCAACTCCAATAAGTTCTAGCTGGTGCATGGAGTACCAAACAAAGGATGAGTACCAGGTCAAAGTTTTAATGCATTGAATACCAAATTCGATGAGTTTCAAAACGGTTGAGTACCAGGGTACCACTGTATGTTATTTTTCTCTCTCTTGCGTCAAAAGAAATCTGTCTTAGCTAGGAATTCTAGGTTAGTCCTCTTTCATAGAAGTAATTTAAAGCCACATGCACACACCACACATCAAGTTGTAGTGTTTAGAACTGATGTTTGTCGAATTGAATGACCTGCATTCATGTATCTCTTGAACCATTCACAACCGCATAGCCCGAGCTGATAGACTACCTAATACTCCGAAGGAATACCCCACATTTTAGCCTAGCATGTTGGGTAAACACAGCCCAGAAGTTCCTTAGTGTGACATTCACACAACATCAGCTCCATCAGGTAAGTGTCAGCCATTGGCTCATCCCAGTTTCACTGAGTGTTAAACTGAATTGTTCTACATCAAGGGTGTTCAAAGTTGGGAACTTTAAGACTTGTGGACTTCAACTCCCAGAATTCCCCAGCTGGGGAATTCTGGGAGTTGAAGTCCACAAGTCTTAAAGTTCCCAACTTTGGACATCCCTGTTCTACGTGTTCGGGTAGTCCTCGCCTTACAACCATTTGTCGAGTGGCCATCTGAAGTTACAACGGCATGGCAAAGAGTGACTTATGACCATTTTCCACACTTACAACCCGTTGCAGCCTCCCCGTCGTCAACATTCGGAGCCCTGGCAACTGGCATGTATGTATGACGGTTGTAGAGACCTGGGGTCATGTGATCCTTTTTGTTTTTTGCGATGTTCTGACGAACGAAGTCCATGGGGGAAGCCAGATTCCCTTAACAACCGTGGGACTCACTTAACAACTGCAGAGATTCACTTAACAACAGTGGTAAGAAAGGTCGTAAAATGGGGCCGAGCTCACTTCACAACCGTCTCGCTTAGCCACAGGAATGTTGGGCTTGATTTTGGTCATAAGACGAGGACTACCTGTGTGTGCCTTGGCATGTTATACAAATCCAATATATATATATATATACACATAGCTAATGTACGACTCAATGTACTATTATGTGAACTCATGAAGGAATCAATCCATTCAGAAAGCAGATTGGTTGTATAATGGGACCCGAGTAGGGGTGCATTATACTCTTCATCTTGTAGTTATAATATTCAGTCCGCATTTTGGAGTGATTGAAGGGAGGGGAGGAAGAAAACTCAAGTGCTGAAAGCTCTAAAAATATTCAAGATTCATAAATTGATACTTGCCATCGAGGTAAAATTGCAGCAAGTTAAAATTGGTTGCAAGCCCGTTTTATTTCTGGACACTGGATAATGGTGCATTTGAAATGCTGCTACAATTAAGGGCTAAAGTAAAAATGTCCCTCAATCTGAATCATTATCCTGGGTAGAGAAATCCAGTTTTCTGGTGAAAAATATGGAACTGGTTTACTATTCACGCCTTCTAGGCTGCTTTGTTGTTCTTCCCAGTCACGTCTACAATTCTATTACTGGTTTCCCGTTCATGTATTTTACAGGCTGTAGAGGTCTGGCCAGAATGCTAGTTAAGAGTTAGAATGAGCTAAAATATTGCAGTTTGTTCCTTTAGAAAGCGTGGATGGATGGAAGGATGGATGGATGGATGGATGATGAAAAGAAGGATGAGTGGGTTGATGGATGCAAGGATGGATGGTGGGTGGGTGGATGGATAGATGGATGATGAAAAGAAGGATGAGTGGGTGGATGGATGCATGGATGGATGGTGGGTGGGTGGGTGGATGGATGGATAGATGGATGGATGGATGGACGTACACATGGATGGATGGATGGATATGTAGGAGCAGGTATGGATGGTGGATGGATAGATAGGTGGATAGATGGATGATGAAAACAAGAATGAGTGGGTGGATGGATGATGGATGGATGGACAGTTGGATGCATGCACACATGGATGGATGGATGGATGGATGGATGGATGGATGGATATGTGGATGGATGGTGGATGGATGGATGGATGGATAGGTGGATGGATGGATGGATAGATTGGTGATGAAAAGAAGGATTGGGTGGATGGATGGATAGACAGACGGATCGATGGATGGTGGGTGGGTGGATGGATGAATGGATGGATGATGAAAAGAAGGATGAGTGGATAGATTGATTGATGGATGCATGGATGGGTAAATGGATGGTGGGTGGATGGAGAGATGGATGGAGGGAAGGAAGAATGGATGGATGGATGAATGGATGCATGCCTGCATGCATGGGTTGATGGGTGGTGGTTGATGGTTGCATGGGTAGGCAGGTGGGTGGGTGGATGGATGGGTAGATGGATGGGTGGATGGATGGAAGGAAGAATGGATGGAGGAATGGATGCATGCATGCATGCATGGGTTGATGGATGGATGGTTGCATGGATGGATGGGTGGGTGGGTGGATAGGTGGGTGGGTCGATGGAGGAATGGATGAGTAGAAGGAAGGAGGGTGGGAGGAATGTGTGAAATGATGGATGCCTGACTGGGTGGATGGATGGAGGAGTGGATGTTTGCAAGTATGTATGTATGGGTGAGTGGATGGGTGGTGGATGGATAGGTGGCTAAATTGATGGAAAGGCAAATTGATGGGTGGGTGGATGAGTGGGCGGATGTATGGTTGTTCCATAAATTGGTATGTTTGGTACTCCACCTCTATACATTCCAGATGGAAAAGTAGGTATCCCAAAGTATCCATTTTCATGGTCAATACATCAAACATGCAGATCCTACTTCCCAAAAAGAGTTCCTTGACTTGCATTATGTCAGAGCCTCAACTTCAACTCCCATTGCCCTATTTTATGCTTCTTGTTTTCTTCAATCTCATTGGATGCACCATTATCCCAGGTGCATCCATATGGGATCTCCAACGACCTGCTATTTTATATGATCCAGCCACTTTGGTCGCAAGAAGACCAAAGAACCTCCATGCACACAAAAAAACCCCACTCCATGCTACCTTTATTAATTCCTTTTCCCTTTCCCTTTTTCCTTTCCTTTTTTCCTTTTCCATGCAGTCATTCCAGGCATGGTTCTATAACCCAGCTTCCCACCGTGAACATCCAGAGGACCATGTCAATAGAAGGGTAAGGGGGAACCAACATTATAATGTTTGCATCCTTTGCCATTGCCATTTGTTTAAGCTTTCCCCCCCATTCATAACCATTGAGTCTACAGGTTCACTGTATCCCAAATATAGTTTATTATGTCACATATGCTGCATCTTTTCTTTAAGAGGTTAAGACTGTGGGCACATCACTCCCTAACCTCAAACAAATAAGAGGAAGGACTTTTTCACCCAGAGGATCACTGGTCTATGGAACTCCCTGCCAGAAGAAGCGGTGACAGCTGTCAGCCTCGACACCTTTAAGAAAGGATTAGAGGAGTTCATGGAGAACAAGGGTATCCATGGCTATCATGATGGATGCCTAAGGACACCCTCCGGGTTGGAGAGATAGGCAGGATATCTCTCAATGCCATTTGCAGGGAATCACAAAGCAGGTGAAGGCATCTGCTTGGGAAGACCCTGAAGCAAATGGGGAGCCACTGTGTGAGACAGAAGGCTGGACTGGATGGGCTGTGGCCTGTTCCAGCAAGGCTGTTCTTATGTTCTTATGTTATGTATTCAAAAATGAGATTCAGAATTGTTGTTTTCGGGTGAATTGCCAGGAAACTGTGAATTGTAGTCTTACTTTAGGCACGAAAGCTCGCCGGGTGATTTTGGCTCAATCGCCAGGAGAATGTGAGTTCTAGTCCCATCTTAGGTATGAAAGGGTGACTTTGTGCCCATCACCAGGAGACTGTGAGTTCTAGTTGCACCTTAGGCATGAAAGCCCACCAGGTGATTTTGGCTTAATCACTAGGAGACTGTGAGTTGTAGTCCCATATTAGGTATGAAACCCTGTTGGATGACTTTGGTCCAATCACCAGGAGACTGGGAGTTCTAGTCCCATGTTAAGTATGAAAGCCTGTGGGATGACTTTGGGCCCATCACCAGGAGACTGTGAGTTCTAGTTGCACCTTAGGCATGAAAGCCCACCAGGTGATTTTGGCTTAGTCACCAGGAGACTGTGAATTCTAGTCCCATCTTAGGTATGAAATCCTGTTGGATGACTTTGGTCCAATCACCAGGAGACTGGGAGTTCTAGTCCCATGTTAAGTATGAAAGCCTGTGAGATGACTTTGGGCCCAATCACCAGGAGACTGTGAGCTCTAGTTGCACCTTAGGCGTGAAAGCCCACCATGTGATTTTGGCTTAGTCACCAGGAGACTGTGAGTTCTAGTCCCATCTTAGGTATGAAACCCTGTTGGATGACTTTGGTCCAATCACCAGGAGACTGGGAGTTCTAGTCCCATGTTAGGTATGAAAGCCTGTGGGATGACTTTGGCCCCAATCACCAGGAGACTGAGTTCTAGTTGCACCTTAGGCATGAAAGCCCACCATGTGATTTTGGCTTAGTCACCAGGAGACTGTGAATTCTAGTCCCATCTTAGGTATGAAATCCTGTTGGATGACTTTGGTCCAATCACCAGGAGACTGGGAGTTCTAGTCCCATGTTAGATATGAAAGCCTGTGGGATGACTTTGGGCCCAATCACCAGGAGACTGGGAGTTCTAGTTCCACGTTAGCCATGAAAGCCCGCTGAGTGATTTTAGCCCAATCCCTAGGAGACTCTGAGTTCTAGTCTCTCCTTAGGCATTGAAAGCTGGCTAGATGACTTTTGCCCAACCACCAGGAGACTGTGAGTTCTAGTTCCACCTTAGGCATGAAAACCCATTGGGTGACTTTGGCCCAATCACAGAGAGACTGGGAGTTCTAGTCCCATGTTAGCCACGTTAGAGGCTCCGGAGGCAGCACATAACTCCCAGATGGCCCTGGCCCCCTCTCTGCCTCCGACGCAGAGCCCTCGTCCGAGCCTCCCCTAGACTCCAGGAGTGGACCATGTTCCTCCCCAACCCTCCTCACTGTCTAAGTCTGCCACCCGCTCCACAGGCCGCTGTCAAACCACAACAAGTTCCGTTATAGCTATTATTCTGTGATCGGTACTCCGGAACAACAGAAACAGATCTTGACTCCCATCCAAAGAGTTCCTTTCGTTTCTTTGAAATCTATTCTTATCTTCTGCCGCACTTTGCAAACTTCACAAAAACGGGCCCGTTTCTTTTCCCTTAAAAAAAGGGGCATGCATAGCCTTTATGAGGCTTATAGAGTGTTCCTGGGGGGGGGGGCAGAAACGAGCAAAAAATGGCCTGTTTTTTTGCTTCTTTCTGCCCTCCCCAACCCCCAGGAGCACTCTGGAAGACTCCTAAAGACTATGCACGGCCGTTTTGGTGAAGGGGGCGGGATTTCAGGAGGCCAAAAATGCTGCATTCAGTGCATAAGACGCACCCAGATTTTCAGCCTCTTTTTTGAGGGGAAAAGGTGCGTCTTATACTCCGAAAAATACGGCAATTGTCCATGGGATTCTCAGTCAACCAGGTCCCGGTTGTCCCGTGGGTTTGAAGTTGTGGCAGATGGCAGCAGATGGCCTTGTAGATCACACACTGATAGTTGACGAAGCAGATGGGATGTCCCCAAGGTGCTTCTTTCCAAGAACCAACTGGCCTTCCTTTCTTCTTCGCTTCTCGTCCGAGAAGCTCCACCATTCAGTCAGAAACGGAAGAAGCTTCTCGGAATGAAGAAGCGAAACGTCTTCGAGGAAAAAGAAAGAAAGGTCAGTTGCCTCCTGGAAAAAAAAATGCACTTTTGGGACATGCCATCTACTTCATCAACAGTCGGTGTGTGGTCCACAATGCCGTCGGCTACAACTTCAAACCCGTATGTTCCACTTTACCTATTTATGGGTCAGCTGGTTTTGCATTGCCGATGAGAAGGTTGGAGCAGGAGAGCAGAGCAGAGGTGAAATCCTTCCGGTTCGGCCCAGTTCAACCGAACCGGTCGGGACGATTGTCGTTGGTTCTGCGAATCGTTAGTAAAAACAAAAAAAGCTTCCAAGGATCGCACGGCTCACTTCTGTGAGCTGCGCGATCATCAGCTTTCCCCACCCCCGCTTTTTAAAGCGAATCCCGCATCCCCCATTGACGTTGCTCGTCAGAAGGGTCACAAAACAGGGATCGTGCGAGCGGCGAATACCGCAACGGTTCTAAATAGGAGTCCGTTGCCCAGCATCTGAACTTGGATCCGGTGACCATAGGGTGCAGTGGTCGTAAGTGCGAGAAACAGTCGTGGGTCACTTTTTTGTAAGTGCCCATGTAACATTGAATGGTCACTAAATAAACCGTCGTAAGTTGAGGAAACAAAGAGCTATTTAATGGCATGTCTTTTGCCCAGGACGTATGAGGAGGTAAGCAATTCTTCTTTTCTTTCCACAGGGAGCCTCGGAAGGTTGTCTTACATAAGGGCTCGACGGGGCTCGGTTTTAACATTGTAGGAGGAGAAGACAGAGAAGGCATCTTTGTCTCCTTCATCCTCGCAGGGGGACCAGCTGACCTCAGCGGTGAACTTCAGAGGGGAGACCAAATTTTGTCTGTAAGTAATTACAATCTGTCTCTTCCTTTCCTTCCTTCCTTCCTTCCTTCCTTCCTTCCTTCCTTCCTTCCTTCTTTCCTTGATTCTCCCTCCCTTTCTCCCTTCTCCTTTCTTTCTCCCTCCTTTCCTTTCCTTCTTCCCTCCCTCCCCCTTCCTTTCGCCCTTCTTTCTTCCTTCCTTGATCCTTCCTCCCTTTCTCTCTCCTCCTTCCTTTCTCCCTTCTCCCTTCCTTTCTTGATCCTTCCTCCCTTTCTCTCTCCTCCTTCCTTTCTCCCTTCTCCTTCCTTCCTTCCTGGCTCCTTTCTCCCTTTCCTTCTTCCCTCCCTCCTTCTTCCTTTCTCCCCTCTCCTTCCTTCCTTGATCTTCCTTCTCTTTCTCCCTCCCCCTCCCTTCCTCCATCCCCCTTCCTTTCTTCCTTCTCTCTTCCTTCCTTCCTTGATCCTTCCTCCCTTTCTCTCTCCCCCTTCCTTTCTTCCTTCTCTCTTCCTTCCTTCCTTGATCCTTCCTCCCTTTCTCCCTCCCCTTTCCTTTCCTTCCCTCCCTCCCCCTTACTTTCTCCCTTCTCCTTCCTTCCTTCCTGGCTCCTTTCTCCCTTTCCTTCTTCCCTCCCTCCTTCTTCCTTTCTCCTCTCTCCTTCCTTCCTTCCCTCCTTCCTTCCTTCTGATTTTTTTCACAAGACTTCTAAGCCAAAATTTAAATTCAGGAGTCTTTTTGTTTGTTCGTATACCAACGGTGCAGAAGTAGTATTCAGCTGGTTCGGACAGGTTTGCCTGAATCGGTAGGGAAATTGTGGGTGGAGCCACCCACCCGCCCCGGCTCTATGCCATCCTATTTAGGCACATTTTCAAGCCAAAGCGCATGCGCAGAAGGCCAAGCGTGCGCGCTCACATTTGCGAACCGGTAAGGAAAGTAAGCGAATGCCACCCCTGCAGGGGTGTCAAACTCAAACTCATTGAGGGCTGCATCAGAATTGTATTGAACCTCGGGGGGGGGCATGGCCAGGGTGGGCATGGCCAGCTAAACGTCACTCGTGTCAGGGACATCTCTGGTAGCCTGAGCACTCTGCCAGCGAAAACAGGCTCCTGAGCTCCGTTTTTGGCCGTGACTGCCCCCTGCAACCCTCTGCCAGCGAAAGTGCCGCTCTCAAGCTCCATTTTTGCTGGCAGAGGCACTCCGGCCCAGTCCTTTGCAGGGACAGATCTAAGCACCCCGCAGGCTTGATCTCGGCATCCGGGCCTTGAGTTAGATGCTCGGATGTGCAGAGGAGAGGAGGGCAGTGGAAATCTATGGGCTGGTCCTTGGGACGGAAGAGCCACCGCTGCTAGTAAAGCCCCACCTTAGCTCTGGGGATAAAAGGCAGGAGGCAGAGATGAATAGATGTGGCAGAGGAGAGGAGAGCATTGGAAATCTATGGGCCGGTCCTTGGGACGGAAGAGCCACCGCTGTTTGCGAAGCCCCACCTTAGCTCTGGGGATAAAAGGCAGGGGGCAAAGATGAATAGGCAGACAACTATTCATCTTACGGACAGGCAGATGGAGGGATGGACTTGTTAGCCGGTGGTGAGAGAGAAACATTTTTTCGGGGCTGCTGGCGCTCTTAATCAAGGAATCTTTGAGTTTGAGTTCACTTTGAGTTCACTTCAGAGGGTTTTTCGTGTTTGGGGAGGAGGGTCAGAACAGGCTTTGAAGAGGATTCAATACAATTCAATTCAATACAGTACAATACAATACAATACAATACAATACAATACAATACAATACAATAGCAGAGTTGGAAGGGACCTTGGAGGTCTTCTAGTCCAACCCCCTGCGTGGGCAGGAACCTTATACCGTTTCAGACAAATGGCTATCCAACATCTTCTTGAAGACTTCCAGTGTTGGGGCATTCACAACTTCTGGAGGCAAGCTGTTCCACGGATTAATTATTCTCACTGTCAGGAAATTTCCCCTCAGTTCTAAGTTGCTTCTCTCCTTGATTAGTTTCCACTCATTGCTTCTTGTTCTGCCCTCAGGTGCTTTGGAGAATAGTTTGACTCCCTCTTCTTTGTGGCACCCTCTGAGATATCGGAACACTGCCATCATGTCTTCCCTGGTCCTTCTTTTCATTAAACTAGACATCCCCAGTTCCTGCAACCGTTCTTCATATGTTTGAGCCTCCAGTCCCCTAATCCTCTTTGTTGCTCTTCTCTGCAGTCTTTCTAGGGTCTCCACATGTTTTTTTACATCGTGGCGACCAAAACTGGATGCAAATATTCCAAATGTGGCCTTACCAAGGCCTTATAAAGTGGTATTAACGCTCAAGATCACGTGATTCAGAATTAACGTTCTATTTTTCTCTCTCTTCGCAAGAAGCTTTACCTTCCATTCTTTGTGCAGCCTTCAGCAGGGCTAAAACTGAACGAGTAAAGACCAATTCTGCCATCTACTGTTAGCGATTCTCTTCCTTTCCTCCCGGCTGTGACTTCAGCTGTGCCGCACTTGGCTATCTCTTACGGTCATAATAAATTCATTTTATTTGCAATTCATTTGCCACCACCACCCCCCACACACACACTTGCCATGGATTTTTTTTTTTAAGCCTTTCGGCGACATTTTGCGCATTTATTCTCTGGAACGTTACCATAATTGCTCATTCGTTCGTACACCAAGAGAGTGAAATTAAGACATACGGCTTCGTTGTTTTAGGCACGTTGACAGTTTTCTGAATGTAGGTCTCCAATTTTTCTTCCTTTCTCTTAAGGATGGGCAAAAAAATGAAACAATGGCCAGTGGTGAGTCTCTGTAGGTAGCTGCCCAAGAGTTGCCACCGGTCAGCCACGAAAGAGCAGGTCTGTGGCTAAGCAAGGCAGTTGTTAAGTGATTCCAGTATTTGAGAGGTTGCCATGAATTGGGGGCGTGGGTGTGTGTGGTGTGGTGTGTATCAACTCATTTTCCAAAGCACCAGAACGCAAGATGAGAAACAATGGATGGGAACTCATCAAGGAGAGAAACAACCTGGAATGAAGGAGAAACTTCCCAATAGGGAGGACAATGAAAACCAGTGGAACAGCTTGCCACCAGAAGTTGTAGAGGCTGGAATAATAATAGACAGCTGGATAGCCAGCTATTTGAAATGGTATCGTTCTGACTCCCTCCCTTCACAAGATAATTAACTAGACGGACTGCTACTTGGCAGCTTGACTGAACTAACCTGAACTAGACTGAAAGATTACACGACACAATTCTCCGACTCTGTAGCTTCTCTGTTGTTTCCTGCAAACCTACTCTTCACAGAGGATTTCTTTTAAAGCCTCTTGGGAAAGGCCAGGCAATTAGGCAGCTGATACTGATTATCTCCAATGGAGTCGTTCTGCTAATTGCCTCCTCTCAATCCTTAGCCTGACATCCGGGACAAACTGGGTTTCCTCCTCTAGAGCCGACTCATAGGACTCCTCACTAGAGGAATCCATCAGCAGCTCATCCGGAGCCGGCTGGACCACAACAGGTATAGGGCCGTTATGGCCAACCTATGGCACACGTGCCACAGGTGGCATGTGGAGCCATTTGTTAGGGCACGCTAGGCGTTGCCTTGTCAGCTCTAGCGCACGCCAGCTGACTCGGCCTTCGTTTTCCGCCATTTTTCACTTTCCAGAGGCCTTCCTAAAGCCTCCGGAGGGCAACCCCCCCCCCACTACGCAAACTGGAAGTTCGGGAACAGACTTCCGGTTTGCGCATCAGACTGTTTTCTGTGCTCTGCAGGGCTTCCGGGGGTGGGGGTTTTCCTCGATAAATCTAATCCTCAACTGCATTAGATTGATCGAGGGGAAAAAAGCATCAACCTTACATTACAAAATTTCATTCTGGTTGTGCCCTCTGGAGGTCAAGGGCTGTATTACACCCTCCAGAGCCCCTACAAGTGGAGGTTTAATCAGGACCGTGGGAAATTACAGAATAATAGGGAGAACCTCATTCATTTCATTTTAATCAACGTTTGTTTCGTACTGACCTGTTTGTGTGCTATTTGGGGAGACGTAGACCCTTCGCAGGCTGGTTAAAGGCCAATTCTAGCCTTTAAAAAAGGTTGCACATCACCAGAAGGCATGTACACCTCCTTATTGGCATGAAGTTTGAGGACCACACATTAAGTTCCAATAAAGCTGGTTTATTGCTTACCCAAGAATCTAGTCCAGTGGTGACAAACCTTTCTGGCACCGAGTGCCGAAACAGGAGTGTGTGTGCGTGTGCGCGCAGGGGGGGGGCGAGAATGCCAGAAACTAAAGAGCAGCTCCCTGGTGTACGCCAGTCACCTGGTCTTCTGGTTTCTAGCTGGTTTCTGGTTTACATGGGGCTTCCCTTGAGGTGCACTTGAAAGCTACAGTTAGTCCAGAATGCAGCCGCGCGGGTGATTACGGGAGCCTCTAGACGCTCCCATATAACACCGATCCTGCGCAAGCTGCACTGGCTTCCTGTGGCCTTTCGGGTGCGCTTCAAGGTTCTGACGACCATCTTTAAAGCGCTCCATGGCTCGGGACCTAGTTATATGCGACACCGCCTCCTGCCCCATACATCCCTTCGGCCGATCCGCTCCCACAGAGAGGGCCTCCTCAGGGTGCCGTTGGCCGGGCAATGCCGTCTGGCGACACCCAGGGGAAGAGGCTTCTCTGTGGCGGGCCCTGCCCTTTGGAACGACCTACCCCCTGAATTGCGTACCATCTCGGACCTCTGCCTCTTCCGCCAGTGTCTAAAGACACATCTCTTTCAGCAAGCTGGCCTAGCATAACCTCCCGTGGGGACTATTTTTAGATAGTTTTAAATTTGGGGATTTTAAATTTGGATTTTAGCATAGGATTATAATTTAATATGTTTTTACATTTTGTATTTATTGTTTTGTATGTTTTTAAATTCCTGTGTGCCGCCCTGGGTCCTTTGTGGAGAAGGGCGGGATATAAATGTGATTAAAATAAAATAAAATAAATAAAATAGCAGGCATGCGTGTGCGAAGACCAGCTGGCTGGCGCACATGTGCATGCCGGAAACCGGAAGCTCGGCTTCCCGGTGCACAAGTGCGTGCCAGGGAGATGCTCTTCCAGTTTCTGGCGCTCCCACGCATGTGAAGACCAGCTGGCCAGAAAGACCCAGAAGACGAACATCGGGCAACAGCTGGCATGTCTGGAGAGATGGCTCTATGTGCCACTTCCGGCACACGTGCCATAGGTTTGCCATTACAGATCTAGTCCATTAATAACAGAATAACAGAACTGGAAGGGAACATGGAGGTCTTCTAGTCCAAGATTAGATTAGATTAGATTTATTTAACTTATATACCGCTCCCTTTCCCAAAAAGGGACTCGGGGCAGTGCACAGGAAATTTAAAAAAGCATATAAAAACAAGACAATATACAAAATTTAAAATCAAATTAAATTATTAACCCTGTGCTAAAATTTACAATAAATTAAGACTATTCCCCTTAAAAACCAATTAAAACAATTTGATGTCAGGCTAAAGGCTAGGTAGAGTTAGGCCAGACCGGCCTGTTGGAAAAAGTAGGTCTTGAGTTTCAGACGGAAAGAACGGAGGTCCGTGGTCATTCTAAGTTCGGGGGGAAGGTCGTTCCAGAGGGTTGGGCCCACCACAGAGAAGGCCCTTCCCCTGGGCGCCGCCCGCTGGCATTGCCTGGTGGACGGCACGCGGAGAAGTCCCTCTCTGTGGGAGCGAATCGGCCGCAGGGATGATGCGATCCCGTAGATCCCACTGCCCAAGCAGGTGACCCTCTACCAGCGATAGCGAACCTTTTTGTTGTTGGGTGCCAAAAATGCAAGGGCGTGTGCACAATAGCGCATGTGCGTGCCGGCACCCATAATGCAAATGCGTGCCCTTCCCCACACATGGCACACTGCAGTGGTGGGTTTCAAATTTTTTAGAACCTACTCTGTAGGTGTGGCCTATTTTGTGGGCGTGGCTTGGTAGTCATGTGACAGGTTGGGAGTGGCCACCTTTTAAAATGTGGTGAAACTCATTTAACAACGCTCTTGCTTAGCAACCAAAATTTTGGATTCAATTGTGATGATAAATTAATTCTTTCTTTCTCTTTCTTTCTTTCTTTCTTTCTTTCTTTCTTTCTTTCTTTCTTTCTTTCTTTCTTTCTTTCTTTCCTTTCCTCCTTCCTTTCCTTTCCTTCCCGTTGGGTCACTGGCAGCGGCGGGCCAGATTTACTTCCAGGTACGCCGGTGGAACCCCCTCTCACCGGTTCTCTAAATTTCACCAACCGGCTCTCGCGAGTAGGTGCAAGCCTGCAGAAACCCACCACTGGCACACTGCTCACCTCCAAGCTGAGCTTGGTATTTCTCGGGGGTGGGGCTGGGGAGACAATTTTTGCCCTCTTCAGGCTCCAGGAAAGCCTCCAGGGAAGGGCAAACAATGGGCCCAATGGGTCAACAGGAAGTTCTAACATCTTCTTAAAGACTTCCAGTGTTGGGGCATTCACAACTTCTGGAGGCAGCTTCTGTTCCACTGATTCATTGTTCTCACTGTCAGGAAATTTCTCCTCGGTTCTAAGTTGCTTCTCTCCTTGATTAGTTAGAACTGAGGAGAAATTTCCTGACAGTTATAGATGCAGTAGAAATTAGTGGCAAGAGTCTAAAAAAGATAGGATTCAGAAAACCTAGGAAAAATGGCATACTAGTAGAAGAATAACGAAGACTGTCTAATGGAAGTAGCCAAACATAGATTGATAAGTAAAAGAGAATGAAATAAGAGGATTAAAAGTGTAAAATTGAATAGAAATGTATCGAGAGGGAAATAGAGTATGTAACGAGGTACCGATTGATATCTGCTATCGGAAGGAACATGAAGTCCCGATGTGATGTGGTTATGGTTTATGGTTTATTAAATTTATATACCGCACCCTTTCCCAAAAGGGACTCGGGGCGGTGCACAGGCAATTTAAAAACATATATAAACCTAACAATATACAAAATATAAAACCAAATATTGTATAAATATTTGTATAAATATGTATAAATATTGTGTATCTCTTTGTTAATGTATTTACGTCTTCAAAATTAAAACTAAAAAAAAAAGAAAAGAATGCAGTACTTCTGCTGCCTGCCGGCTGCCTGCAATTCATTAGTTCAAATCTCACCAGGCTCAAGGTGGACTCAGCCTTCCATCCTTCCGAGGTCGGTAAAATGACCCAGAATGTTGGGGGCAATAGGATGACCCTGTAAACCGCTTAGAGAGGGCCGTAAAAGCACTATAAAGTGGTATATACAGTAAATCTAAATGCTATTGCAATGCTACTGCAATGCTCTCTACATGGGGCTCCCCTTGAAGAGCACCCGGAGGCTCCAACTGGTCCAGAATGCGGCCGCACGGGTAATTATGGGGGCGACGCGACGCTCCCATGTAACACCCCTCCTGCGCGAGCTGCACTGGCTTCCGGTGATTTTCCGGGTGCGATTCAAGGTGTTGGTTACCATCTTTAAAGCCCTCCATGGCTTAGGACCTGGGTACTTACGAGATTGCCTTCTCCCACCGAGAGCCTCCCACCGGCCAGTACGCTCCCCTAGAGAGGGTCTCCTCATGGTGCCATTGGCTAGACAATGTCGACTGGCGACACTCAGGGGGAGAGCCTTCTCCGTGGGAGCACCTGTCCTCTGGAACAAATTGCCCCCGCAATTAAGAACTATCCCTGACTTCCGCACCTTCCGCCATGCTCTCAAAACCTTTCTTTTCCCAACAAGCCGGGCTGGCATAAAACATGTTTTTTTATAATTCATATTTTTATTAATTTTAAACAGGGTTAGTTTGGGTTTTTTCCCCACGTTTTGGCCAACAGTTTAATAATATCTTTTAAAGGCCTTCTTTTAACTTTTATATAGTTGTTTTTATTCTGGCTGTACACCGCCCTGAGTCCTTCGGGAGTGGGGCGGTTTAAAAAAACAAATAAACTCTAAACTCTATTGCTGTGCTGTTGCTAGAATAGATTTTACTCCCTATCGCTTATAAATCCCCTTACGTTCCACAAGGTGGCAGCATAGGATTGGTTACTCATAGGGAGCATGAAGCCTTAATAACTCAAGAGAACTTTTTAATATAACTCAATTGAGACTGCTATATAAGTGTTGTGGAAAAGACGGGACACCAGCCAGCTCGTCGATGGAGGAAAAGTTTATCGCGCAAGGTTCAGCCAGCAAGTACCAAGCAAAAATGTCCTAACGCCGAGAGGGGTACAGAATCACACATATATATACCTTAAGCCAGGGGTCTCTAACTTTTGCAACTTTAAGTCTGAAGGACTTCAGCTCCCAGACGTCTCCAGCCAGCTTTGCTGGCTGGAGAAGTCTGGAAGCTGAAGTCCTTCAGACTTAAGGTTGCAAAGGTTGGAGACCCCTGCCTTAAGCTACGTATACATTTCCTGAGTGAACCATTCACCATATAAGGAATAAAGGGAAATAGAAAAGTACCAATTTGACAGTTTGGGTAGGTCAACGTGAGATATGCAGGATTTTGTTCTGACCCAGTTTCCCAAATATGAGAAACTCTCTGAAGTGAAATCAATAGATTCCTTTATTAGGAGTGTCGGCAGCCCCGGGAAAAAGTTTCTCTCCCAACGCAGGCGAACAATCCGTCTGGCAGGAAGATGAATAGCCGTCTGCCACATCTATTCATCTCCGCCCCCTGCCTTTGATCCCCAGAGCTAGGGTGGGACTTCTCTAGCAGCGGTGGCTCTTCCGTCACAAGGACTGGCCCATAGATTTCCATTGCTCTCCTCTCCTCTGCCACATCTATTCATCTCCGCTCCCTGTCTTTGATCCCCAGAGTTAGGGTGGGACTTCTCTAGCTCTCTACATGGGGCTCCCCTTGAGGTGCACCCGAAGGCTTCAGCTTGTCCAGAATGCAGCCGCGCGGGCAGTTATGGGAACCTCTAGGTTTTCCCATGTAACACTGCTCCTGTGCGATCTGCATTGGCTGCCTGTCGTCTTTCGGGTGCGCTTCAAGGTATTGGTTGTCATCTTCACAGCGCTCCATGGCACGGGACCTAGCTATTTGCGGGATCGTATCCTGCCCCATACATCCCTGCGGCCGATTCGCTCCCACAGAGAGGGACTTCTCCGGGTGCCGTCCACTAGACTTTGTCAGCGGGCGACGCCCAGGGGAAGGGCTCTCTCTGTGGCGGGCCCTGCCCTCTGGAATGACCTTCCCCCCGACATTAGAACGACCACGGACCTCCGCTCCTTCCGTCTGAAATTAAAAACATATTTTTTCTGCTTGGCCGGTCTGGGATAGTCTCTCTCTATGGGGTTTTAGTGTATAGTGGGAATTTTAGTTTAGATTGGGTATTTTAGCACAGGTACTATTTAATTTGTTTTTAAGATGTTCTTGATTGTATATTTATGGTTTTTAGTTTCCCTGTGCACCGCTCCGAGTCCCTATGGGGAGAGGAGCGGTCAAGAAATTAAACTATTATTATTATTATTATTATTATTACTTCTCCGGGTGCCGTCCACTAGGCTATGCCAGCGGGCGGCGCCCAGGGGAAGGGCCTTCTCTGTGGCGGGCCCGACCCTCTGGAACGACCTTCCCCCCGAAATTAGAACTACTATGGACCTCCGCTCCTTCCGTCAAAAATTAAAAACGCACTTTTTCTGCTTGGCCGGCCTAGGTTAGTCATCTGTTTATTGTTTTAATTGGGTTTTTAAGGGTTTAGTTTTTAGTATTTTGGGTTTTTAGCGCAGGGATAACTTGTTTAATCTGATTTTTATATATTTATGATGTATTTATGTTTGTATGTTTTTTAATTCCCCTGTGCACCGCCCCGAGTTCCTTTGGGGAGAGGGAGTGGTCTATAAATTAAATTTATTATTATTATTAGCAGCGGTGGCTCTTCCGTCCCAAGGACCGGCCCATAGATTTCCAATGCTCTCCTCTCTTCTGCCACATCTATTCATTTACGTCCCCTGCCTTTGATCCCCAGAGCTAGGGTGGGGCTTCTCTAGCAGCGGTTGCTCTCCGTCCCAAGGACCGGCCCATAGATTTCCATTGCTCTCCTCTCCTCTGCCTCATCTATTCATTTACATCCCCTGCCTTTGATCCCCAGAGCTAGGGTGGGGCTTCTCTACCAGCAGTGACTCTTCCGTCCCAAGGACCGGCCCATAGATTTCCACTGCTCTCCTCTCTTCTGCCACATCTATTCATTTACGTCCCCTGCCTTTGATCCCCAGAGCTAGGGTGGGGCTTCTCTAGCAGCGGTTGCTCTCCGTCCCAAGGACCGGCCCATAGATTTCCATTGCTCTCCTCTCCTCTGCCTCATCTATTCATTTACATCCCCTGCCTTTGATCCCCAGAGCTAGGGTGGGGCTTCTCTACCAGCAGTGACTCTTCCGTCCCAAGGACCGGCCCATAGATTTCCACTGCTCTCCTCTCTTCTGCCACATCTATTCATTTACGTCCCCTGCCTTTGATCCCCAGAGCTAGGGTGGGGCTTCTCTAGCAGCGGTTGCTCTCCATCCCAAGGACCGGCCCATAGATTTCCATTGCTCTCCTCTCCTCTGCCTCATCTATTCATTTACATCCCCTGCCTTTGATCCCCAGAGCTAGGGTGGGGCTTCTCTAGCAGCAGTGGCTCTTCCATCCCAAGGACCGGCCCATAGATTTCCACTGCTCTCCTCTCCTCTGCCTTCTGGGCATCCGTGCGTCAGGCAGTGGACCCAGCTGTTCCTCCTCTTCCTCATCAGCCACCTCCAGACCTGGGGGCCTGTTGACTCTTCCTCTGAGGCCTAACGGACGGCCCAGGCTCCCCCTCTGTCTCTCTCTCTCTCTGCCAGCTCAATTCTGTCCCCTTGGAGCTCTCTGGTTGCCTTGATGCTCCTCCCTCTCTGATTCGGCTGCTAGAGGGGTTGGCAGCCCACAGGCCACAACAGATTTGAAGATGAGTGTCACATTTAGGGGCAAAAACGTGCCTTTTCAGGTGAGCTTCGTATTTGGAGGATGGAAATTAAGTGACATGCCGTTGGCTTTCCTCTTTCCCCTGCAGGTCAACGGGATCGATCTTCGTGGTGCTACACATGAACAAGCAGCCGCAGCCCTCAAAGGAGCAGGCCAAGTGGTGACCATAATAGCACAATACCAGCCTGAAGGTAGGCTAAGGCCCATTTGCCCAAATGCAAGTCTTTGGGGGGGGCATGTAAAGGTCATCTTTCAAATGCCGAAACTTGTGTTTGTTTCAACGTTATCTCTGCCTTCCTCCTTCGTATTGTCTGCTGGCTTTGAAAGCTTTTCCGGGAAGGAATTAAGTTATTCATGTTAGGTGAGGAATTACTGCGTGTCTGTCAGTGGTCGCGTTTCATTAGGTTTCAGTCAATGGATAGCCCAGGGGTGTCAAACTCGTTTTCATTGAGGGCTGCATCAGGGTTGTGTTTGACCTCGAGGGGCTGCGGTGGGCCTGGCTAGGGTGGGTATGGCCAGCTTGACATCACTCTTGTTGGGGGGCACCTGAGGACCCGGGTTTTGGCTGTAATGGCCTGCTAAAGCCTGTCAACTCGTAAAGCATCCGTAGCCTGCTCTCAAGTTGCCATAGGTAGAAGGGGTGGGTGGGGGGGAGAACTGATAGAGCAGCACGGCAGCCACAATGAGAAGCACATTCCACGCATACCTTTCTCAAGGCTGTATTCCCAGGAGGGGAGAAAAAGGGTCATAGTTGGGCCGTAAATTACATGGGGTCAGAGCTGGCTTCACTTGGATAGGTGCCGACATGTTGCTCCTAATAAATAGCTGGATTTCTTTTGAAGCTTGGCTCGAGACTCATGATTTAATTAGGGCATCCGTCAGTACAGTCCTCTGCCAGCAAAAACGGCTGAAAACGGAGCCTGGGAGAGCCACGCACAGCCCTCCCAAGCTTCGTTTTTGCTGGCAGAGGCAAACGCAGGCCAGTCCTTCGCTGTTTCCAGGGTGTTTCCCCCCATGGGCCTGATCTAAGCACCCTGCAGGTCGGATTCGGCCCACGGGCCTTGAGTTTGACACCCTTGGCCTGAACTGAAGAAGCTTCTTGGATGAGAAGCAAAATATTTTTGAAAACAAGGGGGAAAGGGGGGGGGGGAACCCAAGGAAGTCTAGTTGCTTTTTGGAAGAAGCACCTTGGAGTAGCTATTATAAAGGCAACAAAATCAGCACCACGGACAGCAGCTCTTCTGGTTTCATGGCATTGTTGATGGTGTAGCATAGTCACTCAGCTGGAGTTGCTGCTGGTTGAAAACTCTGCAAACCTGGCCCACTATAATTTGCATTAAATGTCTGAGAGATCAGGTGAGGCTTCGAACCCCCTACAAAGATTGGATTCCCAGAGTAGATTTTTCAATGCGGACCATGAAGACTATGGGCTGCTCCTGCTAGTAGTGATGGGATGTCCTACTTGCTACCTCAAAGGGCGGGGTTTCCAAAATTTGAGTTCCTTTGCCTACCTAGGTTATCTGCTTTCCATTGTTTTCTTTGTTTCTCGTTTGTCTCTGCAAAAACGAAGAGGAGACTAGAGGCAGGGTCACTAACCAAGAATCAAGAATATGTGAAGGGTTAATACCACTTTCTAATTTAATTTAATTTAATTTATTCAAATTTATACCCCGCACCTTCTCCAAAAAGGACCCAGGGTGGCGGACAGGAAATAAAAAAACAATACAAATATACAAAAATACCATTTTTTTAAAAAAAACTATTAAACCCATACCCTGTGCTAAAATAGTGTAAAATCCCCCTAATTAAAATCTAGCTAATAAGAGTCAGGAACGGTGGGTTATGCTAGGCCGGCTTGTTGGAATAGGTGCGTTTTAAGACGCTGGCGGAAGAGGCGGAGGTCTGAGATGGTGCGTAGTTTAGGGGGCAGGTCGTTCCAGAGGGTAGGGCCCGCCACAGAGAAGGCCCTTCCCCTGGGTGTCGCCAACCGGCATTGCCCAGCCGACGGCACCCTGAGAAGGCCCTCTCTGTGGGAGCGGATCGGTCGAAGGGATGTATGGGGCAGGAGACGGTCTCGCATATAGCTAGGCCCCGAGCCATGGAGCGCTTTGAAGATGGTCGTCAACACCTTGAAGCGCAACTAACACGTTGGTAAGACCACACTTAAGGGACGCAGGGGCTAAGACGCTGAGCTTGTCGATCAGAAAGGTCGGCAGTTTGGCGGTTTGAATCCCTAGCACTGCATAATGAAGGGAGCTCCTGTTACTTGTCCCAGCTTTTGCCAACCTAGCAATTTGAATGTAAAAGTGCTAGAAAAACAGGGACCACCTTTGGTGGGAAGAGAACAGCGTTCCGTGTGCCTTCGGCATTTAGTCATGCCGGCCACGTGACCACAGAGACGTCTTCGGACAGCGCTGGCTCTTCGGCTTTGAAACGGAGATGAGCACCGCCCCTTAGAGTTGGGAACGATTAGCACATATGTGTGGGGAGAACCTTTACCTAAGACCTCAGTTGGAATACTTTGTCCAGTTTTGGTCACTGCAATATAAAAAAGATGTTGAGACTTTGACAGCACAGAGAAGAGCAACAAAGATGATTAGGGGGTTGGAGACTAAAACATATGATGAATAATTGTAGGAATTGGGGTGGCTAGTCTAAAGAAAAGAAGGACCAGGGGAGATATGATGTTGTTGTTAATTGATAAGTAATGTCCAACCCATCGTGACCCCATGGACCACGTTCCTCCAGGCCTTCCTTTCCTCTCCCATCCTCTGGAGTCCGTTTAAGCTCACGCCGACTGCTTCAGTGACTCCATCCAGCCACCTCCTTCTCTGCCATCCCCTTCTTCTTCTTTTGCCCTCAATCTTTCCCAGCATGAGGCTCTTCTCCAGGGAGTCCTTCTTCCTTCTCCTTAGGTGGCCAAAGCCTTGGAGTTTCCTCTTCAGGATCTGGCCTTCTAAAGAGCAGTCGGGGTGGATCTCCTCTAGGACTGACCGGTTGAATCACCTTGCAGTCCAAGGGACTCACAATAGATAGATAGATAGATAGATAGATAGATAGATAGATAGATAGATAGATAGATAGATAGATAGATAGATAGATAGATAGATAGATAGATGATAGACAGACAGACAGACAGACAGACAGACAGACAGACAGATAGATAGATGTCCCCTTCTTCTTCTTTTGCCCTCCATCGTTCCCAGCATGAGGCTCTTCTCCAGAGAGTCCTTCCTTTTCCTTAGGTGGCCAAAGCCTTTGAGTTTCCTCTTCAGGATCTGGCCTTCTAAAGAGCAGTCGGGGTGGATCTCCTCTAGGACTGACCGGTTGGATGGCCTTGCACTTCACGGAACTCGCAAGAGTCTTCTCCACCACCAAGGTTCAAAGGCCATAGCAGCCTTCCAATATTTGAAAGGCTGCCCCAAAGAAGATGAGGGTCACCCGATTCTCCAAAGCACCCAAAGGCAGGACAAGAAACAATGGATGGAAACTAATCAAACAGAGAAGCAACCTAAGGTGAAATTTCCTGACAGTGAGAACAATTAATCAGTGGAACAATTTGCCTCCAGAGGTTGTGTGTGCTGTAACACTGGAAGTTTTTAAGAAGAGATTGGATAACATTTGTCTGAAGTAGTGTTAAGGTTTCCTGCCTAAGCAGGGGGTTGGACTAGAAGACCTCCAAGGTCCCTTTCAACTCTGTTATTTATTTCTATTCTAGATAGCTAAGGCATGGAAAACCCACCTTCTCTGTCCAGATATTAATCTCTTCCTTTACTTGGTTTCTTATTTAGTACGGTATTGTAGTTTCCCAGACTACTGTAACTCGCTGTTTGTCTTTAGTTATTATCTGTCTCGTTGTACACGGATTGCGGTAAGGCATGTGTATTTACATCTGTTCCTTCTAGCCATATTGAGATACTCTTTCTTTTGTGTTTAGAAGATCAAAATAAACTCAGTCCATCTAGTAAACAATCGGTTGAAAATGTCGGCCTGCATGACTTTATTAGTGTCTCAAGGAATAAATCGCAGAAGGATTCCAACCTTCGAATAACTTTGACTTGTGTAAAGACGTAAATCACCAAGTGCAAACAAGCAAGGAAAATTATTTAGGACACGGAGCGGTTGAGCCTGCTGATATGTCACTTCATCTTAAAAGCATGGATGGTGGTAGTCACTATTTTATCTCAGGAGGGGATTAGGTTTCAGAGCGTCTGTCACTCTGCGATTTATATTTTAGGTACCTAACTTTGAGTTAGAGAAGTTCTGTAATTACAGTTTTAAATTTATAAGGCCACCTTTAGTCAAAGCCATCTGAGTCAGTGGGGGGTTTCAAATTTTTTAGAACCTACTCTGTAGGTGTGGCCTATTTTGTGGGCGTGGCTTGGCAGCCATGTAACAGGGTGGGAGTGGCCACCTTTTAAAATGTGGTGAAACTCATTTAACAACGCTCTTGCTTACCAACCAAAATTTTGGGCTCAATTGTGATGATAAATTCTTTCTTTCTTTCTTTCTTTCTTTCTTTCTTTCTTTCTTTCTTTCTTTCTTTCCTTCCTTCCTTCCTTCCTTCCATCCTTTCCTTTCCTTCCCGTTGGGTCACTGGCAGCGGCAGGCCAGATTTACTTCCAGGTCCGCCGGTGGAACCCCCTCTCACCGGTTCTCTAAATTTCACCAACCGGCTCTCGCGAGTAGGTGCGAGCCTGCAGAAACCCACCACTGATCTGAGTAATGCGTTATTCAAACCAGTCCAGATCTAGAGTGAACAAAATAAACAGAAAAAGGACGTTGTGTAACATGGGAAACACACGTCGTGGCTAAAACAAACCACGATCGTGACCTAACCCAGAGTTTTGAGGAAAAAGCCAAGTTTCAAACAAATATCTATTGGGCTTCAATAACCCAGCATGACATGGAGTTACTTAAGATCTGTGTCTTTACCTATAGACAGAATCTTGCCAGGTCTAAGTAACTATTAGCCTAACGTATACTCTGAAAACAGCTGGGAAGGAGACATAGAAAATAGAATAGCAGAGTGGGGAGGGACCTTGGAGGTCTTCTAGTCCAACCTGCTGCTCAAGCAGAAGACCCTATGCTGTTTCTGATGAAATGTTCCAGTCTTCCAATATCTCAGGGGCTGCCACAAAGAAGAGGGAGTCAAACTATTCTCCAAGGCACCTGAAAGCAGGACAAGAAGCAATGGGTGGAAACTAATCAAGGAGAGAAGCAACTTATAACTGAGGAGAAATTTCCTGACAGTGAGAACAATCAGTGGAACAGCTTGTCTCCAGAAGTTGTGAATGCTCCAACCCTGGAAGTCTTTAAGAAGATGTTGGATAGCCATTTGTCTGAAATGCTATAGGGTTTCCTGCCTGAGCAAGGGGGTTGGACTAGAAGATCCTCGAGGTTCCTTCCAACTCTGTTATTCTATCCTATCCTATTTTATATTCTACTAGCCGTTCCCAGCCACGCGTTGCTGTGGCCCAGTCTGGTTAAATGGCCAACCAATCTGTGTGTAGATCTACACCTGCACACACAAACATGTACACACAACCACCGTATAACCCCAACCTACCTGCTTACCTTATTTCTCCCCCTCTCTCTCTATCCCTCTACCTACCTACCTACCTACCTAGTACCTACTGTATTTCTCCCTCTCTCTCTCTATCCCTCTACCTACCTACCTACCTACTGTATTTCTCCCTCTCTCCCTCTACCTACCTACCGTATTTCTCTCTCTCTCTCTCTCTATCCCTCTACCTACCCACCTACCTACCTACCTGTATTTCTCCCTCCCTCTCTTTATCCCTCTACCTACCTACCTACCTACCTACCTACCTACCTACCTACCGTATTTCTCCCTCTCTCTCTCTCTATCCCTCTACCTACCCACCTACTGTATTTCTCCCTCCCTCTCTCTATCCCTCTACCTACCTACCTACCGTATTTCTCCCTCTCTCTCTCTCTATCCCTCTACCTACCCACCTACTGTATTTCTCCCTCCCTCTCTCTATCCCTCTACCTACCTACCTACCTACCGTATTTCTCCCTCTCTCTCTCTCTCTATCCCTCTACCTACCCACCTACCTACCTACCTACCATATTTCTCCCTCCCTCTCTCTATCCCTATAGCTGCCTACCTACCTACCTACTGTATTTCTCCTTGAATCTTATGGACAGAGTATTTTATGTCATAAAGGATGACATAATACCTGTGGCCCACTGCTCTCTCTGTATCCATCTACCTACCTTTTTTACATTTCCATTGCATGTACCTGGGGCAGGTGTGACATCTACACAATCTATATATATCATTGGCGCCGTATTGGAAAGGAACGTTGTGTGAAAATTTGGAAGACATCGGTGCAGTACTTTTGGAGATTAGCGGTTTTGAAATTCTTGTTACATTTTTATTTATATAAGATTTTCTGTTCTGCTCTGTTCTATTCCCATCCCACCCCATGTTCTATTCTATTCTATTCTTATTCTTATTCTTACTCTATTCTGAAGGATGTCCACAAGAGATTAATTGCTTTTGGAGGTTAGGAATAAGAAGAGCAGATACACATTTAAAGGTCTCCAGCCATCAACACGAATCATTTCAGATAATAATGTCAACACGCCAAAATTATATGAGATCATGTGAGAACCACTGTGGTGTAGATGAGAGTTGACCTGTTCTCCAGAGCATCTGAAGGCAGAACAAGAAGCAATGAATGGAGACTAACCAAGGAGAGGAACCAACCTAGAACTTAGGAGACATATTCTGACAAAACAATTAATCAGTGGGACAACTTGCCTCCAGAAATTGTGAATGCTCCAACACTGGAAGTTTTTAAGAAGATGTTGGATAACCATTTGTCTGATACTTCTCCGGTGCCTCTGGTTCCAGAAAGTATCACAGCTTCCATATGCGATCTCCTTACGGATGCTCCTGGGAGCCAATTTGGTGTAGTGGTAAAAGCACCCAGCTGGAAAAATGGGTGACTGTGAATTCTAGTCCCATCTTAGGCACAAAAGCCAGTTGGATGACCTTGGGCCAGACTCTTTCTCTCAACCCTAAAAAGGAGACAGTGGCAAACTATTTCTGGAAAAAGAAAACTTGCCAAGAAAACTGCAGGGACCCTGCCAGACAGTTTCTGAAAATCAGACACAAATTGAGCGGAAGGAAAACAGAAGATGCTCCTGGTGACACAACCCATTCTCTGTTGTCAGACGTGCTTCTTGTGTAAAAGAAAAGAAGCTGACTTTTATTGGCTTCAAAGTTCTCCCTCGGTGACTAAATCCTGAGCCGCCGTCCTTATGTGAAGCTGTCGTATCTCATCGCGGAAGGAACGGAGTTCTATTGGATGTCATACCAAATTATTCAATTCCCTCCCAGGTACAAAAAGAAAAAAGAAAGAATTAAATGGGCGTCTGGCTATGGCTCAAAAAACTTGCTCAGAGCATTCTTTAAAGTTTTATGGGTCATAACTCAAGAATAAACCTGTCGTAGATCCATCCGTATAAATCCTGATCTTTCCGTTCTGGTGAGCATCCGCGAAATGCCTTCCATCACATCTGTGTTGCAACTGGAGCCAAAGCTTTCGACTGCGAAGTTTGGAGGTAATGGTGGATGACTCCCCCCCCCCCCCCCGCTCTGATAAATGGTTCAAAGTGGGGCGGGGGACACACTGTACAGATGTCATAAACAAAGGAAGTCAGCCTTACTCAAACTGAGGGCAGGAGCCGTTCCTGCTTTTGTTTCCTCTGCCAATCTTGGCCCCTTTTATGGATGGATGGATAGATAGATACAAAAATATACATATACAATACAATAGCAGAGTTGGAAGGGACCTTGGAGGCCATCTAGTCTAAATCCCTGCCCAGGCAGGAAGCCCTATACCGCTTCAGACAAATGACATCTTCTTAAAGACTTCCAGTGTTGGGGCATTCACAACTTTTGGTGGCAACTTCTCTTCCACTGATTCATTGTTCTCACTCTCAGGAAATTTCTCCTTAGTTCTAAGTTGCTTCTCTCCTTGATTAGTTTCCACCCATTGCTTATTGTTCTGCCCTCAGGTGCTTTGGAGAATAGTTTGACTCCCTCTTCTTTGTGGCAGCCCCCTGAGATATTGGAAGACTGTTATCATGTCTCCCCTAGTCCTTCTTTTTATTAAACTAGACATACCCAGTTCCTGCAACCGTTCTTCATATGTTTTAGTCTCCAGTCCCCTAATCATCTTTGTTGCTCTTCTCTGCACTCTTTCCAGGGTCTCCACATCTTTTCTACATTGTGGTGACCAAAACTGGAAGCCGTATTCCAAGTGTGGCCTTACCAAGGCATTATAAAGTGGTGATCTTTCACGTGATCTTGATTCTCTCCCTCTGTTGATGCAGCCTAGAACTGTGTTGGCTTTTTTGGCAGCTGCTGCCCACGGCTGGCTCCTATTTCAATGGTTGTCCACTAGGACTCCAAGATCCCTTTCACAGTTACTGCTATTGAGCAAGGTACCACCTATACTGTACCTGTGCATTTCTTTTTTCTTGCCTAAATGTAGAACCTTACTCTTTTCACCATTGAATTTCATTTTGTTAGATAGTGCCCAATGTTCAAGTTTGTCAAGATCCTTCTGTATCTTAAGCCTTTATCTTCTGGAGGGTTGGCTATTCCTGCCAGCTTGGTGTCGTCTGCAAATTTGATGAGTTCCCCATTTATCCCCTCATCCAAATCATTGATGAAGATGTTGAAGAGTCCTGGGCCTAAAACAGAGCCTTGGGGGACTCCACTGCATACTTCCTTCCATGTAGATGCGGTTCCATTGAGGTCTACACGTTGAGTGCAGTTGGTCAGCCAGTTACAAATCCATCTGGTGGTGCTGCTGTCTAACCCACATTCTTCTACTTTATCTAGTAAAAGAGATATATAGATAACGTCTCTGTGGTCATGTGGCCGGCATGACTCAACCCCGAAGGCGCACGCTATGCTGTTCCCTTCCCACCAAAGGTGGTTCCTATTTTTTTCTCCTTGCATTTTGTACGTTGCTTTCGAACTGCTCGGTTGCCAGAAGCTGGGACAAGTCACGGGAGCTCCCTCCGTTACGCGGCGCTCGGGATTCGAACCGCTGAACTACCGACCTTTCGGATCGACAAGCTCAGCGTCTTAGCCCCTGAGCCACCCTCACAGAAATTCATCGGGAGCCTTCAATTGGCTTCTTCCTGTTTAGGAGGCGGCTTGCAAAGGGATTGGTTGAGGGCGTACCAGCCGTTCACCGACAAGCAGGGGTGGGTTTCAAAATTTTTAGAACCTACTCTGTAGGTGTGGCCTATTTTGTGGGCGTGGCTTGGCAGTCATGTGACAGGTGGGAGTGGCCACCTTTTAAAATGTGGTGAAACTCATTTAACAACGCTCTTGCTTAGCAACCAAAATTTTGGACTCAATTGTGATGATAAATTCTTTCTTTCTTTCTTTCTTCTTTCCTTTCTTCCTTCCTTTTTTCCTTCCTTTCCTTTCCTTCCCGTTGGGTCACTGGCAGCGGTGGGCCAGATTTACTTCCAGGTACGCCAGTGGAACCCACTCTCACCGGTTCTCTAAATTTCACCAACCGGTTCTTGCGAGTAGGTGCGAACCTGCAGAAACCCACCTCTGCCAACAAGACATAATATCTCAGAAACGATAAATCGAACCTGAGCAAGATAGAGAGCGTTTGGTCTCCCAAACTGAGAGTGCAGTTAAATTCCATGAGTTCCCAAGGCAACGTGCAAGAATTTTGAAAAGAATGCCTAATTCTAGATGAATAGAGACAACAAGTATTCGAGACGAAGCAAAGCAAAAAATACAATTGGAGAGATTTTTTTTTTTTAAGCTAAATGGCAGGATTTGGGTTTGGCTAGTCTAGAGAAAGCAAAGGTGACTCAGTGGCTAGGATGCTGAGCTTGTCGATCAGAAAGGTCAGCAGTTCGGCGGTTCGAATCCCTAGCGCCACGTAATGGAGTGAGCTCCCGTGACTTGTCCCAGCTTCTGCCAACGTAGCCGTTCGAAAAAATGTACATAGAAAAATAGGGACCGCTTTGGTGGGAAGATAACAGCGCTCTGTGTACCTTTGGCATTGAGTCATGCCGGCCACATGACCCCGGAGACGTCTTCGGACAGGGCTGGCTCTTCAAGTTGCCAAGATTGAGAAACATTGAGTTAGCTGGCAACTGCAGGAAACAAATTATTGGATAGAGACAAGCTTTGGTTTAATCCAAAAAGCTATTTTTATGCTCTCAAGGGTTTTCCTTCCTTCGATGAAGGGAATGAGGAAGGAAGGAGGGAAAGGAGGAGGGAAGGAAGGAAAGGGGGAGGGAGGGAGGATCAAGGAAGGAAGGAAGAGGGGACGGAAGGAGGGAGGGAGGAAGGGGGAGGGAAAAAGGAAGGGGGAGGGAGGATCAAGGAAGGAGGGAGAAGGGAGAAAGGAAAGGGGACGGAAGAGAGAAGGAAGAAAGGAAAGGGGGACGGAGGGAGGGAGAAAGGAAGGGGGACGGAAGATCAAGGAAGGAAAAGGGAGAAAGTAGGGAAGGGAGGAAAGAAGGAAGGAAGGAGAAGGGAGAAAGAAGGGGAGGGAGGAAAGAAGGAAGGAAGGAAGGAAGGAAGGAAGGAAGGAAGGAAGGAAGGAAGGAAGGGAGAAAGAAGGGGAGGAAGGAAGGAAGGAGAAGGGAGAAAGAAGGGGAGGAAGGAAGGAAGGAAGGAAGGAAGGAAGGAAGGAAGGAAGGAAGGAAGGAAGGAAGGAAGGAAGGAGAAAGGAAAGTTAGAAGAAGAAAGAGAAGGAGGATCAAGGAACGAAGGAAAGAAGGAGAAGGGAGAAAGGAAAGCTGGAGAGAGAAAGGGAAGGAAGGAAGGAAGGAGGGAGAATCTTTGGCTGCTAGCTACAAACCCCCAGGAGATCCCAGGAGATCGATCAGAGCAAGTAGGGGGCCTTTTGGAGCAGACACAGGCTTCTGAACAAAATGTTGCTGCCTGAGCGACACAGCAGAGGCCAACTGGATCTGGTCTGCCTCCCAGAAAGGCTTTCTCCCAACTGAAAATCAGAATTTCCTCCGAGATGGAGCAAGTGGACACGGCAACATGGGAAACTCGCATCGCTGTAGGATAGGACTCAGAGACCCCCATGCGCACAAACCTTCTCATGCCCACGAAGAGAGAAGGCTCTGTGTTCTGCTTGTGTGCGGCAATGCAGCATCTCTGCAGGAAGAAAACAGCCGATCCATCAAATATTACAGCTGGCAAACGAATGCCCTGTTTCACAAAATCTGCAAAGGGAAGCTAGTCCTCGTTGCCATTGTGTAGCGGTGGATTGCCCTGGTATCATCACGGTTCCTCCTTCGTCCTGGCAGTAGCCTTACAGTTTTGAGGGACGGCAGGCGCGATTGTGCTGTGAACACAAATGTCAGGGGTTCCAAAGAGCATCCAAAATTAAATCAGAGCCCGAGGCAAAGGATTCCTCAAAGTTCCAATGGATGAAGAGAGCCACGTTGGCACATCTGGGGAAACCCGAATCTGAAAGCTTCCCGGTTTTCCCCACCCAGTTGAGAGTTCCAGATCCTGCTACACTTCCTATTACTCTACGATGCATTTTCTGTCGTGGGGAAACGGGAGGGGGGAAATTGTAAGGAGTGAGGTGCTATGTAGCCAAAACAAAATCCCTTTCTAGAAAACCAAGGTCATCCTTTGTCTTTGAACCTCTGAACCTGACCGGGACTGGATGGATGGAACTGCCAGCATGGCAGTGGGAGATTGGACCATGGGATGGACTTGTGGGTGTGGGTGTGGGGGGGGGGGCAAGATCTTGAACTTTCAACTGGGTGGGGAAACCCGGGAAGCTTCGAGATTCGGGTTTCCCCAGATGTGCCAACACGGCTCTCTTCATCAATTGGAACTTTGAGGAATCCTTTGCCTTGGACTCTGATTTTCTTTTGGATGCTATTTGGACCCCTGACAAAGGTATTCAGACAGAAAAGTTTAGATTCCCATGATGGCTGTGGTTATCATTGATCTTCAGTGTGTATTTCCCCATTTCTAATCTAATGATTAATATTTAGAGCAGCTTTTTGCAAGCAAAGACGCTATTTGTATTTTTTGTACAGGTAATCCTTGCCTTGCAACACTTCATTTAGTGACCCTTCAAAGTTACAAGGGCACTGAAAAAAGTGACTTTTTCCACACTTATTTATTTTTTTATTTTTTTATACCGTCCTACTCCCGAAGGACTCAGGGCGGTGTACAGCCAAAATAAAAACAAATATATAAAAGTTAAAAGAAAGCTTTGAAAAGACATAATTTGAAATACTGGCCGAATCGTGGAAAAACCCCAAACTAACCCTGATTAAAATAATAAAAAAATAAATTTAAAAATGCTTAAAAATGCCCGTTGCATCATCACCAAGGTCATGAGAGGCCAGGTGAGGGGAAGCGCCCCTCGACGTGAGTGGCGCTGAGTTTGCCACACCCACCCAGTCACATGACCACTGAGCCATGCCCACCCAGCTGGTCGTTAGAGTAGAGAAACGGTTGTTAATTTATTTGAATCCCGCCCACTGGAGATAACATACTTGAACCTTGTTTTTGTTTTATTTTTAAGAAAAGGGGGCGGGGCTGAGAGAACGTCAAAGAGAAGAGCAGTCCTGGGTGCAGCTTGATTAGCATCGCGAGGTGAATTCCTCGGAGACATTCTTAGAAGAATAAAGACAAAAGTTGCAGAGATAATCACGCGGGTTTGAAAGGCACCCATCCTGCCAGAAAAAAAATAAGAAGGAAAAGTTAGGCAGGAGAGGAGAGGAGGAACCTGCAGTGTGAAAGTAGGAATTTGGGAAATCGAGGCTGAATTGGCAAAGAACTGGGAGAGCAGTGAAATGGGAAGAGAGGAAGCAGAGAATCGGAGGTGAGGGCGAGGAGTGGAGACCACTGGGTAATCAACTGGGGCAGGGAGAAAAAGCGGGAAGGGTGTCTGCATTTGTGGGGGGGGGGTGGTAAGGGTGCATGAAAAAGACAATTGAGCGACTCTAAAAATAAGAAATAAGTAACTGATGGATTTTATGCATTGAGTGTGGGAGAGGGAGAAGAGGTAATGAAAGAGCGGGAGGGAGAAGGAGGGAGAAAGAAGGAGGGAGAGAGGGAGGAAGAGGGAGAGAGACAGGAAGGAGGGAGAAAGGCAGAGAGGCAGGAAGAGGGACAGAGAGAGGGAAGGAGAGAGAGGGGCAGAGAGGAAGGAAGAGGGAAGAAGAGAGGTGGGAAGGAGGGAGAGGGGAAGAGAGGAAGGAAGAGAGGGAGGGAGGGAGGGAGATAGAGGGGTGGGAAGGAGAGGAGAAGGATGGAGAGGGGCCCAGTGGTGGTATTCAGCCGGTTCACACCGGTTCAGCCAAACTGGTTGTTAACTTTTTGCACAGTTCGACAAACCGGCTGATCCCACCACTGGCTGGCCCCGCCCCATTCCTCCCAGCATTAAGGCTCCAGCCATTGCTCCTGCTGTTTTGGCCCACCTTGCCGTGAGTGACGTCAGGTTGGCCACTCAGTCACATGACTCCCTCAGCCATGCCTACCCAGCCGGTCTTTAAGGAGAAGCTGTTGTTAAAGTACTCAAATCGCATCACTGCCTACGCCCCACGTTTAATAGCTTTTCTAAGTCTTTTCTAAATCTTCCCTCTGCCTTCCCAAATAGCCTCTCACTCATCCGGCATTAACTTTGTGCCATCTGAGGATGTGATTATCGTACCCTCGAAAACTTCATCCATTTAAGCCTCCATCCATTTATCGTACACTCCAAGCCATCATTAATCAAAATATTGATTACCCCAGGGGCCATGACAAATCTCTATGACTCTCCACTGCTTTGTAAATTGATGCGCGGATCGTTTACAAATGCTTCCCGCATCATCCCGTTCTTAATGCTTCTAGCGGTTGTAAAAGCTACCCCATATTTTACTGTGTTATGGATGAGACTATCATGTCAAATGCTTTTTCTAATCGTCGTACCGTTTCCACCGCACTGAGTCCCGCAAGGGAGAAGGGCGGTCTAAAAATTTAATAAATCTAAATCTAATCCTCAATCTTTTAAGCCTGTATTTCTCTCCAAACAAGGGCAGATGAGGTTAGTCTGGTGGAATGCCTTTATGACAAACACATGCTGGTCCTTGTTCATGGCTGCCAAAGGAACCACATGCTGCTTAATCATCTGTTTGAGGGCCTGGCTCGAATATCCAGGTCCATCTTTCTCTTTTTAGAAGATTGGTCCAACATTATTGTGTTGCATTGTAGAGAAAAGCGCTGTTGCGGCCCGCCAGTGCCCAGCAGAGCTGGTAGCAGAGTCGGACAGTGAGGAGGGTTGGGGAGGAACCTGCGCCAGTCCTGGAGGCTGCAGAAGGCTCAGAAGAGGGCTCTGCGTCGAAGGCAGAGATGGGGCCAGAGCCATCTGGCAGTTCTCAGCTGCCTTCGGAGCTAGACAGCAGTGGGGCAGAGGAACAGCTGGAGCCTATTCCCAGTGTGCGCACACACAGAGCTGCCAGAAGAAAAGAACAACTCAGAAATCAGGGTCGAGTTGGGAGTAAAGCCACAGGTAGAAGGTGATTGGCCCCTCCCTTAGGAAATAAAAGAGGAGCGAAAGGGGAGTGGGCTTTTGCAGGAAACAATGCATTCGTTCGTTCATTTCAGGAGTGTGAAGATCTGTCCGTGAATCTCAGGGACTCTGTGCCCAGTCTTTCCTTGCACTGCACTGCAGTTGGAAAATACTGACATGGCAGCTTTCCAAGATAGATAAGGTCTGTGGTCTTAACGTCACCTTTGAATGTCTGTTTGCCAGGCCTTGGCTGAATGGGAATGAGAGGAATTCACATTCATTTAAACAAAAGGGGTTTTCTCGGGACCAGGACTCAGCCTCGGGCTTTTTGGGGAAAGCTAGATCAGAACAGGCACTTAGCCACGGGGGAAAACAAAGGTAGAAGTTCAGATCAGGTGAAACCTGGCTCAAAAGCAGTAACTGTGAGAGGGATCTTGGAGTCCTAGTGGACGATCACTTCAATAATAATTTAATAATTTATTAAATTTCTAAACCGCCCCCTCTCCCCGAAGGGACTCGGGGCGGTGTACAGGAAAATTAAGAACATCTAGAAACATAACAATACATACATAATTAAAACCAAATTAAATCATTAACCCTGTATTAAAATTTATAAAACATTAAAACTGTATCCCATTAAAACCTGATTAAACAATTTAAGCTACAGACTGGGGCGAGGAGTATAGATTAGGCCAAGCCGGCCTGATGGAACAGATAGGTCTTTACTTTTAGGCGGAAGGAGCGGAGGTCTGTAGTAGTTCTAATATCGGGGGGTAGGTCGTTCCAAAGGGTCGGGCCCATCACAGAGAAGGCCCTTCCCCTGGGCATCATCTGCTGGCATTGCCTAGCGGACGGCACCCGAAGAAGTCCCTCTCTGTGGGAGCGAATTGGCCGAAGGGATGTATGGGGCAGGATACGATCCCGCAAATAACTAGGTCCTGTGCCATGGAGCGCTTTGAAGATGGTAACCAACACCTTGAAACGCACCCGAAACGCACCCGAAAGGCCATATACAATAATACAATAGCAGAGTTGGAGGTCATCGAGTCCAACTCCCTGCCTAGATAGGAAGCCCTATATCATTTCAGATGAATGGCTATCCAACATCTTCTTGAAGACTTGCAGTGTTGGGACATTCACAACTTCTGGAGGTAACTTCTGTTCCACTGATTAATTATTCTAATAATAATAATAATAATAATAATAAATTTTATTTATAACCCGCGCTCTCTCCCCAAAGGGACTCGAGGCGTCCCGTTCTAACTGTCAGGAAATTTCTCCTCAGTTCTGAGTTGCTTCTCTCCTTGATTAGTTTCCACCCATTGCTTCTTGTTCTGCTCTCAGGTGCTTTGGATAATAGTTTGACTCCCTCTTCTTTGTGGCAACCCCTGAGATATTGGAAGACTGCTATCCTGTCTCCCCTGGTCCTTCTTTTCATTAAACTAGACAGACCCAGTTCCTGCAACCGTTCTGACGGTTATATGACCCAGCCAGGTCAGGCAGCAGCCAAAAAAGCCAATGCAATCATGGGTTGCATAAACCGAACCATAGAATTAAGAGCATGTGAACTATTAGTACCACACCTGGAATTCTGCATCTAGTTTTGGTCACCCAAAAAATATGTTGAGACTTTGGGGGGTGGGGAAATGCAAAGAAGAGCAATTTATTTATTTATTTATTTATTTTTCACATTTATAACCCGCACCGTCTCCTAAAAAAGGACCCAGGGCGGCGCACAGGAAATTTAAAAACTATACATATACATAAATATACATCTTAAAATATGCCTTATTATACGATTATTAAAAACCTATTAAACTATAACCCTGTGCTAAAACATTTTAAAATTCCCTTAATTAAAATTTACAGCTAATAAAAGTCAGTATCGGGAGGTTATGCTAGGCCGGCTTGTTAAAATAGATGCGTTTTGAGATGCTGGCGGAAGAGGTGGAGGTCCGAGATGGTGCGTAATTCGGGGGGCAGGTCGTTCCAGAGGGCCGGGCCCGCCACAGAGAAGGCCCTTCCCCTGGGTGTCGCCAACCGGCATTGCCCAGCCGACGGCACCCTGAGAAGACCCTCTCTATGGGAGCGGATTGGTCGAAGGGATGTATGGGGCAGGAGACGGTCTCGCATGTAGCTAGGCCCCGAGCCATGGAGCTCTTTAAAGATGGTCGTCAACACCTAAGGAATCACCTAACTAAGGTGATTCGGGCCCTGGAGACCAAAACACGCAAAGGACGGTTGCAGAAATTGGATATCTTTAATAAGAACATACTATAATTCCTTTTTTTTTTTTTATTGAAATTTTTATAATATTTTACAATATTTCACCCAGTGCTGTACAAAACAAAAGGAAGAGTTGGTTTCAAGTATCTTCTATTATCTTTAAGATCTCCAAAATCCACGTTCTCTAGGTACAGGCGTCGAGGCATCCAAAGTTCCAAGTGCATAGTCCACAAATGGCTTCCAAGTCTTCCAAAAGATATCTTTTTTATAAACCCCCTCTCTAAATTTAATATCGCACGTCATTTTATCATTTAAGGCTAATTTCCACATTTCACAGAACCATTCTTCTATTTTAATATTTACCTCTATTTTCCAATATCTTGCTATTACAATTCTACCCATTATAATCATAATTCTAATCAATTCTTTCTCGTGTTTTGTTAACTCTAGTTCATTAATTATCAATAACAATATAGTTTCTGATCTCAATATTATTATTCTTTTCATCATTTCACACATCGTTCTTTCTAATTGCTGCCAAAACTTTTTAATTTTCACACATTTATACCACATATGTTCATAAGTTCCCAATTCCATATTACATCTCCAACATTTATCACTCATTTTTTTATCTATCAGTGATAGTCTTAATGGGGTCCAATACCATTTCCAAACAACCTTAAAATTATGCTCTTTAATCCTTATAGACAAAGTCCTCATGATTCGACCCTTCCAATTCTCATAAGAACATACTATAATTCCAAAATATCCAGGAGCAAATTTAGCCATTGAAAATTGAAATAGACTTATGGAACTCAAAAAAAAAACCCTCCTCCTTTTAAAGCCTGGCCATTGTAATGCTGATGCAAGGCCCCTAGATGGCAGTGTAGAGCAAATACATCATTCATGAGATGTACATAAAGTTTATTAAGAAATTTTTAGAAGATGATAAAAACTAATAGGAAGCAAAGGAAAGAAGAAAGGAAAAGAAAAGGGTCAAAGGAACGACAAAAGTGCAAAAAGAAGAGATTAAAAAGATGTAAAAAGAAAAAATATATAAAGCTTCCAATTTTCTTTGCAGCAACTGCAAATATCAATAATTTTGTTATTGAGAACTACCCGTGTTTCTACATCCCTTCACTTTTCTAAGAGGATAAACTTTTTTTAAAAAAAATACATCTTGGAGAAGGCTGACCTGGAGCAAATCTGACAAAACATCCAGGTATAAAAATAGGAGCAAAAGTAAACATATTTCTCTCTTGGCTAGGTTTAAAAATAGAGAACAGAGTCTTAAAGGAAGCTGCCTGGATCTGTTGTGGTGCTTCTAAAAGAAATCTTTCTTTTTTTTTTTGCTTAGCCAAGTTAAATCCCTTTCTCGCTGAAGAGTTTTGAGGACAGACAATTGTGCATATTTATAATTCTATTTATCATCTTTCTACCAGTGGTAGGATTCAAAATGTTTTACTACTGGTTCTGTGGGTGTGGTGTGGCTTTGTGGGTGTGGCTTTGTGGGTAGGGGAAGGATACTGAAAAATCCCCATTTTAGGAGGCTTCTAGACAGTGGTGGGTTTCTGCAGGCTCGCACCTACTCGCGAGAGCCGGTTGGTGAAATTTAGAGAACCGGTGAGAGGGGGTTCCACTGGCGTACCTGGAAATAAATCTGGCCCACCGCTGCCAGTGACCCAACGGAAAGGAAAGGAAAGGAAGGAAGGACGAAAGAAAGAAAGAAAGAAAGAAAGAAAGAAAGAAAGAAAGAAAGAAAGAAAGAAAGAAAGAAAGAAAGAAAGAAAGAAAGAAAGAAAGAAAGAAAGAAAGAAAATTTATCATCACAATTGAGTCCAAAATTTTGGTTGCTAAGCAAGAGCGTTGTTAAATGAGTCTCACCACATTTTAAAAGGTGGCCACTCCCACCCTGTCACATGACTGCCAAGCCACGCCCACAAAATAGGCCACACCTACAGAGTAGGTTCTAAAAAATTTGAAACCCACCACTGCTTCTAGAGTGCTCCTGGGGGCTGGAGGGCAAAATTGAGCAAAAACCAGCCTTTTTTCGGTCATTTTTGCCCTTCCCAGCCCCCAGGAGCACTCTGGAAGCCTCCTAAAGGATATGCACGGCCATTTTTGCACAGGGGGCAGCATTTCGGGAGGCAAAAATTGCTGTGTTCAGTGTATAAGACGCACCCAGATTTTCAGCCTCTTTTTTGAGGGAAAAAGGTGCGTCTTATACTCCGAAAAATACGGTATTCTCCAAAGCACCTGAAGGCAGGACAAGAAAGAATGGACGGGAACTAATCAAGGAGAGAAGCGGCCTAGAACTAAGGAGAAATTTCTGGACAGTTAGAACAATTCATCAGTGGAACAATTCATCCTCCGGAAGTTATGAGCAGCTGGAGTTGAAAAACATTGCAGCTGAAATGCTGTGGATATTCTGCTCTTTCCTGTTGATTTCTCAAGGATGACCCTGTCAGTCTCGCTTATCTTCACTCTTGCTTATCGGAGTACAGTTGGGTGCGATTATATTTAGATACAGCCTATTTAAAAAAGAAAGAAAGAAATCTCATTTCCTCCAAAGGCTTGTTTGAGGGCCATTCCTTATTCCAAGGAGATATTGTCTCTGTGTCATTCATTAGCACATTTATTGATGATTTAAAAAAGAGGGCTCCGTTAGACCGACCCTGTCTTAATAACATTCATAGATGGTGCAGAGATGCCCTTCCCCTTTGACATCTTGGGCTGCCGTGCGACAGATGCTATCAAGAGCTGTCAGGAGAAGCCGAAGGAATCTTCTCTAAACCATCTGGATGTCAAAAGCAATGCCGGAATGGAAGAGGGATGAGTCTAATTTATGGACCTGGTTTTGAAAGATTGACAGATCTAGCTGTGATGAGCCTTCAAGAAGAAGAAGGAGAAGGAGAAGAAGGAAGAAGATCATCTCTGTGCTTGAATTTTGGTGTTGGAGGAGACTTCTGGGGAAATCACAGATGCTCAGGAAAAGCTGAACTTGGGAGGAGGAGGAGGAGAAGAAGAAGAAGAAGAAGAAGAAGAAGAAGAAGAAGAAGAAGAAGAAGAAGAAGAAGAAGAAGAAGAAGAAAGAAAGAAAGAAAGAAAGAAAGAAAGAAAGAAAGAAAGAAAGAAAGAAAGGATGGATTTGATGCCATTCGTCAAATATCTGAAAGCAAATCGCAGAGTAGAAGGTCAAAAGAGCTCTTTTGAGAGGTCCCATAATGCAAGGCACAATATCATGGTCTCGGATTGAATTGTAGGAAAAATATCCTAGGAGTAAGAGAAGTTGGATAATAGAATTCTTATTTCCTAAGGAGCCTGGTGGGGTGTTTTGGGGTTCAAGAAAAGGTTGGGCTTCCATTGGTCAAGAATGATTTAATTTGAATTTCTACACCGAGCAAGGTTTACCCATAAGGTTTGAAATGTTCCAGGTAGTTGGGTTGAGTCCTGTTTTTTTCTCTCTTAATGCTAACTAAGCAGAAGATAATCATAGTTGTGTTCCTCCTCCTCCTCCTCCTCCTCCTCCTCCTCCTCCTCCTCCTCCTCCTCCTCCTCCCTCTATTTGTCCTCCTCCTCCACCACCATCACCTCCGCTTCTTCTTCTTCTTCTTCTTCTTCTTCTTCTTCTTCTTCTTCTTCTTCTTCTTCTTCTTCTTCTTCTTCTTCTTCTTCTTCTTCTTCTTCTTCTTCTTCTTCTTCTTCTTCTTCTCCTTCTCCTTCTCCTTCTTCTCCTTCTCCTTTTCCTTCTCCTTCTCCTTCTCCTTCTCCTCTTCTTCTCCTTCCACATCTTCTTCTCCTCCTCCTCTTCTGATTCCACTTCTTCTTCCCCTCCTCCTCCTCCTCCTCTTCTTCTTCTTCTCTTCCTCCTCCTTCGTCTTCTTTCTTTTTTCTTCTCCTTCTCCTTCTCCACCTTCCGTCCTCCTCCTCCTCCTCCTTTAATTTTCAACTAGTAAAACTCCTGTGTAAGTTGTCTCTAGATCACTTGCCATTGTAGGTGTGTATGGACGGTAAATCTATTCTACAGACTCATTCATCACTGAATTATTGCTGTCACTGCTCTCTCTACTGATATCTGCAACTTTTGCATAATACATGACTCGGATGCAGGATAAATTATTACTACGGCCCAAATATGACTTTCCAGTCAGTCAGAGAAAATAAATGGTAATTTGGTTTGGCTCCCGTTTTATTTCGCTATATTAAATATAGATAATCAGCTTCGAATCATAACCGGGACCAGAAGGCGTCCCTTAACTGAATCACGGCTGATTTGATGCCCTTGCTTGCCATGTTGCCAAGTGAATTACTGCAGTTGTTAAGTGAATCTTGCAGTCATTAAGTGAATTTCCCCTTAACTTTGCTTGTCGGAAGCCAGCTGGTGATCACGTGACACACACACACACACCCGGGATGTTGCAATCATTACAAATACATAGAGGTTGCCAAGCTCCCAAATTTAGATTATGTAACGGTGGCGACTGTAGGGTTTTAAGTGCGAGGACTTGGTTATTACGTCGCTTTTTTCAATGCTGTTGTTAACTTCAGACGGTCACTAAACAAATGGCTGCATAGGCAAGGACTCCCAATATCAGTCTGGATTATTTTTCAGACACAGGAGACCTAATATGTACACTGGGTCGCCGCCCTGGATCCTTTTGGAGAAGGGCGGGGTATAAATTTAATAAAAATTTAATAAAATAAACTTCCAAGTAGATAGGCGATGTCCCTCCTCAGCTACAGAAGGCCAAGATCTCCTCCACCCACTCTCCTCCTCCTCCTCCTCCTCCTCCTCCTCCTCCTCCTCCTCCTCCTCCTCCTCTTCTTCTTCTCCTCCTCCTCCTCCTCCTCCTCCTCCTCTTCTTCTCCTCCTCCTCCTCCTCCTCTTCTTCTTCTTCTCCTCTTCTCCTCCTCGTCCTCCTCCTCCTTCTTCTTCTTTCCTCCTCCTTGTCCTCCTCCTCCTCTTCTTCTTCTTCTCTTCCTCCTCTCCTCCTCCTCCTCCTCCTCCTCTTCTTCTTCTTCTTCTTCTTCTTCTTCTCTTCCTCCTTCTCCTCTTCTCTTTCTACTTCTCCTCCTCCTCCTTTCCCCTCCTCTCCTCCTTTCTTTTTCTCTCCTCCACCTTCTCCTCCTCCTCCTCCTTTCCCCCTCCTTCTTTTCCTCCTCCTTCTTCTACTTTCCCCCTCCTTCTTTTTCTCTCCTCCTCCTCCTTTGCCCCCTCCTCCTTCTTTTCCTCCTTCTTTTCCTCCTCTATCTCTTCCCTCTCCTCCTTTATTTTTCTCTCCTCCTCCTTCTTTTCCTCCTCCTTCTCCTTTCCCCCTTCTCCTCTTTCTTGTTCTCTCCTCTACCTCCTTCTCCTCCTCCTCCTCCTTTTCCTCCTCCTCCTCCTTCTTCTTTCCCCCTCCTCCTCTTTCTCCTCCTCTTTCTCTTTCCCCCTTCTCCTTTTCCTCCTCCTCTCCTCCACCCCCTTCCTCCTTCTTTTCCCTCTTCTCCTCCTCCTCCTTCTCTCCTCCCTCTCCTCCTTCTTTTTCTCTTCTCCTTCTCATCCTCCTTCTTTCCCCCCCCTCCTCCTTTCCCCCTCCTCCTCCTCTTTGATCACTTTGGCTGTCAAAACAAAGATGGCTACAAAATCAACATCCAAATGGCCTTGCCTTGACATTTGGGAGGTGTGATACCATGGACGCATGTTGAAAATCTGCACTACAGCAGGTAGGACCTCCTGACTGAACCCCTTTCCTGGGGTAGGTGCAGAAGGCACCTGTCTGATGTCACCTGAGAGGTTGGTAGATTTGGGCCCGTAGCCATCAAAGAAAATAGTACCACGTTATTTAAGTCCATGGAGTTGGCAGAGAGGCTGGTGCAGGAAAGGTCTATTTCCACCCACCTTGAGTTACTTATTATTGGAAGTCACCTTTCTTTCATGTTAGGTCAGGCATGTCAGCTTTCATCTGTGGTTTCTTTCTGGCTTAACAACCTCATTCTACCATTAGGTTTCCACCCCAGTTATTCCTGCCCATAGAATCTGTTCAGGGAGGTTCACAGATGTGCTGCTAGAACACAGAGTAGTAATTATGTGTAAGAAAGATATACAAATCTCTCTCTCTCCGTCCCTCCCTCTCTGTGTATGTGTATGTATGTCTGTGGGTGTGGATGTGTGTACACACACCCAAACACACATAAACTGTATTTTTCGGAGTATAAGACGCACCCTTTTCCCTCAAAAAAGAGGCTGAAACTGGACTACTGGACTACTGCAATGGTCTCTACATGGGGCTTCCCTTGAGATGCACCCGGAGGCTCCAGCTAGTTCAGAATGCAGCCGCGCGGGGGATTTTGGGAGCATCTAGACGCTCCCATGTGACACCTCTCCTGCGTGAGCTGCACTGGCTGCCTGTGGCTTACCGGGTGTGCTTCAAGATACTAGTGACCACCTTCAAAGCGCTCCATGGCAAGGGACCTGGTTACCTGCAAGACCGCCTCCTGCTGCTAAATACCTCCCACCGACCAGTTCGTTCCCACAGAGAGGGCCTCCTTAGGGTGCTGTCGGCCAGACAATGTCGGCTGGCGACCCCCAGGGGAAGAGCCTTCTCTGTGGCAGCTCCTGCCCTCTGGAATGACCTCCCCCCTGAATTACGCACGATCACAGACCTACGTCTCTTCCGTCGGGCCCTGAAGACACATCTATTTCGTGCAGCCGGCCTGTCATAGTCTTTTAATTGGGTTTTAGTATTGGGTTTTATAATAATAGGCCAAATTATTTAATACTTACTAATTTGTTATTTTAACTTTTGCATTTTCTCTTTTTATTGTGGCTGTTCACGGCCCCGAGTCCCGAGAGGGAGAAGGGCGGTATACAAATTAAATAAATGAATGAAGTGAAATGAAATGAAAACCTGCGTGCATCTTATACACTGAATACAGCATTTTTTTGCTTCCCGAAGCCACGCCCCTTCACCAAAATGGCCGTGAAGAGCCTTTGGGAGGCTTTCAGAGAGATCCTGGAGATGGGGAGGGCAGAAATTAGTGAAAAACCCAAAATCAAACTTACTTTCCCCCCCCCCAACCCCCATCACAAGCAAAAATAAAAAAATCCAGAAGCATTCCTCTGTCGTTTCGTATGTAGCATGATCTTTCCATGATAAAAGTAAAGGGGTATTTTAATCACTGCCTGCATCCAACCAGGACGCACCGATGCCTTTGGCGTTGTCACTACATGGTGATCTTCCTGTATTCTTACTTTATAATATATATGCCACATTATAAAACAAAAAAGATGTTGAGACTTTGCAAAGAGTGCAGAGAAGAGCAACGAAGACGATGACGGAAGCTTGGAGACTAAAACATATGAAGAATGGGCAGAGGAATTGGGCAGGGCCAGTTTAGAGAAAAGAAGGGTTAAGGCCAGGGGTGAAATTCAGCAGGTTCTGACAGGTTCTGGAGAACGGGTAGCGGAAATTTTGAGCAGCTCGGAGAACCGCTAGCAGAAATTTTGAGTAGTTCAGAGAACCAGTAGCAGAAATTTTGAGTAGTTTGGAGAACTGGTAGCGGAAATTTTGAGTAGTTCAGAGAACCAGTAGCAGAAATTTTGAGTAGTTCAGAGAACCAGTAGCGGAAATTTTGAGTAGTTCAGAGAACCGGCAGCGGGAATTTTGAGTAGTTCAGAGAACCAGCAGCGGGAATTTTGAGTAGTTCGGAGAACCAGTAGCAGAAATTTTGAGTAGTTCGGAGAACCAGTAGCGGAAATTTTGAGTAGTTTGGAGAACCGCTAGCGGAAATTTTGAGTAGTTCAGAGAACCGGCAGCGGGAATTTTGAGTAGTTCGGAGAACCAGTAGCAGAAATTTTGAGTAGTTCAGAGAACCAGTAGCAGAAATTTTGAATAGTTTGGAGAATCAGTAGCAGAAATTTTGAGTAGTTCAGAGAATCTCTAGCAGAAATTTTGAGTAGTTTGGAGAACCGCTAGCAGAAATTTTGAGTAGTTTGGAGAACCGTTAGCGGAAATTTTGATTAGTTTGGAGAACCGCTAGCAGAAATTTTGAGTAGTTCAGAGAACTGCTAGCAGAAATTTTGAGTAGTTCAGAGAACCGCTAGCGGAAATTTTGAGTAGTTTGGAGAACCACTAGCGGGAATTTTGAGTAGTTTGAAGAACCGGTAGCAGAAATTTTGAGTAGTTTGGAGAACCGCTAGTGCAAATTTTGAGTAGTTTGGAGAACCGCTAGCGGAAATTTTGAGTAATTCAGAGAACCGCTAGCAGAAATTTTGAGTAGTTTGGAGAACCACTAGCGGGAATTTTGAGTAGTTTGAAGAACCGGTAGCAGAAATTTTGAGTAGTTTGGAGAACCGCTATTGCAAATTTTGAGTAGTTCGGAGAACCGGTAGCAGAAATTTTGAGTAGTTTGGAGAACCGGTAGCAGAAATTTTGAGTAGTTTGGAGAACCACTAGCGGGAATTTTGAGTAGTTTGAAGAACCGGTAGCAGAAATTTTGAGTAGTTTGGAGAACCGCTAGTGCAAATTTTGAGTAGTTCAGAGAACCGGTAGCAGAAATTTTGAGTAGTTTGGAGAACCGCTAGCAGAAATTTTGAGTAGTTTGGAGAACCACTAGCGGAAATTTTGAGTAGTTCAGAGACAGTGTCCTACAACCCTTTGTCAGTGAAAAAATGTGCTCAGGCTCCCCCGAGCTCCATTTTCGCTTCCAGAGGCACCGTGGGCCATTTCGTTGCTGTTTCCAGGGTGGCCCTGTGGGCCAGATTTTAGCACCCTGCAGGCTGGATCTCCAGCCCCTGTTGTAGAGAGTCCAGCTATTGTGTTTCTGGAGAGCGTTTGTTTTTCTGGCAAGTTTACTTCCCCAGCAATTTTCAGCTCAGAATTAGACTATTTCCTTTCCCGATAGAGGCGAATATATTAAGAAAGAAGCAAACTGCACTCAGACAATGCCCAGTGGGTAGATTATTATTACAAACGACACATTTGCCAGTGAAGTCTCAAGGAACCTGGTTAAATAGAGCTTTTTTTTTAAAAAAAATCCCTCCATCCCATGTTTTCTAAGAGGAGGAAATGAACCAGGAGAAATAAATTTGCTTCTCTTATTAGAGAAAGCAACTTAGCAGCTCAAACAAGTGTTGGGAGAAATATCCATCTCGTTCAGCAACAGTGAGGAGGTTGGGGAGGAACATGGGCCAGTCCTGGAGTCTGGGGAAGGCTCTGAGGAGGGCTCTGTGTCGAAGGCAGAGAGGGGGCCAGGGCCATCTGACAGTTATCAGCCTTCAGAGTCAGACATCAGTGGGGCAGAAGAACAACTGGAGCCTGTTCCCAGTGTGTGCATGCACAGAGTTCCCAGGCGAAGGGAACAGCTAAAGAACAGGAGTCGACTTGGGAGGAAGGCCACAGGTGGACAGTGGATGGCCCCTCCCATAGGGAATAAAAGAGGAGCGAAAGGGGAGTGGAGTTTGCAGGAGACAATTAGTTCATTCCTGCATTCTTGCCAAGCATTGCGGCGTCTGAAAGATATCGGCCTGGCCACTCTCCAAGCCTAGTAAAGGTCGGTAATTGTGAACTATCTGTGGGGAAGGAAAGACTTTGCTGGGGAGAAATTCGCTGTAAATTAAATACAATACAATACAATAAAATGCAATAGCAGAGTTGGAAGGGACCTTGGAGGTCTTCTAGTCCAACCCCCTGCCTAGGCAGGAAGCCCTATACCGTTTCAGACAAATGGCTATCCAACATCTTCTTAAAGACTTCCAGTGTTGGGGCATTCACAAATTCTGAAGGCAGGTTGTTCCACTGGTTAATTATTCTCACTGTCAGGAAATTCCTCCTCAGTTCTAAGTTGCTTCTCTCCTTGATTAGTTTCCACTCTTTGCTTCTTGTTCTACCCTCATGTGCCTTGGAGAATAGCTTGACTCCCTCTTCTTTGTGGCAGCCTCTGAGATATTGGAAGACTGCTATCATGTCTCCCCTACTCCTTCTTCTCATTAGACTAGACATACCCAGTTCCTGCAACCGTTCTTCATCTGTTTTAGAGCCTCCAGTCCCCTCATCCTCTTTGTTGCTCTTCTCTGCACTCTTTCTAGACCCACATCTTTTCTACATCGTGGCGACCAAAACTGAATGCCGTATTCCAAGTGTGGCCTTATCAAGGCCTTATCAAGTGGTATTAAAAGGGGTTTATCCAGACAAGGACTTGGCTTCATGCTGCTGGAGAAGCCTAGGTCAAAAGCCCAGTTGCAGGAACTGGGTATGTCTAGTTTAATAAAAAGAAGGACTAGGGGAGACATGATAGCAGTCTTCCAATATCTCAGAGGCTGTCACAAAGAAGAGGGAGTCAAACTATTCTCCAAGGCACATGAGGGTAGAACAAGAAGCAATGGGTGGAAACTAATCAAGGAGAGAAGCAACTTAGAACTGAGGAGAAATTTCCTGACAGTGAGAATAATTAACCAGTGGAACAACCTGCCTCCAGAAGTTGTGAATGCCCCAACACTGGAAGTCTTTAAGAAGATGTTGGATACCCATTTGTCTGAAACAGTATAGGGCTTCCTGCCTAGGCGGGGGGTTGGACTAGAAGGCCTCCAAGGTCCCTTCCAATTCTGCTATTGTATTAAAACACCTAGTAGTAGCGTCCCACCATTCATCACTGGTCTTGTTCCGCTTATTGGAGCTGCCACTTTCCGCCTTCTCAGCAATTCCTTCGACAAACGTTCCTAACTCCAACCGGAGTCCTTGCCAATTCCATAGGAGACGCCTCTAACGGTCCAATGCTCCGCTCACCGTCGTGGGCGCCTGAGTGAGACGCTTGTGTGAATGAGATTTTGCAAGAAGATTGACGCAGAGCGAGAGGTCTGTGAGGCCTGGCATCATAAAGACTCGTAGTAAACAGTCGGCAAGGGGCCAGCAGGAAGTTTTGTGTACAGACCCCATAATCAAGTTCCTCTAATCACTGTGATTAATTAGTCACTTTCTGGCACCCTGAGAGTTTCGCTCCGTTTGGGTGAGGTTTTTCTCGATTCGCGCAACCCTCTTTTATTTTTTTTTTGCGCTTCTCTGCTTAGTCACCGCGGAACAAAGAATCCTATTTGCAAATCTGCGTATTTGCATTTTTATTCCCCCCCCCCCCCCCCGATCCCTTCATTCCTTTTTCGGGCCTCGTGTGCTAATTCAGCATTCTTGTCTGTTCCGTATTCCGTTTCTGACATTTTTTTTCTTCTCCAAGCTTAACAGATCAAGGAGATTTGGGAGGGGGGGGGGAGGATGTTACTAATTAACTTCCTCTAAGGTCATGTTTCTGATTAACTTGCGATGCTCAGGACGCATTTCGGGACAGAAAATCGTTCAGCGTTTGACGGCAGCAGAAGGATCCGCGTGGAAGAAAAAATCGAGGCTGACTTTAAACCAGGGTGGAGCCGCTGGGGGTTCGCAGGAGTTCTGTGCAGTTCAGAGAACCCCCAAATCCCACTCTTTGGCTGGCCACGCCCGGCCCTCCCCTCCCAGGAATCCTCATGCCAGTGATGGGCTGCTCCCGGTTTGGCCCGGTTCAGCTGAACCGATAGTAGTGGCGGCGGGAGGTAGGAAATGTTGCACGCACCCAAACTGGTAGTAAAAATATTTGCAATCCACCACTGCTCCACGTAGCCCGTTTTGGATGCAGGTAAGTGCAGGGCGTGCGTGCAGGCTCAGGGAGGTTGAAAAATGGGCCTACTAGAAGTTCGGGAAGGCCAGAAACAGGCTTCCAGAGGGCCTCTGGAGCCCAGGGAGGGCAAAAACACACACACCCCATCACCATAGTGCAGGAGCAGGGGTGGGTTCCTGCCAGTTCTACCCTCTTCTTTAGAAGAGGTTCCACAAATCTCCAGGGCCGTTTAGAACCGGTTCCAGCTCCCTCCCCCCACCCGTCCTTACATCATCAAGAGGAAGAGCGAGAGGAGAAATTCTGGGAGTTGAAGTCCACGAGTCTTAAAGCTGTCAAGCCTGGGAGGTTTTTTTCTAAAAGGGTTAGGGGTGCAAGGGTCTTGAAACTTGACATCTTTAAGACTTGCGTGCTTCAAATGCCAGAGTTCCTGGGCCAACATTGACTGGAGGAGGAATTCTGGGAGTTGAAGTCCACAAATCTTAAAGCTGTCAAGTTTGAACACCCCTGGGTTTTTTTTCCTAATGGGTTAGGGGTACGAAGGTCTTGTAACTTGACAGTTTTAAGACTTGCGTGCTTCAAATGCCAGAGTTCCTGGGCCAACATTTTGGTTGCTAAGCAAGAGCGTTGTTAAGTGCATTTCACCACATTTTACAAGTTGGCCATGCCCACCCAGTCACATGACTGCCAAGACATTCCCACTCGGTCACATGGCTGGCAAGCCACTCCCTCCCAGTCAATGCAAATGGCATTGAGAGATATCCTGCCTACCTCTTCATCCCGGAGGGTGTCCTTAGGCATCCATAATGATACCCTTGTTCTCCTTGATACCCTTGTTCTCCATGAACTCGTCTAATCCTTTTTTAAAGGTGTTGAGTGTTGAGGTCCTCGACTTGCGACCGGTCCTCGACTTACGACCGGCCGCAAGTCTTCGACCTCCACCTTGTCGGCTAGGCAACAGCCAGTCACGTCTGATTGGCTAAGACGCGACTGGCTGGAATTGGGTTGCCGGGTTGCCTGATTGGTTTCCCGCTTGACAGCTCTTGTTTAAATAGCTGTCAAGCGGGGAAGCTCCTGTCTACCGTATTTTCTGTACTTACTATCGCTACCACTAATTTCTGTGTTTTAAAGCCAAATAAACGGCTGTGTGTTTGAACTAACCTGAGTCGAACTCCCTCATTGTCCAAGCTACAACATCGAGGCTGATGGCTGTCACCACTTCTTCTGGCAGGGAGTTCCATAGACCAGTGATCCTCTGGGTGAAAAAGTACTTCCTCTTATTTGTTGGAGGTCTAGCTTCCAAAAGTTTCATGGAGTGCCCCCTAGTTCTAGTGTTGTGCGATAGGGAAAACAGTTTACAATACTTTTACAATACAAAGGAGCTTACAATACAATACATTAGCAGAGTTGGAAGGGACCTTGGAGGTCTTCTAGTCCAACCCCCTGCCCAGGCAGGAAACCCTATACCATTTCAGACAAATGGCTATCCAACATCTTCTTAAAGACTTCCAGTGTTGGGGCATTCACAACTTCTGGAGGCAACTTCTGTTCCACGGATTAATTGTTGTAACTGTCAGGAAATTTCTCCTCAGTTCTAAGTTGCTTCTCTCCTGGATTAGTTTCCACCCATTGCTTCTTGTTCTACCCTCAGGTGCCTTGGAGAGTAGTTTGCCTCCCTCTTCTTTGTGGCAGCCCCTGAGATATTGGAAGACTGCTATCATGTCTCCCCTAGTCCTTCTTTTTATTAGACTAGACATACCCAGTTCCTGCAACCGTTCTTCATCTGTTTTAGCCTCCAGTCCCTTAATCCTCTTTGTTGCTCTTCTCTGCACTCTTTCTAGAGTCTCTACGTCTTTTTTGCATTGTGGTGACCAAAACGGAATGCCGTATTCCAAGTGTGGCCTTCCCAAGGCCTTATAAAGTGGTATTAACCCTTCACGTGATCTTGATTCCCTTCCTCTGTTGATGCAGCCTAGAACTGTGTTGGCTTTTTTGGCAGCTGCTGCCCACGGCTGGCTCATATTTAAATGGTTGTCCACTAGGACTCCAAGATCCCTTTCACAGTTACTGCTATTGAGCAAGGTGCCACCTATACTGTACCTGGGCATTTGGTTTTTCTTGGTTGGCGATTGCGTGTAAAGCAAACGAGGGCTGCGGCCTTCCTGATACAACCCAAGCGTTTACGCCTTGAGCTAGGCAGAAGCGAAATCCATCAGCAAAAAGGGTCACAAGCTGTCCTTTGTACGCTCTGAATAATATAAGAGGGTTTTGTTTTTTTAAAAAGAAGAAGATCCTCAGGTTGGGGCGAGCGGGTGAGCTCCACGTAAACAAAATACAGTGTCCTTATTTCCTGACCGTCTGAGATTTCAAAACGGGAAGAGACTCCTGTCACAAGTGTCGCGGGGAGAGTCTTCCTGAGCAAGCGGAGTGGAAAATTTAATTTGACCTAATAATGCTTAAAGCAACCGGGGGGGGGGGGAGGAGGTTTCCGTTTGACTGCCTCTGAAAAGAGAGAGAGAGAGAGAGGTTAAGAATAAGGATCCTCCTCTTTGCTGGGTTTTTCTTGCCCTTCGCCGGGTTCGATCATGAGGACTCGTAAATATCAATGAGTTCGGAGAGCTTGCTTTAATAAACTGAGCTGGAGGTTCTGACCCAGCCTTAGCCGAAGCAAGAAAGAGACTCCTTGTCACAAAATTTACCTCTTGTGAATTAATGGCATTCACCCACCGAAAAGTCCAGGCAAGAGTCCTTCAAGGAGTTAACTGCAGCACAGACTTTATCAGTTCCTTGCGGTAATTGTAAGGCCGTGATGCACGAAACACAATGAGCGAAATCTTCAGAAATACGAACTGTTGTCTCCTACGACCACCATTCCCTTTTCCTTCTATTTATTCCCCCAGTCAGGGAGGCGCTATTCAGCATCCACTTGTGCGTTTCTTCCCGAGCTGACTCCTTGTCCTCCGTTGTTCTCCTCTCCTAACGGCTCTTTTTAACTTTAACTTTAATTTCATTTCTATACTGCCCTATCTCCCGACATGGGACTCAGGGCGGTGCACAGGGGCTATAAAATATAAAATATAAAAGTACAAATAATCAAATAGTTAATATTAAGATTAAATAAGATTAGGCCCGTGCTAAAACGTTAATTAAAACCCAGTTAACTGCCTGTGGCCTTCTGGGTGCGCTTCAAGGTGTTAATAACCATCTTCAAAGCGCTCCATGGCATGGGACCTGGTTACTTGCGTGACCGCCTCCTACCACATACCTCCCTTTGACCCGTCCACTCCCACAGAGAGGGCCTCCTCAGGGTGCCATCCGCCGGTCAATGCCGGCTGGTGACCCCCAGGGGGAGAGCCTTCTCTGTGGCGGGTCCGGCCCTCTGGAACGACCTGCCCACCGATCTTCGTACCATCACAGACATACGCCTCTTCTGCCGGGGGTTTAAAAGGCATCTCTTTCATCTGGCCAGCCTGGCATAGATCCCATGATTTAATTTTAAGATAATGTTTTAAACTGTTTTTAATAGTTTTTAATAATTTTAGCACAGATTTATCATATTTAATTGTATTTTATCCTGTATTCATATGTTATTGCTTGTTTTTATCTCTTCTGTGCACCGCCCTGAGTCCCCACAAGGGAGATAGGGCGGTATAGAAATGCGAATAAATTAAAGTAAATTAAAATAGTAATAGCTGTACCAGCTATGCCAGGCTGGCCAAATGAAAGAAGTAAGTTTTTAATGTCCGACTGGAACAGGCCCCAGCTGTTCTTCCTCCTCATTCATCGCAGCCTCCAAAGGCAGCTGCCTCTCCGTTGGCTGGGAAATGCTGGGCGGCCCTGGCGCTATCTCTGTGTCCAACCCTGAGTATCCATCAGAGCCTTCTCCAGGCTCCAGAACTGGCCCAGGTTCTTCCCCAACCTCCTCATCGTCCAAATCTGCCGCCAGCTGGCGGGCCATAACATTGGACAGACAAATTGGGGTTCCGTGGCATGGCTCCCCAGCTTCGTTTTGTCCTGAAACAATAACAGAAATTGGAAAGCGAAGCCGTAGAGATGGTCCTCGGCTTAATGACCGGTCATGCAGCGACTGTTTCAATGCAGCAACCGATTTGAAAAGAGGACTTAGAATCCTGATTCAGAATTTCAACGTTCAAACTGTGGTCACGTGACTGAATCTCAAGTAGCCGGTAACAAGGCTGCACTTGCAACCATTTTTGCAGTGTCTCGCAGTCGTGTTGCCGCCTTTTACAATGGTTTTTTTTTTAAACCAGCACTTGCTTTCGGTTTTCGGCAAAACTGTGCCCGTAAGGAACCATTGGCTCACTTAATGACTGTGGCATTCAATTAACGGTCACCACAAAAAATATGGTAAAATCTATTGAAACTACGCTTGGGTCAGCTTGTGTCAGCACATATGACGCTGATGGCCAGGCTTCCTCATGGTTGTATGTTGAGGATTCTCTGTAATGATTTGTCAGTCCCACTAGGTAGACCAGACACATCCATCCATCCATCCATCCATCCCTGCATCCATCCATCTATCCATCTCTATTTCTATCTGATTGTCTGTCTGTCTTTCTGTGTCTCTCACATCTATCTATCTATCTATCTATCTATCTATCTATCTATCTATCTATCTATCTATCTATCTATCTATCCCTAACCCTAACCCTAACCCTAACCCTAACCAATTTCATTGTATTTATTTTGTACAATGACAATAAAGACTATCTATCTATCTATCTATCTATCTATCTATCTATCTATCTATCTATCTATCTATCTATCTATCTATCTATATCATCTATTATCTTTCTATCTCTATCAATCCATCCATCCATCTATATCTACAGTATCTGTCTGTCTGTCTGTGTCTGTCTGTCTGTCTATCTGTGTCTATCTATCTATCTATCTATCTATCTATATCATCTATTATCTTTCTATCTCTATCAATCCATCCATCCATCTATATCTACAGTATCTGTCTGTCTGTCTGTGTCTGTCTGTCTGTCTATCTGTGTCTATCTATCTATCTATCTATCTATCTATCTCTATCTGTCTGTCTGTTTGTCTGTCTGTCTTTCTGTCTATCACATCTACCTATCTATCCATCCATCCATCCATCCATCTATCCATCCATTTCTATGTCTGTCTATCTATCTGTCTATCTATCTATCAACTAACTAACTAACTAACTAACTAACTAACTAACTAACTAACTAACTAACTAACTAACTAACTAACTAACTATCAAATTAATTGACTGCCCATTTTGCCACGGGGTAACCCTAGAACGCTTGGTCTAGCTTTCCACAGGAGAGCTAAAACCTATTTATTGAGTAGTTTCATAATAACTGAATCGGCCCGTCTGATTGGAGTCTCTCTCCCCTGTCCTCCCTCTTATACTGCAGTGAATTAGGGAGATGTCTGTCTGAGTCACTTGCAAATGTTATCTGAATATTCTGGACTTAAAAAAAAATGTTTTACCTCTTGCCACCTTGGGAAGGAAACTTGCCTGTCTCTGTCAGTGTCCTTAGTCACTACATGGTTACAATTTCTTTCCTCATTATTCTCCCTCTCTTTGTCAAATGTGTAAATCTACCTCTTGCATAGGATGAGATATTTTGGAGGTTCGTGGTCCATAGTGTGAGGCCAGCTCAACCATTACACTGACTGAAGTAGTGTTATAGAGCAGGGGTCCCCAACCTTCTGGATCTTAGGGACCACTAAATTCATAATTTTAAATCCCGGACAATGCCGGTCGGCGGCTCCCAGGGGAATGGCCTTCTCTGTGGTGGCCCCTACCCTCTGGAATGGCCTACCTCCCGATCTCCGTTCCATAACTCGAAAGCTACAGCTAGTCCAAAACGCAGCCGCGCGGGTAATTACGGGAGCTACCAGAAGCTCCCATATAACACCAATCCTGCACGAGCTGCATTGGCTTCCTGTGGTCTTTCGGGTGCGCTTCAAGGTTTTGACAACCATCTTTAAAGCGCTCCATGGCTCGGGGCCTAGTTATATGCGAGACCGTCTCGTGCCCCATACATCCCTTAGACCGATACGCTCCCACGGAGAGGGCCTTCTCAGGGTGCCGTCGGCTGGACAATGCCGACTGGCGACACCCAGGGGAAGAGCCTTCTCTGTGGCGGGCCCTGCCCTTTGGAACGACCTACCCCCTGAACTCCGGACCATCACCGACCTCCGCCTCTTCCGCCAATGTCTAAAGACATACTTTTTTCATCAAGCCGGCCTAGCCTAACCTCCCATGGGGACTTTTAGAAAAGTTTTAAATTGGGTTTTTAATTAATAATTGGTTTTAGCACAGGTTTGGGATCTAATATATATTTTAATTTATTTATCTATGTTCTATTTTTGTATGTTTTTTAAATCTCCTGTGCGCCGCCCTGGGTCCTCTGCGGAGAAGGGCGGGATATAAATGTAATAAAATAAATAAATTAAATAAATAAATAAATCACAGACCTCCGCTTGTTTCGCCGGCACTTAAAAACGTATTATTTTCATCTGGCCGGCCTAGCACGATCTACTCCACACCCATTGTTTTTATAACAAATCAAAATTTTAATTTATGGGTTTTAAATTTAAACTTATCTTAAGCAGGGTATTGATTTAATTTAGTTATCATTTAATAATATTTTGTATGTATGTATATTTATTTTAAATCTCTGTTCGCCGCCCCGAGTCCCTTTCTGGTGAGATGGGTGCGGGTTACAAATGTTAATAATAATAATAATAATAATAATAATAATAATAATAATAATAATAATAATAATAATAATAATAATAATAATAATAATAATAATAATAATAATAATAATTTTAAATCCCGCAGACCACTAATATGACCTGCCTAATGACCGGCTGGGTGGGTGTGGCTGGGTGGGGGGTGTCATGTGACTGGATGGGCGTGGCCAACTCGGTGTCACTCACATCAAGGGGCGCCTTGCCAGCCTCTACTTTCCCCCTCCTCTCCCAGCCACTCCTCACCTCCCTGCCCGGGCTCCGTAGGATCCAAACAGGAGGAAGTTGTTGGAGCTAAGCAGCCGCCACGAGAAAGACAAAACAGCAAAACAGCTGGCTCAGTTCAAATTTGAACTGACCGAGAAGGCGGCTCAGCAGAAGCACCTTACTGAGGACTAGGAGCATAGGCTTTCCAAGCAGAGGGAAGACCTCCCTGGCAAACGACAGAGATTGAAGGATTTTTATTTATTATTGACTTATCAAATTTATTTGCTGCTCTGAAGAGAGTGATTGGCCCAAAAATCACCCGCCCGCTTTTCACGCCTAAGGCGGGACTAGAACTCACAGTCTCCTGGCGATTGCTCCAAAGTCGCCCAGCTGGCTTTCATGCCTAAGGCGGAACTCAGAACCTCCTGATTTCTAGGCCATCATCCCAACCAGTAAACGCCTATCTCTATACTGTATTTCCCTAAATAAATCTCTTTTTTGTTATAGACGTAAAAAGGTATTTTATTTTAGTCAAATCGTCCTTATTCCATTTGATTTTCAGTTCCAAAGATTGTGAGATCATAGGAGATGCAGCGACATTCCGACAACAGAAGGAATGTATTAATGGTCCTTTTTAAAGGGTGGAGTTGTTGCAAACAAACAAAACTTCAAATTAAAACGTGCACCTATCAAAATGGATTGGTGTTTTTTTCCAAAGTCAGGAGATCATAGGCTGGAAAAGTAAGGTGGGAAGTTATAGGATTGCATATTCGTGCTTTAAAACATTATTTTGAGACCAAGCTGGATAAAAATGTACACGAAGGACTTGAAAAGCCTTTTCTTTAATTTTTTAAAGCCACATATTCAATATTCATATTTTAAAGAAGTGCATTTTCATATGTTCCTTTGAGAAGAAAAAAAGCTCTCTGAAACTTAAAAAAAAACAACCTCCAAAACCCCAAAACCCAGATACACTTATTTTGCCTGGTGGCAAACCGTAACACTTAAGGCACTTTATATTTATAAAAGAAGTTTATATCTTGCCTACATGGATAAGAGATTTCAAAAGACCCTTATCAAGAATTCTAGAAAGGGACATAAAAGAAGCAGCATTAAAAGTGTTCGCCTCTAAATTTAAAAACGCAAGAAATAAAAACCCACTTGACCTCTTCAACCTGCTATGGGTGTTCGGGAGAAGGAGGGTGAATTTTAAGAAAATAGTCCTCATTAGATAAAACGGTGCTTTTATTTGTATTTGGGTATAGGACAGAGGTGATATTCAGCTGGTTCAGACCAGTTCGGAACGGTTCAGGCAAACCGGTAGCTCCAATAATCAGTTGGCCCCATCCTTCCGCCCCAGCCCTATCCTGTCCTTTATTTCCTGCTTTTTAGCTCATGTCAATCATATGGCAGAGATGATTCCCCCTCCCCCCCCCTTCGCTATTCTACTTACCGTTGCTCAACCCGTTTAACCGGTTGTTAAACCGTCAGCATCCTACCACTGTAGAAGTAAATAATAATAATAATAATTTAATTTCTTGACCGCTCCCTCTCCCCATAGGGACTTGGAGCGGTGCACAGGGAAACTAAAACAATGAATATACAACAAATATATAGACATTAAAAACAAATTAAACGATACCTGTGCTAAAATACCCATTTACATACTAAAATTCCCACTTAAATAGAGAGTGTGGAGGCAGAGTCAAGAGAGAAATCAGTTTAGAATTCTTACATCCTCACAAGCAATCTAAGGGGAGAGGAGGGAGGAGGAGGAGGAGGAGAAACCAGGAGAAGGAATGAAGGGGATTAAAGGAGAAGGGGAAGGACCTGGGTTTCCATGACATAATCTTGAACATAAACCCATTTTCAAGGAGAATATCAGGGACCACTTTGAATTCCTGAATCTTATTGGTAGTGTTGGAAGAAATGCCCACATTGGGTTCAGTTCCAAGTGGAGGAAAAGACACTGGATTCATGGAAGCTGCTTGGAAAGAAGGTTTATTGATGATGGATAGGACCACATGGTTTGAGGTCCTGGGGGGGGGGGGGGGAAGGGCAGAGAGGCTGAGAGTACCCTGGGATTTTTTGCCCTCTCTGGGCTTTTGAATTTGAGCTTGTATTCTGATAGGTTGTCAGACTCCCATGGGGCCATGCAGGAGCAGCTCTGTAGGCTGTCCTGAGTCCCAAGCTTGGTTGAGCCTTGCTGGGTGATGTAATCTTCCCAGATGCCATGTGGTGAGATGGGGAGAGGGCTAATCCTATCCTGTCCTGAGGGCCATGTCTTCATCCCATCACCCTGGAGCTGAAGTGGGTAGATCTTTGTTATATAGAATAGACTGGCTCAGGCCCTTAATGGCCCATTGACAAAGGAGGGGGCTGGATTTCTGCCTCGCTTTTAGCGGAAATATTCTACCCTTTTAATATGTCCTAAAATATTTCATTTTCCTAGGAGAGGATCAGGTGCTAATTTAGGATTAGGATTTAGGATTGCTAGAGATGGCTCTGTGTGCCACTTCGGCACACGTGCCATAGGTTTGCCATTACAGATCTAGTCCATTAATAACAGAATAACGGAACTGGAAGGGAACGTGGAGGTCTTCTAGTCCAAGATCAGATTAGATTAGATTTATTTAACTTATATACCGCTCCCTTTCCCAAAAAGGGACTCGGGGCGGTGCACAGGAAATTAAAAAAGCATATAAAAACAAGACAATATACAAAATTTAAAATCAAATTAAATTATAACCCTGTGCTAAAAATTTACAATAAATTAAGACTATTCCCCTTAAAAACCAATTAAAACTTCATACAGTAGAAAACCACAGGGATTATTTTACTTGCGTGCAAAATCCAGATTCCACAACATTTCCTTTGTCCTGAATTAGCTGCTCATATTCAGCCATAACCACCACCAAAACCATCACTAGGAAAATAATTTTATTTTAGGGCGCCCCAAGAAATCATTGGCTGAGCTGCTCGCTTTTGAAAGGATTGAAAAATCACCCCACTTTTAAACATGAAGAGTCATCTCTAATAGACAAAATAAAGCCCAATTTTTTTCTGGAAAAGCATGCCATTAAAACGTGGAGATTTTTTAAAAAATCGATTTCCTTTATTTATAATTACGGGGAATAGGGGTTCCCTTTTGGAGATGGCCCTGGGAAGGAATCCATTGAAAGCAAGAAAGAAGACTTGTGCGTAAAGTGGGCTCGGGAGAGAAATGTTCACAAGAATTCCATTATAAATCATCTTTATTTGCAATAATTATGCTCGGAACTCCTGCAGGGATGATCCTTTTCCCCCCTCATCGCTCTTTGCAGGCCAAATTTCTACACAATGCATTCATCATCAAAGTAGCCGCTTCCTTTTTATCGCCAGCTGTAATCCAATTTTCTCCTCCGTCATTGGGATACGGTAGCTCAGTGGCTAAGACTCTGAGCTTGTCGATCAGAAAGGTTGGCGGTTCCAATCCCTAGCATCGCGTAATGGAGTGAGCTCCCGTGACTTGTCCCAGCTTCTGCCAACCTAGCAGTTCGAAGCACGTAAAAAATGCAAGTAGAAAAATAGGAACCGCCTTTGGTGGGAAGCAGGGGTGGGTTTCAAATTTTTTTACTACCGGTTCAGTGGGTGTGGCTAGATGGGGGCATGTGACTGAGTGGGGGTGGCCAACTTGACGTCACTCAGGCACACATAAGAACATAAGAATAGTCTTGCTGGAACAGGCCACAGCCCATCCAGTCCAGCATTCTGTCTCACACAGTGGCTCCCCATTTGCTTCAGGGTCTTCCCAAGCAGATGTCTTCACCTGCTTGTGATTCCCTGCAAATGGCATTGAGAGATATCCTGCCTATCTCTCCATCCCGGAGGGTGTCCTTAGGCATCCATCATGATAGCCATTGATACCCTTGTTGTCCATGAACTCCTCTCATCCCTTCTTAAAGGTGTCGAGGCTGACAACTGTCACCACTTCTTCTGGCAGGGAGTTCCATAGACCAGGGATCCTCTGGGTGAAAAAGTCCTTCCTCTTATTTGTTTGAGGTCTAGCTATCAAAAGTTTCATGGAGTGCCCCCTAGTTCTAGTGTTGTGCGATAAGGAAAACCGTTTTTCCTTTTCGACTTTATCCACACCATGCATGATTTTACAGACTTCAATCAGGTCACCTCTCAGGCGCAGTCGTTCTAGAGTGAAGAGGCCCAGCCGTTGCAGCCTCAGATTGTAAGGAAGGTGTTCCAGCCCCCTAATCATTCTGGTTGCCCTCCTCTGCACCTTTTCCATTTCCATCATATCCTTCTGAAGGTATGGTGACCAGAACTGTACACAATACTCCAGATGGGGCCTCACCATAGATTTATAAAGAGGCAAAATGACACTTGCTGACTTATTTTCTATACCCTTCCTAACACTCAGTCACATGACCACCACACCAAGCCATGCCCGTTGAAACAGTGGTGAAAAGTTTTGACTGGGGCTGGGGTGGGGTGGAGCTCCAGCTTCGCCGGACATTAGGGAGCACCTGCAAACTACCCAGTAAGAAAAAAAAAGTCCTCCCCAGCTCCCCAGAAACATTCTGCAGGCTTCAGCAGGAATGGGGGGAAGGCAAAAATGCCTCTGTTTTTGCAAACAAAAAAAAACTGGCCCGTTTTTTGCCCATTGTTCACATTTTTCCCTTTCCCCAGCCCTGCTGAAGCCTGAAGTGTGCTTCTGAAGGCTGTGGGAAGGCAAAAACACCTCCATTTTTGCGAAAAATGGCCCATCTGTGCAGTGGTGGGTTTCTGCAGGCTCGCACCTACTCGCGAGAGCCGGTTGGTGAAATTTAGAGAACCGGTGAGAGGGGGTTCCACCGGTGTACCTGGAAGTAAATCTGGCCCGCCGCTGCCAGTGACCCAACAGGAAGGAAAGGAAAGGGAAGGAAAGGGAAGGAAGCAAGCAAGCAAGCAAGCAAGAAAGAAAGAAAGAAAGAAAGAAAGAAAGAAAGAAAGAAAGAAAGAAAGAAAGAAAGAAAGAAAGAAAGAAAGAAAGAAAGAAAGAAAGAAAGAAAGAATTAATTTATCATCACAATTGAGTCCAAAATTTTGGTTGCTAAGCAAGAGCGTTGTTAAATGAGTTTCACCACATTTTAAAAGGTGGCCACTCCCACCCTGTCACATGACTGCCAAGCCACGCCCACAAAATAGGCCACACCTACAGAGTAGGTTCTAAAAAATTTGAAACCCACCACTGCATCTGTGGGACCTCTCTGGGACTGGTATGCATACACCATTTTAAAAAGTGGGGAAATTACATTTTTTCAATTGTTCTGCGCATTTGCAGAACAGAAAATAAAGAGGGCGGTGCCCAGGATAGAACCGGTTATGGTCACATGTCCGGCCGATTTACTACCTATTTGGCTGAAGCAGTCCAAACCGGTAGGAATCAACCTCTGGTGGGAAGGAACATCGTTCCGCGAGCCTTCGCTGTTTAGTCATGCCGGCCACTTGACCACGGAGACGTCTTTGGACAGCGCTGGCTCTTCGGCTTTGAAATAGAGATGAGCACCGCCCCCTAGAGCCAGGAACGACTAGCACATATGTGCGAAATTCTTTTTATCGCCAACAGTAATCCAATTTTCCCCTCCGTTATTACATTTTTAATACATTCTTCCACCTCTCAGCCAACCTTCTTGTGCGGGTGGAGTAGGAATGTTGTTGAGCACCTCAGACTTATTCACCATGAAGCTATTTTAAAGTTATTTTTATTTTTATTATTTTTACAGTACATTCCTGGATAGTTCTTTCAATCACTCCTTGAGAAAGTATATATTACTAGCAGGACAAATAGAGCATTTGGCAAAAGCTGGTGGCACTAGAATAACAGAATTAGAAGGGACCTTGCAGGGTCATCTAGTCCAACCGCCTGCTCAAACAGGGGACCCTACACCATTTCTTAACCTTGCAATAAATCTTTATACTCACTTGAACTGCCTGAACCTCTTGATTTCTACAGTGCTTGACAGTGAAGTTCCTTTAATCTTTTACAGTAGAAGTTTTAGGGACAAGTTTAAGGATTTAAAAAAAAAAAATTTCAGAATTAACAGCAAAAGGATGATTAGCGTGTCAATTTTAGAAAGTTATAAATGGACTAAAGGTTCAGAGAGGCTCAATACCATTTTGAAACTGAATATAAGAAACCTTCATGGATGAAACTATTGATGGTTTTGGTTTCAGAAGAAAAACTAATAAGAAGGGATTTTGACAGTTGGACACTAGAGGGCGCCAGAATGAAATAAAGATCACCAGTAAAGGAGAAACATACTTAAACTCAAATCGATAATGCTGAATGGAGTAAAATATTTCAGTAATGAATCTATTGAGAGATATCTGTGAACAATGGACGTTAATTTTGCTTGAAAAAAGTTTTATTGGTTTTTACAAATTTTTAAAACAGGAAAAGGGTGTAAGGTATTAACGAGATATTTTGAGGACATCTATGTCGGAGGTGTCGGCCCCCTCCGAGGCTTCATACAGAAAAAAGAGATAATACAATAAATTTTCCATTTCCCTACAAAGTGGAAAGAGATACATACATATATAATTTCATAACTTCATGCAATCAATCATCTATTTCTATAGACATCCAAATAAAGGTTACACTATATAAAAGAAAGTCATTTGTGAGATCTGAGTCTTTTAGCAATTGTATCCTCTTCACCTTGACCGCCAGTGGGCGGAGCCATGCCCCCCCCCCCCCCGTTCCCCCATTTTCATCTTCCAGGATTGGGGAATGTTTTTTAAGGAAGGCTTCCGCCTCTACAATTGTTTTAATTCTTACTCTCCCCCCTTCCCAGAACACTAACATTCCTTCGGGCATCGACCACTTGAACCACACCCCCTTTTTTATATAATCTTTTTGATAAGAAGGAATATTTCCTTCTTATTTCTCTAATCTTTTTCGGGATCTGTTTCAAAATGGCAATCTCATTTTGTTGATATATCAAGGGACCATCTCTGTGTGCTCTCAGGATCCCACCCCTCGTTGACCTTCTTACAAATTTAATGGACGTTAATTTTAAAGCACACATCATTATTGATAGACTAAATAATGTTACAAAAGAGGAACACGCTTTGGATAAGGCTGAAAATGATGATGTACCTGGTAATTGTAGATTTAGAATGAAAGTCTTCAAGAAGGTTATGGAAAAAGATGAAATGCTGAACGTACAAATAAAACCGGTTGATGTTTTAATAAGTAAAAAGGACACATAAATAATGGATCAGAAATGTGACTCAGATAACCTTTCTATATTGGATTGACAAAAGGGATTTGTTTAATGCTGTCAGCAATTTTGTTGAGAAGAGACAAAGAGAAAATAGAAGAAACCAAGTATTTGGATATCATCGGAAGGAACAAAAGCAAGGGGAAATAATATAACATATTTTTTCTGACTATATAGGACTGAATAACGTTTTAAGGTCTTATTTCTAGATAAGGTTTATATGGAAAAGAGTTCATTAGTTGTATTTAAGTTTATTAGATTAAAGCAGTTACGCTGCTTTTGCTGGTAATTTTTCTTGGCTCTTTATGGATTAGATCTGAATGATGGAAGTTTGGCGGATTTGTTTAAAGGTAGAAAATGAGAGGGGCACGGTGGCTCAGTGGCTAAGACTCTGAGCTTGTTGATCGAAAGGTCGGCAGTTTGGCAGTTCGAATCCCTAGCACCGCATAACTGAGTGAGCTCCTGTTACTTGTCCCAACCTCTGCCTACCTAGCCGTTCGAAAGCATGTAAAAATGCAAGTAGAAAAATAGGAACCCCCTTTGGTGGGAAAGTAACAGCGTTCTGTGCGCCTTCAGTGTTGAATCATGCCGGCCACATGACCACGCAGACGTCTTCGGACAGCGCTGGCTCTTCGGCTTTGAACCAGAGATGAGCACTGCCCCCTAGAGTCAGGAACGACTAGCACAAAGGTGCGAGGGGAACCTTTACCTTAGAAAATGAGAAATGCATGTCAAAGGAAGGAATGCAGATAGATTTATTAGGTCAAGTTTATAATAAACATGTTTTTATTTCTGGTAACCCTTAATGGACTAGAGGAGGAGGAGGAGGAAGAGACTTTGCGGGGTCCTTGGTGCTCTCTGACCTTGGTTGTTTTCTTGAAGATGTTTCATGACCCAACTATGAAACATCATCTGGCTAATAGGGAGTGTGGTTTGCTCTCATTTTACATGTTAGTGGCTTGCCCTCTGAGTTTTGGTGGTCTAGTGGTCTTGGCGATTCCTTGATTGGGCTATTGTTAATTTACATAAGAACATAAGAACAGCCTTGCTGGAACAGGCCACAGCCCATCCAGTCCAGCATTCTGTCTCCTACAGTGGCTCCCCATTTGCTTCAGGCTCTTCCCAAGCAGATGTCTTCACCTGCTTAGGATTCCCTGCAAATGGCATTGAGAGATGTCCTGCCTATCTCTCCAACCCGGAGGGTGTCCTTGGGCATCCATCATGATAGCCATGGATACCCTTGTTCTCCATGAACTCGTCTAGTCCTTTCTTAAAGGTGTCGAGGCTGACAGCTGTCACCCCTTCTTCTGGCAGGGAGTTCCATAGACCAGTGATCCTCTGGGTGAAAAAGTCCTTCCTCTTATTTGTTGGAGGTCTGGCTATCAAAAGTTTCATGGAATGCCCATAGTGTATTTGGCAATTCCTTGAATATGATATTGTTTCCTTCTGAATTGTTGTTGTAATGTTAATTTTGGTGTCTCTGCCCATCTGGGTGTTGCTTGTTGGTGAGCAGGTGTAAGCTAGTAATGAAACGGCTGCAAGAAAACCACCACGCTCAGAGAGCACCAAGGTCCCCATAATTCAACCCTGATCTAGAAGTATTTTCTTCTACCAATAGAATAATCCTCATACAGTTTAGGCCTCCCTCCTGCTGTGACCTGCCAGTGGCCAGCAGAGCTGGCAGTAGATTCAGACAGTGAGGAGGTTGGAGAGGAACTTGGGCCAGTCCTGGAGTCTGGGGAAGGCTCGGATGAGGGTCTCTGCGTCAGAGGCAGAGAGGGGGCCCGGGCCTTCTGACAGTTATCAGCTGCCTTCGGAGTCAGACATCAGTGAGGCAGACAAACAGCTGGAGCCTGTTCCCAGTGTGCGCATGGGCAGAGTTGCCAGACGAAGGGAACAGCTAAGGAACAACGGTCGACTTGCGACTAAGGCCACAGGTGGACGGTGAATGGCCCCTCCCATAGGGAATAAAAGAGGAGCGAAAGGGGAGTGGAGTTTGCAGGAGACCATTCGTTCATTCCTGCATTCTTGGCAAGGATTGCGGCGTTTGAAAGATATCGGCCTGGCCACTCTCCAAGCCTGATAAAGGCCGGTCATTGTGACCTATCTTGAAAGACTGTGGGAGAGGAAAGATTTTGCTGGAGAGGAATTAACGGTAAATTAAACAAAAGGGGTTTATCGGGACGAGGACTCAGCTTGGTGCTGCTGGAAAAGTCTAGGTCAGTGTTTCTCAACCTTGGTGACTTTAAGATCTGTGGACTTCAACTCCCAGAATTCCCCAGCCAGCATAGTTGGCTGGGGGATTCTGGGAGTTGAATTCCACAGGATTTAAAGTCGCCAAGGTTGAGAAACACTGGCCTAGGTCACTAATTCCAGCGTGGAATTAACTTAACAGAATAACAAAGTTGGAAGAGACCTTGGAGGTCCAATAATCCAACCCATTGCTCAAGCAGGAGACCCTGAAGCAGGGTCTGAACCCTCAAGCAGGAGAATTTCAGACAGATGGTTGTCCACTCTCTTCTTAAAAGCCTCCAGTGATGAAGCATCCACAACATCTGGAGGCAAGTTGTTCCACTAGTTAATTGTTCCCGCTGTCAGAAAATGTCTCCTATAGTTCTTTTTGCTTCTCTTATTAATTTCCACCCATAACGTCTTGTCCTTTGGAGAATAGGTTGACCCCTTTTTCTTTGTCATGGCCCCCTCAAATATTGGAAGGCTGCTATCCTGCCCTGTCCTTCTTTTCATTAAAGAGGACATACCCCATTCCCGCAACCGTTCTATGTGTTTGCCTCCAGTCTTCATATGTAGTTCATATGTTTTAGCCTCCTTGATAGGTTTCCATCCATCACTTCTTGCTCAGGTGCTTTGGAGAATGCTTGACTCCCTCTTCTTTGTGGCAGCCCCTCAAATACTGGAACATTGCTATCATGTCCCCGCCTCCTCCTTCTCTTCGTTAAACCAGACCTATCCAATTCCATCCATCACTTCTTCTTCTGACTTCAGGTCCTTTGGAAAATAGATTTACCCCCTCTTCATGTCCAAGTCCTTCTTGACACTAGACTGATACAATACAATACACTAGCAGAGTTGGAAGGGACCTTGGAGGTCTTCTTGTCCAACCCTCTGCCTAGGCAGGAAGCCCTATACCGTTTCAGACAAATGGCTATCCAACATCTTCTTAAAGTCTTGCAGTGTTGGGGCATCCACAACTTCTGGAGGCAACTTCTGTTCCATGGATTAATTGTTCTCACTGTCAGGAAATTTCTCCTTAGTTCTAAGTTGCTTCTTTCCTTGATGAGTTTCCACCCATTGCTTCTTGTTCTGCCCTCCGGTGCTTTGGAGAATAGTTTGACTCCCTCTTCTTTGTGTCAACCCCTGAGATGTCGGAAGACTGCTATCATGTCTCCCCTGGTCCTTCTTTTCTTTAAACTAGACCAGGGGTCTGCAAAGTTGGCTCTTTTAAGACGGGTGGACTTCAACTCCCAGAATTCCCCAGTTGAAGTCCACCCGTCTTAAAAGAGCCAACTTTGCAGACCCCCTGAACTAGACAGACCCAGTTCCTGCAACCCTTCTTCATATGTTACAAGATCCCACCTTAACAAGGTCTTTTTTTTTTTTGAGAGGCCATTCAAGTTTGCATCCAACCCACCTGGGACTTATCCGGAGCAGAAAAAACGCAGTGTCCCATCGGCTTGCGGAGGGGTGGTGGTGGTGTAGGGGTGGTGGTGTCAATTCTGAACAACCAATGGCGTGTCCAGTCCTGGATGGAATACGTTGACAGAGACGAGCGATAACTGAGCTCGCGTACGCCGCTTGAGTGTCCGTGTGTGTGTGTGTGTGTGTGTGCGTGCGTGCGTGTAGGTGTAGCACGCCCCGTCTGTGTCGCTGGGCTGATCTCCCCCCTCCCGTGATGTAAAACAGCCTAGGAGGCACCGGTTTTATAATGCATCAGCTCCGGTGGCTGTGCAGAGCGATTTGGCTTCATCCTGCCGGCGAGAGGGAACTCGGCAGCTGAATGGGTTGGGGGCTTCTCGTGAAGCCGCCGCCGCTCGGTGAGGCTCTGCTTTTGTTCCCGTGAAACCTGCCTGTTTGGGAGAGGTGAGTTGCTGCAGCTTCGGGATTCTTTTTCCAACCCCCCCCACCCCTCCCTCCCTCCCTACAGACGATGGCTAATTTGTCTTTCAGCCTTTGCATGGATTTTTTTTTCTTTTTTTCCCTGCTGCAAGATCTTTGTCACTAGCGCTGGCAAGGGAAGGAAGGGGGGGGGGGCTGGCTGTTGAGTAGCACGTCGAAGCCTTATCTTTCTCTAGGAGGAGATGGCGAGAAGAGGAAGGGGGACAGGTGGGCATCGTTCGATTCTTGCAACCACCACCACCACCACCCCCCAAAAAAACAGCTCAAGTTTTTGGCTTTCTTTCTTTCTTCCTTTTTTTAAAAAAATTTAAAATGTGTCCGGTCTTTGGCATGGCTGTGAAGAGGCGCTGAATAGCAACAGCATCGCTCTTCCGCTGGAACCGCTGGCTTTTGCTGAAAGGAGGGAGGCAAGAGAAGCTTGGCGGAAAGCTTAAGAAAAGAGCTTTTCCCATTTATTTATGCTTTTTTGTGTGTGAACGCCCATTCTTTGATACCTTACGGTTTCAGGTTTGCCTATATATATATATATGTGATAATTAGTCTTCATATATATATATATGGGGGGGGGGCACCGCCGTTGTTGCTGGGGCGCGTGCAGCCAGAGGTCTGAAGTGTGATTGGCACAATCGGTCTCAATAGCCGTTCCCTGCCATCGTGGCGTACGCTAACATTGAGCCGCCAAGCACTTCCAGGCGATTTACATCTGGATGCGTGTAGGTTTGGAATGCGCCATGTCCAGACATTGGGCACAGATGGATTCCGCGCATTGTCCTCTCGAGGGAATGGCTAGAAAAAGCCAGGGGAAGAACAGGTAACCCATCACCTGGTGGATCGGACTGCGACTGGCAGCCGTCAGTGATGTTGCAACACAAATGAGACATGTAGATAGATAGATAGATAGATAGATAGATAGATAGGTAGGTAGGTAGGTAGGTAGGTAGGTAGGTAGGTAGGTAGATAGATAGATAGATAGATAGATAGATAGATAGATAGATAGATAGATAGATAGATAGATAGATAGATAGATAGATAGATGGATAAGAAAGAAAAAAGAAAGAAAGAAAGAAAGAAAGAAAGAAAGAAAGAAAGAAAGATAAGGAAGAAAGATAAGGAAGAAGATAGATAGATAGATAAGAAAGAAAAAAGAAAGAAGGAAAGAAAGAAAGAAAGATAGAGATAGATAGATAGATAGATAGATAGATAGATAGATAGATAGATAGATAGATAGATAGATAGATAGATAAGATAGAAGAAAAATAGATGGATGGATGGATGGATGGATAGATAAGATAGAAGAAAAATAGATGGATGGATGGATAGATAGATAGGAAAGAAGGAAAGAAGGAAAGAAAGATAGATGGATAGATAGATAAGAAAGAAAGAAAGATAAGAAAGAAAAAACATAGATAGATAGATAGATAGATAGATAGATAGATAGATAGATAGATAGATAGATAGATAGATAGATAGATAGATAGATAATGGATGGATGGATGGATGGATGGATGGATGGATGGATGGATAAGAAAGAAAAAAGAAGAAAGAAAGAAAGAAAGAAAGATAGATAGATAGATAGATAGATAGATAGATAAGGAAGAAGAAAGAAAGATAGATAAGAAAGAAAAAAGAAAGAAGGAAAGAAAGCGAGAGAGAGAGAGAGAGAGAGAGAGAGAGAGAGAGAGATCTGAGTTTGGATATTCCTGAAATGTAAACGAGATTTCGGAAGGTAATGCAAAAGCAAACTTTAACCAGATTCTGGTCATTCTCTCTGATGATGCATGTCCTGTTTACTTCATGCAGTAGGTGAAGAGAATAGGGTGTTAATGTTTAAGCAGCCTACAAAATCGGTTGCAGGAGTCCTGTTTTTCTTTCAAACAAAGGATTTTAACACACACACACTCACACACCAAACTCTACACGTCATCATCTTTGCGCTTGGAAAATAATAATACTACTCAATCTGGTCTCGTTCCTTTTATCCTGTTACCTCGTAAAAAGAAAGGAAAAAAGCTTTAATTGCCCCCCCCAACGCATCCTCATGTATTCCCCTGCAGAGTTTCAAGGAGTACTTGTTTCTTTTTGATAACTTTGCAAGTTCAGTAAGTTAGCCTAAGAATGTTTCTGAATTTAAAGGAATAAAGTGTTATTTAGGCACGAATCCACTCAAGAGAGAGAGAGAGAGAGAGAGAGATTACATAGGTAGGTAGGTAGAGAAGGAAGGTAGGTAGGTAGGTAGGTAGCAGTAGCTAGGTGATAGATAGATAGATAGATAGATAGATAGATAGATAGATAGATAGATAGATAGATAGATAGATAGATAGATAGATAGATAGATAGATAGATAGATGCCTTGGTAAGGCCACCCTTGGAATACTGCATACAGTTTTGGTCGCCATGATGTAGAAAAGACATGGAGACTCTGGAAAGAGTGCAGAGAAGAGCAACCAAGATGATTAGGGGACTGGAGACTAAAACATATGAAGAACGGTTGCAGGAGCTGGGTATGTCTAGTTTGATGAAGAGAAGGACCAGGGGAGACATGATAGCAGTGTTCCGATATCTCAGAGGGTGCCACAAAGAAGAGGGAGTCAAACTATTCTCCAAGGCACCTGGGGGCAGGACAAGAAGCAATGGGTGGAAACTAATCAAGGAGAGAAGCAACTTAGAACTAAGGAGAAATTTCCTGACAGTTAGAACAATTAACTTCTGGAACAGCTTGCCTCCAGAAGTTGTGAATGCCCCAACCCTGGAAGTCTTTAAGAAGATGTTAGATAGCCATTTGTCTGAAATGGTATAAGGTTCCTGTCCACGCAGGGGGTTGGACTAGAAGACCTACAAGGTCCCTTCCAACTCTGCTATTGTATTGTATTATTGTATTGTATTGATAATTAGGTAGCTAGGTAGGTAGCTAGGTAGATAGATAGATAGATAGATAGATAGATAGATAGATAGATAGATAGATAGATAGATAGATAGATAGATAGATAGATAGATAGATAGATAGATAGATAGATAGATAGATAATTAGGTAGCTAGGTAGGTTGGCATAAAATATGGCAAAACAGATATCTTGTAAGTTTGAGCAGTGGATGGAAACTAATCCAGGAGAGAAGCAACCTAGAACTAAGGAGAAATCTCCTGACAGTTGGAACAATAAACCAGTGGAATGACTTGCCTCCAGAGGTTGTGGGTGCTCCAACATGGGAGGCTTTTGAGAAGAGATTGGACAAGGATTTCTCTGAAATGGGATAGGGTCTCCTGTCTGAGCAGGGGGTTGGACTAGAAGACCTCCAAGGTCCCTTCCAACTCCGTTATTCCGATAATACCTGGAAAAACAATCACATCGTTTCCTTGCCAGCAATCTAGAGTGTCTCTCTGTGTTGCTTGCGACTGCCACAGTGAAAGTTGCTGCTGTGTATGACTTTAGCAGAATAGCAGTCTTTGTTTTCCCTTGAAGAGGTTTCGCTTCTCATCCTAGAAGTTCCTTCAGTTCTGACTGAACGATGGGGAATGGAAGGATTTATATTCTTTGCAGTCACCTGGTCATTAGCACTCTGAAGGTAGGTGTCCTTTGAGACACCCACCACCACCACCACCTTGGGGATTTATCTGCAGACCAGATGGATTGCAAAGAACTTAAATCTTTCTGTTCCCCACCATTCAGTCAGAACTGAAGAAGCTTCTTGGATGAGAAGCGAAATGTTTTCAAGGGGAGGGGAGGGAAACCCCAAGAAATTCGAGTTGACTTTTGAAAAAGCACCTTTGGGACAGCCATGAGTCATCCTGGATGGCTGAGAATCTCCATAGACATTCCATGTTAGCATTTCCCTTGGAATGGAATCTGTGTATATTAAAAGCTTGGGCAAACCGTGGGACTTAGCATCTCTATTTCCCATGTACATGCAATTTATAGCAGCAATATTAGATGCCGGTCCTCCCCTATGTGATGTGTCATTTCTCTTTTGTCTACCGCAGGGGTCTCCAAGCTTTGCAACTTTAAGTCTGAAGGACTTCAGCTTCCAGACTTCTCCAGCCAGCTTTGCTTTGCTGGCTGGAGAAGTCTGGGAGCGGAAGTCCTTCAGACTTAAAGTTGCAAAGGTTGGAGACCCCTGGTCTACCGCATACTTGCATGCAAAACTGGTACACCCAGGATAAATCCAAGCCAATTTCTTTCTCTCTTTTTTTTTGAATTTTATTTATTTTTTAATAAAACAAAAATGCAAAAAGGAAGAACTATCATTCTGCATTGTATGTCGACTGGTTACACATAACTCTTGTGCATTTCTAGAATCATTATTACTCATGAATAATCTCGTTTTATAGATTTTAAATCAAAAGATTCATTATATATCTTAATATCATTACGCCAGAATTCTCCTCTAATAGTCCATATTTGGTCTATCTTCTTCTTCAGACATGTCTTACTTAAACATAACCGCATAATGGCACCCATTGTCTATTCCAAACATACATGCATATATACATACACCTATATAAATATATCATCTATAATTATTCTGTTACTCTTATTATATCTCATTGTTTATTAGCTAGTGGTTCTTCAATAACAATCTAAAACAGTCTTTAGTTTGTTAAAATTCTCCCCCATTGATATATATCATTAAGCTATAGCATTATTATTAGTTACTCTTCCGAGCCAATTTCTATGATCTGGAAGCACTCGATCAGGTGTCCTCGAGGCATTTTAAACATCAGCTCCTAAATTTTTACTTTTTAAAAAAGTTTTTTTTTTAATTATTATTTTATCACTGGTTCAGCTTGGAGCAGATTGGTCTCAAATAGCTGGAGGTAGAGACTGGCTTGACCCATCCTGATTAGATGTTCTTATACCCCCATAAGAGGTTCCTAAATTTTGGGTTTGAAGGAGCGTCACAAGAATATCTCTAAAGTGGGACGAATGGGGCGTCAAACAGCCAGTTGTTCTCAGCATCTGGAAAGCGATGCCTTTTGGAACGAAAGTCCTGATTTCATTTACTCATTGCCCGTGATGGAGAAAAATAAGATACCTTGGGCCTGTAGTGGACCATGCCATTAAAATATCTGACTCCCTGTCTAAGCCAGGGAGTCTCTCCAGACGAGAGATGCTTAAAGAAGGGATTCTGAATTAAAGATGCTTTTAAACTTATGCAGTAAGCACACCGTAATATTCCCCCCCCCCCCCCAAACCAAGTGAATTATGCAGGGTTCTGTTACTGAATTTCAAAGAAGACGTTGCAGAGCTAAGAAAAGATGTCTACAACTGATTTGGGGATTGGAGCGACTTCTCTATTCTGAAATGACATTAAGTCTGGGGATATTTTTTTTGCGGGGGAGAGGTCTAAGAAGAAGCAATAACAGAGTTGGAAGGGACCTTGGAGGTCTTCTAGTCCAACCCCCTGCATAGGCAGGAAACCCTATGCCACTTCAGACAAATGGCTATCCAACATCTTCTTAAAAACTTCCAGTGTTGGAGCATTTACAACTTCTGGAGGCAAGTTGTTCCACTGATTAATTGTTCTAACTGTCAGGAAATTTCTCCTTAGTTCTAAGTTGCTTCTCTCCTTGATGAGTTTCCACCCATTGCTTCTTGTTCTACCCTCAGGTACTTTGGAGAATAGCTTGAGTCCCTCTTCTTTGTGGCAACCGCTGAGATATTGGAAGACTGCTATCATGTCTCCCCTAATCCTTCTTTTTATTAAACTAGACAGATCCAGTTCCTGCAACCGTTCCTCATATGTTTTAGCCTCCAGTCCCTTAAATCCTCTTTGTTGCTCTTCTCTGCACTCTTTCTAGAGTCTCCACATCTTTTTTATTTCGTGGCGACCAAAACTGGATGCCGTATTCCAAGTGGGGTCTTACCAAATATTTGCGAAGTTGCACGTGGTATAGAGAGCAGACAGGGTGTATCTCCCTCAATCCCTTCCAAATATCATGAGGTGGAGTCTCCTCCATAGTAAAAAAAATTCAGAAGAGACTGTAGAATTGAATTAGGGAATTGTCTGTTATATGGTAAAGTAAAGCATGCCAAGTTTTTAAATAGGTTAGATGAAGTCATGGAAATTAAAGCAGCTAATTGCATTGAGGATATACTTTGACTGTTTGCTAGAAGCAAGAAGGAATGTACCATGTTTCCCCCAGAATAAGACAGGGTCTTATTTTCTTTTGACCCCTGAAATAAGCGTTTGGCCTTATTTTTGGGGAGGTCTTATTATTTTTGAGGTGCAGGAGGCGGTGAGCGTGGTTACCTCATGGCTGCTGCTGTGTTGCAATATTTTCGGGGGAGGGCTTATTTTAGCGCATGCGCTCAAAAGCCCCATTGGGCTTATTATCTAGGGAGGTCTTATTTTCAGGAAAACAGGATAGCTGAATAGAGATTCTTTTCGTATCCACAGGTGCAGTGGTGGGTTTCAAATTTTTTTCAGAACCTCTTCTATAGGTGTGGCCTGCTTTGTGGGAGTGGCTTGCCGGCCATGTGACCGGGTACGAGTGGCTTGACAGCCATGAATCCGAGTGGGAGTGGCTTGGCAGTCATGTGACTGGGTGGGCGTGGCCAACTTGTAAAATGTGGTGAAGCTCACAACAACTCTCTTGCTTAGCAACCAAAATGTTGGCTCAGAAACTCTGGCATTTGAAGCACGCAAGTCTTAAAGCTGTCGAGTTACAAGACCCTTGCAACCTTTAGAAGGAAAAAAACCCAGGGATGTTCAAACTTGACAGCTTCAAGACTTGTGGACTTCAACTCCCAGAATTCCTCCTCTCGCTCTTCCTCTGGATGATGGGCGGGGGGAGGGAGATGGGACCGGTTCTCAACGGCCCTGCAGATTTGTGGAACCTTCTTCTATAGAAGAGGCTAGAACTGGCAGGAACCTGTTCAATTCAAGGGTAAAGAAACCGGCAGAAAATCAGGCACCTCTGACATGATTACTATAATGTGGTTTTTGCTCCTAAGAGCATAACACAGCTAGAGATCTGATAATCGAGAATGTCCCGAAGGTGCTTTTTCGAAAGACCACTGGACTGACTTTGCTTTTACAAATACAGTAGCAGAGTTGAAAGGGACCTTGTAGGTCTTCTAGTCCAACTCCCTGCCTAGGCAGGATACCCCATACCGTTTCAGACAAATGGCTCTCCAACATCTTCTTAAAGACTTCCAGTGTTGGGGCATTCACAACTTCTGGAGGCAACTTCTGTTCCACTGGTTAATTGTTCTCACTGTCAGGAAATTTCTCCTCAGTTCTAAGTTGCTTCTCTCCTTGCTTCTCTCCTTTTCCTTGAAGACATTTTGCTTCTCATCCAAGAAGCTTCTTCAGTTCTGGATGAGAAGCTGAATATTATCAAGGGGAAAAATAAAAACAAGAATGTCCAAGTGGCTTTTGCAAAACTCCACCTTTGGGACAACCATGATCTGGATGACGGAGAACATTGGTAGCTCAGGGTTGAAGGATGGGGTTCTTGGTGCTCTCTGAACCTAATTGTTGTCTTGCAGGAAATTGTGAAGAAAAAAAACCCCAAAACAACCCAACAACCAAACTTAGACAGCACCAAAGATGTCACATCTTGCGATCTGGATGAAACGATTTCTGAACACATGACCGAATTTCCCACACACCCTTATTGGGCAGGGGGAAACTGTGCTGCCGAAAAGTAGCTGGAGATCAATTTTTGGCAACCATAGACACCTTCTGGCTATCTTTTGAGGAAGCATTATTACTTCCCCCTCCCCCATTTGAGAAGACGTTGTCATTGTCATGTTAACCCATTGAGCATCTCACTGATTCTCTAATGGCCCTGCCAGAGCTTTCGTTGTGATAAACACACTCGCCTCTCAGCCATCTCTAAGTTCCTCCAAAGATCTCTTGCCTATCTCTCTCTGTGTGTGTGTGTGTGTGTGTGTGTGTGTGTGTTTCTCTGTCTCTGTCTCCTTTTCTGCCTGTCTCTCTTTCTCTCTCTCTCCTTCTTTCTCTAAGGACCCTGCCAGACCTTTCGTTGTGATGAACACACTCCCCTCTCAGCCATCTCTAAGTTCCTCCAAAGATCTGTGTGTGTGTGTGTGTGTGTGTTTGTTTCTCTGTCTCTCTCTCCTTTTCTGCCTGTCTCTCTTTCTCTCTCTCTCCTTCTCTCTCTCTGTTTCTGTCTTTCTCTCTTTCTCTCTGTGTCTCTCTCCTTCTTTTTCTCTTTGTCTCTCTGTCTCTCTGTCTCTCTGTCTTGCATTCTATGTTTCTTTGTCTCTCTCTCTTTTTCTCTTTCTCTCTCTCTCTTTCTCTTGGTCTCTCTTTCTCTCTGTCGCTCTATCTAGCTTTGTCTCTCTTCTCTTTCTTTCTCTCTCTCTCCTTCTCTGTCTGTCTGTCTGTCTGTCTCTCTCCTTCTCTCTCTCTTGCTTTCTCTCTGCTTCTCTGTCTTTCTGTCTCTTTCTCTCTCTGTCTCTCTCTATCTCTCTGTCTTGCTTCTCTGTCTCTCTGTCTCTTTGTCTCTCTCTCCTTTTCTCTCTCTCTCTCTTTCTCACTCTCTTGGTCTCTCTCTCCTCTCTTTCTTTCTCTCTCTCTGTCTAGCTTTCTCTCTGTCTCTCGTCTCTCTCTCTGTCTGTCTCTTTCTCCCTTTCTCTCTCTCTGTCCCTCTTTCTCTCTCTGTTTGTCTCTCCTTCTCTGTCTGTTTCTCTTTCTCTCTCTCTCTCTCTCTCTCTCTCTCTTTTTTGCAGAGTCTGCAACTGCATCCATCTGTCAGAGTATTTGCATTGTGCTTATTGCCATGGGTACCGCTATAAATGATGCTGGGGAAACGAAGCATAAAAATATAGACACTGCAGCTGGGACAATAAGCAAAAGAAGGTTGTCAGCCCAGCTTCGTTAAGAAGTGTCCTGAGTCGGTCTTGTTCAGATGAGTTACTTGTGGATGGGTGGATAAATAAGGGCAACTAAGGGCCTCCGAGATTTGGCCTCCCCCCCGCCCTCCTGTCTCTTGGATAGGAATACACAAGATTGGAGAAGTCAGTCCATAATTCCCTAAGTCAAGGATGACTTGCATCCCTAACGATGGGAATGTTTTCAGTGAGATCCCATGACTCAGCCAAACAATATTTGGTTACTGGAATACAATAAAGATAGCATTCCCAAGAACTAAACTGGGCATCTGATAGGAAAGGACTCGGAATAGACCACAGTGTGATAAAACTCTTTCGCGGAAGTCCGAAAGGTGCTTTTTTTCAGGAGGCAACTGGACTTTCTTGTTTTTCTTCTTTTGAAGACGTTTCCCTTCTCCTCCAAGAAGCTTCTTCAGCTCTGACCGGATGGTGGGGAACGGAAGGATTGTCTGCAGCTGGTCATTTGCATCCTTTTAGAAGGTCATTGAGGCCACTTGGAGGTTTATTTGATTTTGATTTTTGATTTTATTCGCATTTATAACCCGCACCCATCTCACCACAAAGGGACTCGGGGCGGCGCACAGGGAATATAAAATATAAATACATATATACAAGAATAATATTCATTAAAACTAAATTAAATTAACCCACCCTGCGCTAAAACCAATTAAAACCCCTGAATTAAAACTTTGATAACTAAAAGCATCTTACCATCTTACTACATTCCTAGATATTCCAGCTGTTTCTATTTGTCTATATCTTACATTTATCAATTCCCCATAGCTACCACTGCTCGATACATTCATTTTATTTACTATCTATCTATCTACATTTTATATTCTTCCCTATCTCTCATCCCGTAGTCTCTTTACCTCCATCCAGTCATACCGTCTTTCCCAACTTTGATAGAATATTGCTTCCTGTCTGCCTTTGAGAATATATGTTAGTCTGTCGCATTCAGCACACCGGAAGATTTTGTTGATAATTAGTTGGTCTGATGGTAGTTCTTTCCCTTTCCAGAACTGTGCGTATACTATTCTGGCTGCAGTGGTCATGTGTGTGAAAAGATACCAGTCTATCTTCCTTATGCCTCCGGGGTTTATCCCCATTAAATACGCCTCTGGTTTTAATTGAAAGGTGGTTCCTGTAATCTCCGTAAGCCAAACTTTTATCCTACCCCGATATCTTTGGGCTTGTGGACATGTCCGTCATTGATGGTACCGGAAGGTTAAATGGATAAGGAAGCTTTGACAAATATCGGAGGATATTTTCATGTCTTCAGCAAATGGATGTATTTATTTGGCCGCATTCCCTTTGGGGGGGAGGGAGACAATTTCTCCATGCCCTCAAGTTTTGTAAGGTGTTGATTTGCCTTAAGAAGAGGACCGGTGGCTCAGTGGCTAAGACGCTGAGCTTGTCGATTAGAAAGGCTGGCAGTTCGGCAGTTCGAATCCCTAGCGCCGCGTAATGGAGTGAGCTCCCGTGACTTCTCCCAGCTTCTGCCAACCTAGCAGTTTCAAAAGCACGTAAAAAATGCAAATAGAAAAACAGGGACCACCTTTGGTGGGAAGGGAACAGCGTTCTGTGCGCCTTCGGCATTGAGTCATGCCGGCCACTTGACCACAGAGACGTCTTCGGACAGCGCTGGCTCTTCAGCTTTTGAAACGGAGATGAGCATCGCCCCCTAGAGTCGGGAACGACTAGCAACATATGTGCGAGGGGAACCTTTGCCTTTTAAGGTGTGTTTTGATGAATATTGGCAGATTTGGGCAAAATTCTCTGAACAGCCAACCAGTTTGCAAAAGGACTGAAATTTGTCCCATCCTCGTTATTTGTTCAACAGACCGTTACAAATTTTGATGCAACGAAACATTCTTATTTGCCTCGTTGGTTTGGCTTCATTTTGGGATTTACAAAAGCAAAAAATAAAATAAAAAATCAACATTACATAACCTTTGCATTTCCTAAGGTTTTTTTATTTTAGTCCTGTTTGCTTAATTGTGGGCGGCTGTGCATATGTTTGCATGCTTTGTATTATGTTATGTTGTTGCTTTTAAATTTTCCTCTTCTCGTTTTTATCTCCTTGTACGCCAGTCAGACCCCTGTGATTGAGAAAATTAAGAAATAGAGAAAGTGTGGTTTTTAAAAAAAAAATAGAATGCTAATTAATTAAATAGAACATTAATTCAGTGAATGGGATCTATTGGAATATAGAAGAAAGTTGTCAACCCTATTCAATTGTTCAATAAAAACATAAAGATATAGTGGTTAAGGCACCAGGCTAGAAAGCAAGAGACTATGAGTCTCGCCGAAAGCATGAAAGCCAGCTGGATGACTTTGGGCCAATCAGCAGGAGACTGTGAGTTCTAGTCCCGCCTTCAGCATGAAAGCCAGCTGGGAGACTTTGGGCCAATCTCCAAGAGACTGTGAGTTCTAGTCCCACCTTAGCCATGAGTCAGCTGGGTGACTTTGGGCCAATCTCCAAGAGACTGTGAGTTCTAGTCCCGCCTTCAGCATGAAAGCCAGCTGGGAGACTTTGGGCCAATCACCAGGAGACTGTGAGTTCTAGTCCCGCCTTCAGCATGAAAGCCAGCTGGGAGACTTTCGGCCAATCACCAGGAGGCTGTGAGTTCTAGTCCTGTCTTAGCCATGAGTCAGCTGGGTGACTTTGGGCCAATCTCCAAGAGAATGTGAGTTCTAGTCCCGCCTTCAGCATGAAAGCCAGCTGGGAGACTTTGGGCCAATCACCAGGAGACTGTGAGTTCTAGTCCTGTCTTAGCCATGAGTCAGCTGGGTGACTTTGGGCCAATCTCCAAGAGACTGTGAGTTCTAGTCCCGCCTTCAGCATGAAAGCCAGCTGGGAGACTTTGGGCCAATCACCAGGAGACTGTGAGTTCTAGTCCCACTTTAGCCATGAGTCAGCTGGATGACTTTGGGCCAATCACCAGGAGACTGTGAGTTCTAGTCCCGCCTTCAGCATGAAAGCCAGCTGGGAAACTTTGGGCCAATCACCAGGAGACTGTGAGTTCTAGTCCCACCTTAGCCATGAGTCAGCTGGGTGACTTTGGGCCAATCTCCAAGAGACTGTGAGTTCTAGACCCGCCTTCAGCATGAAAGCCAGTTGGGAGACTTTGGGCCAATCACCAGGAAACTGTGAGTTCTAGTCCCGCCTTCAGCATGAAAGCCAGCTGGGAGACTTTGGGCCAATCACCAGGAGGCTAGTCCTGTCTTAGCCATGAGTCAGCTGGGTGACTTTGGGCCAATCTCCAAGAGAATGTGAGTTCTAGTCCCGCCTTCAGCATGAAAGCCAGCTGGGAGACTTTGGGCCAATCACCAGGAGACTGTGAGTTCTAGTCCTGTCTTAGCCATGAGTCAGCTGGGTGACTTTGGGCCAATCTCCAAGAGACTGTGAGTTCTAGTCCCGCCTTCAGCATGAAAGCCAGCTGGGAGACTTTGGGCCATCACCAGGAGACTGTGAGTTCTAGTCCCGCCTTCAGCATGAAAGCCAGCTGGGAGACTTTGGGCCAATCACCAGGAGACTGTGAGTTCTAGTCTCCCCTTAGGCATGAAAGACAGCTGGGAGATTTTGGGCCAATCAGCAGGAGACTGTGAGTTCTAGTCCCCCCTTAGGCATGAAAGCCAGCTGGGAGACTTTGGGCCAATCACCAGGAAGTTGTGAGTTCTAGTCCCATCTTAGCCATGACTCAGCTGGGTGATTTTGAGCCAATCACCAGGAGAGTTCTAGTTCCTCCTTAGGCATTCAAATTGGTTGGGTCACTTTGGACCAATCACCAGGAGATGGCGAGTTCTAATCTTGCCTTAGGCATGAAATCCAAGTGGTGACTTTGTGCCAATCTCTGTTTCTCTCAGGCCAACCCGCCTCATAGGGTTATTGTTGTGAGTAGGAGGAAGGTGGGTTGGATATGTTCTCCTCCTTGAATTATCTGTAAAAATAAGAAAGGCGGAATGTAAATCAATAACAAGTATGAAGAGAAAGTACTTCGGCTGAAGATATTGGTGAAATATTTGCTGTTAGGGCTTCCTTCTCAAAGATCCCAAAATGGATAGATTGTTCTGACCTAGGCTTCCTCAAAAAGCATAAAGCAGATTCCTGGTCCCGAAAAAAAAAACACCTTTTATTAAATGAATGTGAATTCTGAATACAAAACTGAATACGGCATTCAGTTTTGGTTGCCACGATGTAGAAAAGATGTGGAGACCCTAAAAAGAGTGCAGAGAAGAGCAACAAAGAGGATTAGGGGACTGGAGACTAAAACATATGAAGGACGGTTGCAGGAACTGGGTATGTCTAGTTTGATGTCAGAGGGGGAGCCGGACCTGGTAGGAATTGCGGAGACCTGGTTGGGCCACGAGGGAGGACTCCCCCTCGTTGAAATGTGCCCACCAGGTTACCGCGCTTTTCATCAGCCCCGGGCCCTAGGCAGGGGTGGTGGGGTAGCGGTTATTATTAGGGAAGGTCTTGAGCCGAGAGAGACCATTGTGCCACAGACCACCGGTTGTGAGTCCCTCTGCGTGAAGTGGGGCCTAGGGAGGCAGTTGGGCGTGCTGGTTGTATACCTGGCTCCCCGCTATGTAGCAGCAGCCCTGCCCGAGCTCCTCGAGGTGATCGCTACGATGGCAGTTGAGACCCCCAGACTTTTGGTCATGGGGGACTTTAATCTGCCATCGGTGGGCGAATCATCCGCGGTAGCTCGGGAGTTCATGGCTTCCATGACGGCCATGGACCTGACCCAATTAATTCAAGGCCCCACCCACGAGGGTGGACACACACCGGATCTCATCTTTGTCTCAGGCCAATGGAAGAGTGATCTGGGTACAGGGGATATAGTCATCACACCCTTGTCATGGTCAGACCACTCACTTCTCCGGCTCGACTTTCCAACCGCTACTCCCCACCGCGGGGAGGCGGAACCTGAGTCACCTATCTGGTTCCGCCCCAGGCGCCTGATGGACCCTGACGGGTTCCAGGCGGCGCTTGGGCCACTTCCTGTACCCCTGACCCGCGCCCCGATGGAGGACCTCGTGGCCGCATGGAATACTGCGGCCGTGGGAGCCTTGGATCGGGTCGCGCCCTTGCGGCCTCTCTTGCGGCGGCGAGCCACCCTGGCTCCTTGGTTTACCGAGGAGCTAAGGGTGATGAAACGCCACAAGAGATGCCTAGAGAGAAGATGGAGGTATACTCGATCTGAATCTGACCGGACACAGGTAAGAGCCCATTTACGGACTTACATTGTGGCGCTGAGAGTGGCCAAACGTCATCATTGTGCCACTCTCATAGCATCCGCAGAAAACCGCCCTGCCGCCCTGTTTAGGGTGACCCGCTCCCTCCTTCAACAGAGGGTGCGGGAAGCCCCGCTACAGGGTAGAGCAGAGGAATTTGTGACTTTTCTGCAGGAGAAAATCGCTCAGATACAGAACGAGCTAGCCCCCATTGCTGGTCCAGTGGAGTGCCGCGAGGCGGATCTTGTTTGGGAGGAGTTTGACTCCGTTGCTTCCGATGATATGGACAGGTTACGTGGGCGACTGCGAGCCACCACATGTTTATTGGACCCGTGTCCCTCCTGGCTTGTACTGGCATCCTGGGAGGTGACACGAGGCTGGCTCCAAGAGGTTATCAACGCATCCTTGAGTGAGGGTTCCTTGCCTGCTTCCCTAAAAGAGGCTATGGTGAGGCCCCTCCTCAAGAAGCCCTCTTTGGATCCAGCTCTTTTAAACAACTACCGTCCAGTCTCCAACCTTCCCTTTTTGGCGAAGGTTGTTGAGAGTGTGGTGGCACAACAGTTTCCCCGTCACCTGGAGGAAGTTGATTATCTAGACCCGCGCCAGTCCGGCTTTCGGCCCGGGCATAGCACCGAGACGGCATTGGTCGCGTTGGTCGATGATCTCTGGAGGGCCAGAGATGGGGGTTGTTCCTCCATCCTGGTCCTATTAGACCTCTCGGCGGCTTTCGATACCATCGACCATGGTATCCTATTGCATCGGCTGGGGGGGTTGGGGGTGGGAGGCACCGTGTTACGGTGGTTCTCCTCCTACCTCTCTGGCCGATCGCAATTTGTGTTGGCAGGAGGGCAGAGGTCGACCTCGAGACCCCTCACATGTGGGGTGCCTCAGGGGTCGGTCCTCTCGCCTCTCCTGTTTAATGCATATATGAAGCCGCTGGGTGAGATCATCCGTGGTTTTGGGGTAGAGTACCATCTGTACGCTGATGACACCCAGCTGTACATATCTACCCCAAACCACCCCAACGATGCCGTAGCGGTGATGTGCCAGTGCCTGGAAGCCGTGCGGACCTGGATGGGAAGTAACGGACTCAGGCTCAACCCGACCAAGACCGAGTGGCTGTGGTTTCCGGCTGCCCGATTCAACCAGATGATTCCATCTCTGGCCATAGGGGGCGAACATCTTGCCCCTGTGGATGGGGCGCGCAACTTGGGTGTCCTCCTGGATACCCGGCTGTCCATGGAAGATCAAGTGACAGCCGTGGCCAGGAGGGCGTTTTACCAGGTCCGCCTGGTACGCCAGTTGCGCCCCCTATTGGATCGGGACGCCCTTCGCACAGTCACTCATGCTCTCGTGACATCCCGACTGGATTATTGCAACTCTCTCTACATGGGGCTCCCCTTGAGGTGCACCCGGAGGCTTCAGTTGGTCCAGAACGCAGCCGCGCGAGCAATTATGGGCACCTCTAGGTTTGCCCACGTAACACCGCTCTTGCGCGAGCTGCACTGGCTACCTGTCGTCTTCCGGGTGCGCTTCAAGGTGTTAATTATCATCTTCAAAGCGCTCCATGGCTCGGGACCTAGTTATCTGCGGGATCGGATCTTGCCTCATACATCCTCACGGCCGATACGCTCCCACAGAGAGGGACTGCTCCGGGTGCCGTCCACTAGACTTTGTCAGCGGGCGACGCCCAGGGGAAGGGCCTTCTCTGTGGCGGGCCCAGCCCTCTGGAACGACCTTCCCCCCGATATTAGGACAACCACGGACCTCCGCTCCTTCCGCTTAAAATTAAAGACACACTTTTTTCGCCTGGCCGGCCTTGGGTAGTCTCTTTTTAGGTTAGGGGTTTTTAGGGGTAATTTTTAGTTTAGCATATGGGTTTTAGCGCAGGGATAATTTAATTCACTTTTAATTTTGTAGTTTGTATTCTGTATTTTGTTCTTTGTATTTTTAATTGCCTGTGCCCCGCCTCGAGTCCCCTTGGGGAGAGAGAGCGGGTTATAAAATTAAATTATTATTATTATTATTATTATTGATGAAGAGAAGGACCAGGGGAGACATGATAGCAGCGTTCCGATATCTCAGAGGGTGCCACAAAGAAGAGGGCGTCAAGCTATTTTCCAAAGCACCTGAGGGTAAGACAAGAAGCAATGGGTGGACACTAATCAAGGAGAGAAGCAACTTAGAACTGAGGAGAAATTTCCTGACAGTCAGAACAATTAACCAGTGGAACAGCTTGCCTCCAGAAGTGGTGAATGCTCTAACACTGGAAGTCTTTAAGAAGATGTTGGGTAGCCATTTGTCTGAAATGGTTATAGGGTTTCCTGCCTAGGCAGGGGGTTGGACTAGATGACCTCCAAGGTCCCTTCCAACTCTGCTATTGTATTGTATTGAATTCCTCTCGTTCACATTCAGCAAACTGTCTTATACTCCAAAAAATACGGTATTTCTTATTTCAAGGGGATCGGTGTGAAGTCCCTTGGCTGCATGGAGAATACTTGATGTGTTTGTTCGAGACTGAAAGCCATTTGAGATTGAAACATCAGATCGGTTGCGTGTTCATTTCCAGAGCTGAACCCTTTCTGATTGAGTGCGCCAATGAGAGTCCAAAAGTATTTCGAAAGTCATCCCCTAGCAACAGCATCATTAGACAAACAACAAGCCATGCAGCACCTTGGAGAGTGCAAAATTTTAAAACCAAGTGAAGCCATCCTCAGAGGTGCATGAAAGCCAATTCTAGGCCAATCACCAGGAGACTGTGAGTTCTAGTCCCGCCTTAGACATGAACGCTGACTGGGGGAGTTTGGGCCAATTACCAGGAAATGGTGAGTTCTAGTCCCGCCTTAGACATGAATGCTGGCTGGGGGAGTTTGGGCCAATTATCAGGGAATGGTGAGTTCTAGTCCCGCCTTAGACATGAACGCTGGCTGGGGGAGTTTGGGCCAATTACCAGGAAATGGTGAGTTCTAGTCCCGCCTTAGACATGAACGCTGGCTGGGGGAGTTTGGGCCAATTACCAGGAAATGGTGAGTTCTAGTCCCGCCTTAGACATGAATGCTGGCTGGGGGAGTTTGGGCCAATTATCAGGGAATGGTGAGTTCTAGTCCCGCCTTAGACATGAACGCTGGCTGGGGGAGTTTGGGCCAATTACCAGGAAATGGTGAGTTCTAGTCCCGCCTTAGACATGAACGCTGGCTGGGGGAGTTTGGGCCAATTACCAGGAAATGGTGAGTTCTAGTCCCGCCTTAGACATGAATGCTGGCTGGGGGAGTTTGGGCCAATTACCAAGGAATGGTGAGTTCTAGTCCCGCCTTAAGCATGAAAGCTGACTGGATGACTGCCAATCATTCCCTCAGGACAACTGTTGTGGGGAAAATAGAAGGAGGAGGGGGTAGTATTAGATAGGTTCACTGCTGTGAGTTGTTTATATACAAAAATAAAAGTGGAATATAAATAAAATAAATCAAATTGTGCTTCATGTGGGACTTCTGGCTTTGATTTGTTTTACAATCCCCTTCCATCCTTCCTTCCTTCTTTTCTGTCCTTCTCTCTTTTTCTCTCCCTTCCTTCCTTCCTCCCTTTCTCTCTGTCTTTTTCCCTTTCTCCCTTTCTTTCTCTCTTTTTCCTTTCCTTCTTTTCTGTCTTTCTCTCTTTTTTCTCTCTTCTTTTCTTCCTTTGTCTCTCTTTCTCTTTCTCTCCTTCTGTCCTCCCTTTCTCTCTCTCTCTCCCTTCCTTCTTTTCTGTCCTCTTTTTCTCTCCCTTCCTTCCTTCCTTTTTTCGTTTCTCTCTGTCTTTTTCCCTTTTTCCGTTTCTTTCTCTCTCTTTCTCTCCCTTCCTTCCTTCTTTTCTCTCTTTGTCTCTTTTTCTCTCCCTTCCTTTCTTCCTTTCTCTTTTCTCTCCCTTCCTTTCTCCCTTTCTCTCTGTCTTTCCCTTTCTCTATCTCCCTCCCTCCCTTCTTCCTTCTTTTCTGTCTTTCTCTTTTTCTTTCTCTCCGTTCCTTCCTTTTTCCCCTTCTCCCTTTCTTTCTCTCTCTTTTTCTCCCTTCCTTCCTTCCCCTTCCTCCCTTTCTCTCTGTCTTTTTCCCTTTCTCTCTCTCCCTCCCTCCCTCCCTCCCTCCCTCCCTCCCTTCCTTTTCCTGAGCATCTCTGATTTCCCCAGAAGTCTTCTCCAACACCAAAGTTCAAGCACAGAGATCTTCTTCTTCTTCTTCTTCTTCTTCTTCTTCTTCTTCTTCTTCTTCTTCTTCTTCTTCTTCTTCTTCTTCTTCTTCTTCTTCTTCTTCTTCTCCTCCTCCTCCTCCTCCTCCTCCTCCTCCTCCTCCTCCTCCTCCTCCTCCTCCTCCTCCTCCTCCTCCTCCTCCTCCAGCTTTTCCCTCTTGGTCTCAGCTAAAATCTTCACTTCAAGCCATTACCGGGCTGAGTGTACAGGACAAAAATGGGGGGGGGGATTAAGGGAGGGGAAAATGTAACCCCCTCCCCTCCCCTTGTTTCTTTCTCTGATGGTCTGTTAACTCTGATAGATTTGCAGTTATCAAGAGTCAATTTAGGAAGGGGGTCCTGGGTGCAGCTGCTGCGTATCAAAGCATTTCTGCATAAACAACCTCAGATTATTCTGATCTGGAATCAGCTGCACGGCCTTTCATTCCCCACATTTATTTTTTCCACTTTACAGCAAATTGTTTTGTTCAGGAGCAAAGGCAGGATTAATTTTTTTTTTTAAAGCCCGACTGGGCCAGTAATGTAGCTGGCCATGACAGTCCAATTAGCACCCGCCAGGAGCCTCTAATGAAATTGAAGGCAGCTCGACCAGAAGTGGAAGCACGTTGTCTCTCTGAATTAGGGAGGGAGGGAGAGGGAGAAGAAAGGAAGGAAGGCAGGAAGGAAGGAAGGCAGGAAGGAAGGAAGGAAGGAAGGAAGGAAGGAAGGAAGGAAGGAAGGCAGGCAGGCAGGAAGGCAGGCAGGCAGGCAGGCAGGCAGGAAGGAAGGAAGGAAGGAAGGAAGGAAGGAAGGAAGGGGGAGGAAGGGACATTGGAGAGGAAGAGAAGAAGGGGTGAATGGGGGAAGAAGAGGGAAAGAGTGAAGAGAGGAAGGAAGAAAAGGAAGGAGGAATGGAAGGAAGGAAGGAAGGAAGGAAGGAGGGAGGAAAGAAGGAGGGAGGGAGGAAGGAAGGAAGGAGGAAGGGACAGTGGGGAGGGAGGGATGAATAGGGGAAGAAGACGGAGAGAGGGAAGAGAGGAAGAAGAGGGAGGAGGGAGGAACAATGGGGAGGGAGGGAGGGATGAATGGGGGAAGAAAAGAGGGAAGAGAGGAAGGAAGAAGGGGGAGGAGGGAGGGGGAGGGAGGGAAAGAAGAGGGAAGAGAGTCAGGAAGAGGAGGGAGGTAAGAAGGAAGGAGGGGAGGGGTGAATGGGAGAAAAAGAGGGAGAGAAGGAAGGGAAGATGGAAGGAATGAAGGGGAGGGAGGGAGGTGTGGGTTACCATCTTTAAAGCGCTCCATGGCTTAGGACCTGGGTACTTACGAGATCGCCTTCTCCCACCGAGAGCCTCCCACCGGCCATTACGCTCCCATAGAGAGGGTCTCCTCATGGTGCCGTTGCCTAGACAATGTCGACTGGCGACACCCAGGGGGAGAGCCTTCTCCGTGGGAGCCCCTGTCCTCTGGGAACGAATTGCCCCCGGAATTAAGAACTATCCCTGACTTACGTACCTTCCGCCGTGCTCTCAAAACCTTTCTCTTCCAACAAGCCAGGCTGGCATAAAACATGGTTTTTAAATTCAAATTTTTATTAATGTTAATCAGGGTTAGTTTGGGTTTTTTTTCCACGTTTCAGCCAAAAAGTTTAATATGTCTTTTGAAAGCCTTTTTTAACTTTTATTTATTTGTTTTTATTCTGGTTGTACACCACCCTGAGTCCTTCGGGAGTAGGGCAGTATAAAAAACCCCAATAAAACTCAAACTCAAACTATGGGTGCGTGCAAGTGCTTTCGGCACGCAACGAGCCAAAGCTTAGCCACCCCTGCTCTACAGTTTGAGAGCTTATCGATGTATTGGCCTTGGAGACAACCCGAAGACAACAATGATGACCAAGGTGTTGGTCATCATCTTCAAAGCACTCCATGGCACGGGACCTAGTTATCTGCGGGATCGCATCCTGCCCCATACATCCCTGCGGCCGATTCGCTCCCACAGAGAGGGACTTCTCCGGGTGCCGTCCACTAGGCTATGCCAGCGGGCGACGCCCAGGGGAAGGGCCTTCTCTGTGGCGGGCCCAACCCTCTGGAACGACCTTCCCCCCGATATTAGAACAACTACGGACCTCCGCTCCTTCCGTCAAAAATTAAAAACACATTTCTTCTGCTTGGCTGGCCTGGGATAGCTTAACTGTTTTTAGGGTTTTTTAGGGGTTTGTCTTAGTTTTAACATGGGATTTTAGCGCAGGGCTTTAGTTTAATCCTTTTTAATACTGTATTGTTTGTGGTTTTTATATACTTTTTCTGCTTGGCCGGCCTAGGTTAGTCTTCCGTTTTTTCATTGGGTTTTTAGGGGGGCTTAGTTTTAGTATAATGGGTTTTAGCGCAGGGATATTTTGTTTAATTTTCTATTTTAGCTATCTATGTATTTTTATATTTGTATTTTTTATCTCCCTGTGCACCGCTCCGAGTCCCCTGGGGAGAGGAGGCGGTCTATAAAATAAAATTTTTATTTTTATTTTTATTTTTATTTTTATTTTTATTTTTATTTTTATTTTTATTTTTATTTTTATTTTTATTTTTATTTATTATTATTATTATTATTATTATTATTATTATTATTATTATTATTATTATTATTATTATATGTATTCTTAATTTCCCTGTGCCCCGCCTTGAGTCCCTTTGGGGAGAGAGAGCGGGTTATAAATTATTTTATTATTATTATTATTATTATTATTATTATTATTATTATTATTATTATTATTATTATTATTATTATTATTATTATATGTATTCTTAATTTCCCTGTGCCCCGCCTCGAGTCCCTTTGGGGGGAGAGAGCAGGTTATAAATTTTATTATTATTATTATTATTATTATTATTATTATTATTATTATTATTATTATTATTATTATTATATGTATTCTTAATTTCCCTGTGCCCCGCCTCGAGTCCCTTTGGGGAGAGAGAGCGGGTTATAAATTTTATTATTATTATTATTATTATTATTATTATTATTATTATTATTATTATTATTATTATTATTATTATTATTATTATTACAATGAAAGAAGAGTGACAGGTCGCAGCGTCCCTATTTCAGGGCCGTATTCCCCACCTGGCTTTCAAGAGAGACATTTCAATTGCCTCGAATTCCCTACGGAGGACAGCCTAGGGGCGGTGGGGGGGAGGAAGGGGGTTTAGGCGTGCGAAAGACTTCAAAGGATGAGTTGCCCACAATTTTAAACCAAAGGTGACCTCTCTCCATCCCCCAGGAAGCTCTGAATATGCTGACAGACCCTTCTAAGTGTAGTAACATCAAGCCAGTCTGTCACCCAGATGATATTTTAAACTCCCAGATTGCTTTACAAATGGCTCGGCAGAACGATGGAAAGTAGAATAGGAGATAGAGGGTGTGTGTGTGTGTGTGTGTGTGTTTGTGTGTGTGTGTGTGTGTGTGCATACGTGCATGTTTCATTTCAAAGGACAAACCACGGGTAACATTTGCAAAAAAAAAAATTCCAATCGTCATTTTGTTTTATACTGGATAGGGCTTTTGGGGTTTTTAAAAAGGTTTAAACATTAAAAATGTTGGACATATATCGCAGTATTGATATTAAAATACATGATGAAACTTCTGATTTATACATTTATAAAACGAGATTATTTATTAATGACAATTATTCTAGAGACGTACAAAGGCTATGTGAGACTGGTCAGTATGCTTTCTAAAGCAGGGATCTCCAACCTTTGCAACTTTAAATCTGAAGGACTTCAGCTCCCAGACTTCTCCAGCCAGCTTTGCTGGCTGGAGAAGTCTGGGAGCTGAAGTCCTTCAGACTTAAAGTTGCAAAGGTTGGAGACCCCTGTAAAGGATTGTAGAGTGACGGTTTTTCCTTTTTATCTTCATTTTTCTGTCTCACTGATGCAGTGCCATTCTATACTTTCGTTTTACATATAAAAGGATGTAAAGACAATCAATTAAATTGAGGTCGAGATATAATAATTGCAAAAATGGATATGGAAGAAATATATGGAATTTTGCGTTTCACTGATGCAACTTTCATCATTTGTAATTTGTAAGGGAAGATGGTTTCTTGCTGGTGGAATGCCATTCTATATTTCTGGTTTTATATACAGAAGGATGCAATGACAATTAATTAAATTGCGGTTGAGATAGAATAATTGCAAAATTAACCTGGAAGAAACGTATGGACCTTTGTGATTAACTGATATAATTTTTATGATTCGTAATTTGTAATGGAGGATGGCTTCTTATGTTCTTCTTTTTTGAATATGTCTGCCTTATTTGTGGGGTTTTTTTTCAAAATAAATAGAAAATTAATGCAAAAAAAATAAAATAAAAATAAAAACGTTGGACATACTGCGACATTTCTGGCATAGTTATATTCCATACAGTTCTTAGATCTTACAACAATAACAGCTTATATCCATTACATAAGCATGTGTAATCAGTCAGATTGCCTACCCATTCATCCCTTTCGTTGTATAGTTACTATCAGTACATAGACATATCCAGGTTCTACCTTTAGTACGATATGAAGACCATAGTTCCAATGCTTAACATATCTGTGTTTTTCTGTCCCAACATGGCTAGGTTTTTCAAAGGTCTAAGAATCTAATGAAAGAGACAGTTTTGGGTTTTGCGGTTAAGGCAACAGGCTAGAAATCACCAGGAGACTGTGAGTTCTAGTCTCGCTTTAGGTATGAAAGGTGGCTGCGTGACTCTGGACCAGTCACCAGGAGATTGGGAGTTCTAGACTCGCTCTAGGTATGAAAGGTGACTGGGTGACTCTGGACCAGTCACCAGGAGATTGGGAGTTCTAGACTCGCTCTAGGTATGAAAGGTGGCTGGGTGACTCTGGACCAGTCACCAGGAGATTAGGAGTTCTAGACTCGCTCTAGGTATGAAAGGTGGCTGGGTGACTCTGGACTAGTCACCAGGAGATTAGGAGTTCTAGACTCGCTCTAGGTATGAAAGGTGACTGGATGACTCTGGAGCAATCACCAGGAGATTGGGGGTTCTAGTCCCACTTTAGGCATAAAAGCCGGCTGGGTGTCTTTGGGCCAATCACCAGGAGACTGTGAGTTCTAGTCTCGCTCTAGGTATGAAAGGTGGCTGGATGACTCTGGACCAGTCACCAGGAGATTGGGAGTTCTAGACTCGCTCTAGGTATGAAAGGTGGCTGGGTGACTCTGGACTAGTCACCAGGAGATTAGGAGTTCTAGACTCGCTCTAGGTATGAAAGGTGACTGGATGACTCTGGAGCAATCACCAGGAGATTGGGGGTTCTAGTCCCACTTTAGGCATAAAAGCCGGCTGGGTGTCTTTGGGCCAATCACCAGGAGACTGTGAGTTCTAGTCCCGCGTAAGCCATGAAAACTGCCTGGGTGACTTTGGGCCAATTACCAGGAGACTGGGAGTTCTAGTCCCACCATAGGTATGAAAGCCAGCTGGGTAACTTTAGCCAGCTCGACTCACTCATGTCAGGGCCACCTTGTTGGCCAAGTGCTAAGACAGGATTCCCTCAGACCCTCCCTCCCTCCCTCTCATTATAACCTCCTTCCTTCCCTCCCTCCCTCCCTCCTTCCTTCCTTCCTTCCTTCCTTCCTTCCTTCCTTCCTTCCCTCCCTCCCTCCCTCCCTCCCTCCCTCCTTCCTTCCTTCCTTCCTTCCTTCCTTTTCTTTTCCCTTCCCTCTTCATTCTCCTTTCTTCTTCCTTCCCCTCTTTCCTTCTTCCTTCTTCCTTGCTCTCTTCCCATCTTCCCTTCTTTTTCTTTGTGTTTCCTGTGGTATTTGAGTTGACACTCCCACTGTCCAGATATTGTCTTCTAAAGGCTAAAGTCATTCATTGAAGGTCCTGTTTTGTCCATTTTGTCTTCCTGAAGCTGCAAAGAACCTGGCGCTCTTGAAAAGTTCCTTTATAACGTATTTTTTGGAGTATAAGACGCACCTTTTTCCCCTCAGAAAAGAGGGTAAAAATCTGGGTGCGTCTTATACACTGAATACAGCATTTTTGCCTTCCAAAACCCCACCCTGCACATCCTGTTATTCACAAAAATGGAGGTGCAGAAGGTTTGGGAGGCCTACACGGTGCTCCTGAGGGCTGGGGAGGGGAAAAGCGAGTGAAAATGGGCCCGTTTTTCACAAAAACAGGGGTGTTTTTGCCCTCCCCAGCCCCCAGGAGAACTCTGCAGGCCTCCCACACCCTCTGCACAACCCCAGTTTTTTGTGAATTTTTTGTGCTTGTTTTTGCCCTCCTCAGCCCCCATAAGCACTCTCTACAGGCCTCCCAAACTCTCTGCATCGCCCACAGTGGTGGGTTTCTGCAGGTTCGCACCTACTCGCAAGAACCGGATGGTGAAATTTAGAGAGCCGGTGAGAGGGGGTTCCACTGGCGGACCCAGAAGTAAGTCTGGCCTGCCGCTGCCAGTAACCCAATGGGAAGGGAAAAAAGGCAGAATGGAAGAAAGGAAAGAAAAGAAAGAAAGAAAAAGAAAGAAAGAAAGAAAGAAAGAAAGAAAGAAAGAAAGAAAGAAAGAAAGAAAGAAAGAAAGAAAGAAAGAAAGAAACAATTGAGCCCAAAATTTTGGTTGCTAAGCAAGAGCGTTGTTAAATGAGTTTCACCACATTTTACAAGTTGGTCACTCCCACCCTGTCACATGACTGCCAAGCCACGCCCACAAAATAGGCCACACCTAGAGAGTAGGTTCTAAAAAAATTTGAAACCCACCACTGATCCCCCATTTTTCACAAAATAAATGGGCATGCAGAGGGTTTGGGAGGCCTACATCTTTTTTTTTTTTTAAATTACCTCTTCAAAATCTTGGTTTGTCTTATACTGCGGTGTGTCTTATAGTCCGAAAAATACGGTATATAGTAGAAATATCCTATAATTTCAGGACTGATTTGAAACCAAGGCAAAAAGGAACCTTCTACCTAAAAAGTCTCCTTTTTATTTATTTTTTAAAAAGAAAGAAATTCAAAGAGAATTCAAGTATATTCTTCGCATAACAGCTCTGCTCTTTTGTTTTTTTCTGACCTGTTGCAGGTTTCTTAGCTGGGACCATTTTTATAACAATTTCCCCCAAGGGGTCTAAGGAGGCTAAGAACATTCTTTTTTGGATGTTCTTCTTCGCTTAGAGCCAAATCAGGGCAAGGCAAATTGGGCTGCCTTCCAAACTGCCAAATCCAAAGTGAATCCTGTAATCAGCATGTTTTCCTAATTTGAATGAAACGTGTTAGTTCAATGCATAATTATTAAGACTGGTGTATGTCATAGCAGGTGACAGTCCCAAGTCAATGTAGAAATGGGTAAGCAAAATTGGTTATTATTTAGAACATAGAGTGTACAATAATAAGGTTGGAAGGTAATATAATGGAATGGAATGGAATGGAATGGAATTAGAATAGAATAGAATAGAATAGAATAGAATAGAATAGAATAGAATAGAATAGAATAGAGAATTAGAGTAGAGTAGAGTAGAATAGAATAGAATAGAGAATTGGAATGGAGAATTAGAATAGAATAGAATAGAATAGAATAGAATAGAATAGAGAATTAGAGTAGAATAGAGAAATAGAATAGAATAGAGAAATAGAATAGAATAGAATAGAATAGAATAGAATCAGAATGCAATCAGAGTTAGAAGGGAACTGGGAGGTCTTCTAGACCAACCCCCCTGCTCAGGAAGGAAATGCTATACCATTTCAGACAAATAGTTGTCCAAGCTCTTCCTTAAAACTTCCAGTGTTCACAACTTCTGGAGGCAAGTTGTTCCACTGATTAATTGTTCCCACTGTTAGGACATTCGTCCTTAGTTCTAGGTTGCTTCTCTCCTTGATTAGTTTCCATCCATTGCTTCTTGTCCTGCTTTTGGGAGCTTTGGAGAATAGGTTGACTACCTTTTCTTTGTGGCTGCCCCTGAGATATTGGAACACCACTATCATGTCATCTCTAGTCCTTCTCTTTGTTAGACTAGACATGCCCGTTTCCTGCAAATCTTCACTGTAGGGTTTAGCCCAGTGGCACCATGGGTTGATTAGACATACCTAGTTCCCTCAATCCTTCATCATATGATTCAGCCCCCAGATCCCTTATCACCTTTGTTGCTGTTCTCTGCACTCTTCCTAGGGTCTCAATATCTTTTTTGTAGCCTGGTGACCAGAACTGGACACAATATTCCTCTTCTGAGCCAATTCCCAAACACGACAAACCCTCTGTAGTTAAACAAATGTTCCCTTTATTATTTATTACCAGCAGCCGCAGCAAAAAGACACACACACACACACACACACACACACACACACACAGCAGGTTAACATATATGTCCATCCGGGAGATGAATTGTTGTCTGCCACATCTATTCATCTCTGCCCCCTGCCTTTTATCCCCAGAGCTAGGGTGGGGCTTTGCTAATAGCGGTGGCTCTTCCGTCCCAAGGACCAGCCCATAGATTTCCAATGCTCTCCTCTCCTCTGCCACATCTATTCATCTCTGCCCCCTGCATTTTATCCCTAGAACTAGGGTGGGGCTTCACTAGCAGCGGTGCCTCTTCCGTCCCAAGGACCGGCCCATAGATTTCCATTGCTCTCCTCTCCACTGCCGCATCTATTCCTCTCCAACCCCTGCCTTTTATCCCCAGAGCTAGGGTGGGGCTTCACTAGCAGCGGTGGCTCTTCCGTCCCAAGGACCGGCCCACAGATTTCCATTGCTCTCCTCTCCTCTGCCTTCCACACATCCACACGTCAGGCAATGGGCCTAGATGTTCCTCTTCTTCCTCATTGGCCACCTCCAAACCTGGGGGCTGTTGACTCTCCATTTGAGCACTGACGGACAGCCCAGGCTCCGCCTCTGTCTGTCTGTCAGTCTCTCTCTCTCTCTGCCAGCTCCATTCCCTATTCCCTGTAAGCTTGATGGGAAACTTAAAAACCATCCGAGAAAATTTCAGGGGTCTTATTAGCAAATGTCCCTTTTTTGCTTTTTGCTAGGAAAACTACTTTGGTAGTCACCGAGAGTTGAGTTCAGATTGAGGGCTAAGTTTATTTTTATTAATGATCATTTGCAGTCTTCCAATAGAGTGTGTTCTCATGATGAATCATCCCATAAAGAAAACACTTATCAAATGGGCAAATGATATAAAACGGTCTATTGATTCTAGTCAGGCTGGCCATAATGACTACAGAGGAAGCTAATTCTTGCCTTGGTAAGGCCACACTTGGAATACTGCATTCAGTTTTGGTCGCCATGATGTAGAAAAGATGTGGAGACTCTAGAAAGAGTGCAGAGAAGAGCAACAAAGAGGATTAGGGGACTGGAGACTAAAACATATGAAGAACGGTTGCAGGAACTGGATATGTCTAGTTTAATGAAGAGAAGGACCAGGGGAGACATGATAGCAGTGTTCCGATATCTCAGGGGTTGCCACAAAGAAGAGGGAGTCAAGCTATTCTCCAAGGCACCTGAGGGCAGGACAAGAAGCAATGGGTGGAAACTAATCAAGGAGAGAAGCAACTTAGAACTGAGGAGGAATTTCCTGACAGTGAGAACAATGAACCAGTGGAACAGAAGCTGCCTCCAGAAGTTGTGAATGCCCCAACACTGCAAGTCTTCAAGAAGATGTTGGATAGCCATTTGTCTGAAACGGTGTAGGGCTTCCTGCCTAGGCAGGGGGTTGGACTAGAAGACCTCCAAGGTCCCTTCCAACTCTTCTATTGTATTGTATTGTATTGTATAATTCCATGCTATGTTGTACTGATTGCAGCTGTTGAGTAGACTGCCGAGTTGGGTAGCCCAAACAAACATTTTTGAATTCTGATGCTTCTCAAGCTCAAGAGATCACCCTCTCCTATGTTCATTCTCATCACTTCGTACGGACACCACTCCTGCACCAATACTTAGTCCAGTTGCCCCAGCTTCATGACGGACATTTGGCAAAGTTCGCGCCCCCGCCGTCGGTTCAGAGAGAACTTGCCTCTGACCTCCGAGGAATCTTGTTTCATTCCTCTTGGTCGCTTGAGACAGAGCTCCTTCTTCACCATCCCTTCAAGATGATTCTCATCCGAAGACACACACACACACACACATACACACACACACAGACCAACGATTTGTCAGCCTGGATTTTCATCATTAGAGACCGCTATTTCCAGTCTGTCTCGCTGCGGCGCTTCCGATCCAGGAGCAAACATTTTGGAATTCTGATGTGTCTCAAGCCCGACAGATCACCTTCTCCTACGTTCATTCAGTCACTCGTCTTTAGTAATCGCAAACATCTCGAGTTCCATCCTTCCTACCTCTTTGAAGGTTACACACGTAGCAAGTGTTAAGGGAGGTTATGAGTCATTATGAGACTGCATCGTGCTTGCTATTCCTTTCCGCTTTAGTTTTCATCCCCTCTTCCTTCTTTCTTCATTTCCCATGCAACTTTACTCATTTATATTTGATCTCTGCAACCTCATGGTCCCCCTTGCATTGTGGTGGCGCCTGAACCGATATCGCCTTCCTCCCCACCCACTCCTTTCGACTGTTGATATTGTAGCGCCAACAGTTGATTGTTGTGATAGTCCATGAGCAAACTGCGGCTCATATACCACAGCCTACTCATGTAAGATACAGAAGGATCTTGACAAACTTGAACATTGGGCACTATCTAATAAAATGAAATTCAATTGTGAAAAAAGTAAGGTCCCACATATAGGCAAGAAAAACCAAATGCACAAGTACAGTATAGGTGGTACCTTGCTCAATAGTAGCAACTGTGAGAGGGATCTAGGAATCCTAGTGGACAACCATTTAAATATGAGCCAGCAGTGTGCAGCAGCTGCCAAAAAAGCCAACACAGTTCTAGGCTGCATAAACAGAGGGATAGAATCTAGATCACGTGAAGTGTTAATACCACTTTATAAGGCTTGGGAAGGCCACACTTGGAATACTGCATACAGTTTTGGTCGCCACGATGTAGAAAAGACGTGGAGACTCTGGAAAGAGTGCAGAGAAGAGCAACCAAGATGATTAGGGGACTGGAGATTAAAACATATGAAGAACGGTTGCAGGAGCTGGGTATGTCTAGTTTGATGAAGAGAAGGACCAGGGGAGACATGATAGCAGTGTTCCGATATCTCAGAGGGTGCCACAAAGAAGAGGGAGTCAAACTATTCTCCAAGGCACCTGTGGGCAGGACAAGAAGCAATGGGTGGAAACTAATCAAGGAGAGAAGCAACTTAGAACTAAGGAGAAATTTCCTGATAGTTAGAACAATTAACCTCTGGAACAGAAGTTGCCTCCAGAAGTTGTGAATGCCCCAACACTGCAAGTCTTTAAGAAGATGTTAGATAGCCATTTGTCTGAAATGGTATAAGGTTCCTGCCCACGCAGGGGGTTGGACTAGAAGACCTACAAGGCCCCTTCCAACTCTGCTATTGTATTGTATTGTATTGTATGTATTGTTCCCGTGGATTCTTCCAAAGGGGAGTAACGGGAATGTAGGGGGGACCTGGGAGGGAACTGAGGAATTCCCGGAGCACCGTCTGTGGCCTGCACCTCAAGGTTGAACACTGGGGAACTTCCAAAAGGCACACATTGTTCCCCCCAAAAGTGACTCTGTATGATTGGTGAATAAATGGACAGTGGGTGGCCCAGGAAGAAAAGGAGACTTTTAACCCAACCTGCTTTTCGCACGAACAAACCTCAGAACTGGCTTTGCTTCTTCTGTACCCATGTGGAATTACCGTATTTATTCGACTATAACGCGCACACGTGTATAACGCGCACCCCCTAATTTTCGATTAAAAATCAGTATAAAATTTTTATTTTATACCGATTTTTATAAAGCATGACTTTCGCCTGTCTCTTTCTGGGCTCGGCGCTTCTGCTTCCCGAAGCCAGCAAGAGCTCTGCGAGTGAGGGGGACGGGTGTGTGTGTGGAAGCGAAGGCGGGGGGGAGGAGCTGCCTTCCCGGCCGGGCTCCGCAGCTGAGGGGCGATGGAGCAAACCGCAAAGGGCTCCGTAGCTGAGGAAACCGCGTCTCTTTCTGGGCTCCGCTTCTCCCCCCGCCGCCGCCGCCGCGCTCCTCGCCGTTCCACCCTCACCAGCCCGCTGGCAGGGCAAAGGGCTCCGCAGCTGAGGAAACCGCGTCTCTTTCTGGCTCCGCTTCTCCCCCCGCCGCCACCGCCGCGCAGAAACCCGAACCCTCGTTTATAACACGCACCCAAACTTTGAGTTCTTTTTTGGGTACAAAATTTTGCGCGTTATAGTCGAATAAATACGGTATGAATAAAGCCTTGGAAAAATTATGAATAAAGAATTATGAATAAAGTCTTGGAAAAACGATGCCCCGGGGAGTTTCTTGTGCTAGGTAGGCCAAAGGGACAGTTGACATCTAACTTCCAGATGGAACAGGCAGGAGGTCTGATTCCAATTCCCCCAAAGTCTTTACTACAAATGCATATATTAATTAAGAGGTTTATGCTCTCATCGCTTAGGATGTATTTGAAACTAGGAGGTGTATATAACAGCTTGGATTTGTGTGTTTTCTGAAAGACTGGCATTCTGCTAATAGTTGTCCCCATCGCTCACATGTCTTTTCAGGTCAATGAAGGGATCTCAGCTTTGTCTGTTCCGTACAATAGAATCCTTCTAGGCCAGGGGGAGTCAAACTCGATTTCATTGAGGGCCCCATCAGGGTTATGTTTGACCTGGGGGGCCGGGTATGTGTGTGCCAGGGGGGCATGGCGATGGTGGGCATGGCCAAGTTGTTCCACTGATTAATTGTTCTCACTGTCAGGAAATTTCTCCTTAATTCTAGGTTGCGTCTCTCCTTGATTATAATACAATAGCAGAGTTGGAAGGGACCTTGGAGGTCTTCTAGTCCAACCCCCTGCATGGGCAGGAACCTTATACCATTTCAGACAAATGGCTATCTAACATCTTCTTAAAGACTTCCAGGGTTGGGGAATTCACAACTTCTGGAGGCAACTTCTGTTCCACTGATTCATTGTCCTAACTGTCAGGAAATTTCTCCTTAGTTCTAAGTTGCTTCTCTCCTTGATTAGTTTCCACCCATTGCTTCTTTTCCTGCCTTTGGGTGCTTTGGAAAATAGCTTGACTCCCTCTTCTTTGTGACAGCCCCTGAGATATTGGAAGACTGCTGTCATGTACATCCCTAATCCTTTGTTCTATTCCGTTCATTCCACTTCATTCCAAAGCATGTCCTATCAACTTCATTTTCCAAACTCATGTCTTTTCCACTCAGAAACGTAACTTACTGTATTTTTCGGAGTATAAGACGCACCTTTTTCCCCTCAAAAAAAGAGGCTGAAAATCTGGGTGGTTCTTATACACTGAATACAGCATTTTCGGTTGTGCATTGCCTTTAGGAGGCTTCCAGAGTGCTCCTGGGGGCTGGGGAGGGAAATTTTTTGCTTACTTTTGCCCTCCCAGCCCCCAGGAGCACTCTATAAAGGCTATACATGCCCTTTTTTTTTTGATGAAAAACGGGCTGTTTTTTGCTCGGTTTTGCCCCCCTGGGAGCACTCTTCAAGTCTCCTACAGGCTATTCATGCCCTTTTTTGGAAAAAAAACAGGCTCGTTTTCATAAACAACGGGGCATTTTTGGGAGGTCTGCATAGTGCAAAAACTTTTTTTTTATTTGCCTCTTCAAAATCTTGGTGCGTCTTATACTCTGATGCATCTTATACTCCAAAAAATACGGTAACTCTTAGGAGAGTGAGTCAAGCAAAGCTAAAACAGGGAAAATCAATGCTGCACTCTTTTTAAATTATGTGTGTGTGTGTGTGTGTGTGTGTGTGTGTTAGTTTTATGAGCTGATCAATAAATTTAAATTTGAGAGACCAAGATACAGTAATCCCTCGTTTTTCGCGGCTTCATGTTTCGCGGCTTCAGTGCTTCGCGGGTTTTTCAAAAATACAGGGAAAAAATGCATCGGTAGGAGGCAAACGCCCCCTAGTGCTTGCTTTAAACGATGTCCACCAACTCAAGTTTCTGGTGCGAATCCTACTTCGCAGTTTTTCAGTTTTCGCGGAAGGTTCCGGTCCCCATTAACCGCGAAAAACGAGGGATCACTGTAGATCTATTTCGAGCTTATTAGCTCTCATCAGTTGGCCACACCCCACTGGGATTCGAACCGGTGTGGCCAACTGGGGTGTGGGGTGTGGCCAACTGATGAGAGCTAATAAGCTCGAAATAGATCTATCTTGGTCTCTCAAATTTAAATTTATTGATCAGCTCATAAAACTAACACACATATCTAAAAAAATTTACACAACGTAACTCATGGTTCTCTGTCTAGATGGTCTCTGGTGATGAGCCGAACGGCAGAGAGGAAAACAGTATGTCTCCTCCCTTAATGGGGCCCTAACAAGAAGTTGTGAGAAACAATTATCTATCTATCTATCTATCTATCTATCTATCTATCTATCTATCTATCTATCTATCTATCTATCTATCCATCCATCCATCCATCCATCCATCCATCCATCCATCCATCTATCATCTAGATAGATAGATAGATAGATAGATAGATAGATAGATAGATAGATAGATAGATAGATAGATAGATAGATAGATAGATAGATAGATAGATAGATAGATAGATAGATAGATAAAGAGAGGGCCATTTGACCTTGGCAATTTTTTTTCTCAAATTCATGCCAGGCCCTTAGCTGCATATTGATGTTTATATTATCAAGAAGTACCTCTCCTTATACTACATAATGATTTTTCCCTGCTGTTTTCACATGCCTGTTAAAAGCAGTGGATCAGCTAAGTCCTTGGGCTTCCGCTTATAGCAGGGGAAGGCTTCAAAAATTTTAGCAAGGGATGCTGGGTTGCTGGGTTGCTGGAGGTATGCCCCAGTATGGGCGTACCGGTGCGCTGGAGGGCCCACCTGCCTGCCCGCCCTCCTTACCTGTATTTGAGCTCTTTGGCGCTTCCATGCATGCACACGGAGTGTACGGCGCATGCACAACACTCCGCCGAGCAGCTGGAGTGTTGCGGAGGCATGGTAGGAGTTAAGGATGCATGCGTGCGCTGCGCACGTTGATGTGGTGGATGCTGGGCCCCATTGCACCGAAACCGGTTGGGCATGGCTTAGTCGGGCTCTTGCACCACAGGGGGGGGGGGCTTTTCATCCTCCCCTAGCTCCAGAGACTTTTCTCGAGCCTCCGGGAGGGTGCAAACATCCTCCCCAGGCTACAGAGGCCCTCTGTAGGCCGGAAATGGGCCCTCTGTAGGCTGGAAATGGGAACTTCTGGTAGGCCCATTTTTCACCTTCCCAATGCGTGCCCTGCACTTACTTGCATTCAAAATGGACCATGTGGAGACTCCTCGGGGGGGAGGGGGGGAGGGGCCAGCCAGGAGTGGGATTTGGGGGTTCTCCAAACTGCACAGAATCTTAGCTAAAGGTTCTCCCAAACCCCTGTGAACCCCAGCGCCTATCTCTGGTCCTCGAGGTACAACAGTTTGTTTAGTGATCATTCAAAGTTACAATGGCGCTGAAAAAAGGAACTTACGACCATTTTTCACACTTAGGATGGTTGCAATGTCCGCGAGGTCATTCTTCTGGCAAGCAAAGTCCATGGGGAAGACAGATTCACTTAACAACCATGTTAGTAACTTAACAACTAGAATGATTCACTTAGCAAATGAAGCAAAAAAGCTCGTAAAATCCGGCAAACTTCTCCATCCCAAGGACCCCTAGGAAGATCTGTTGTAACTACGTATGGTTCTAACTCGAGGACTACCTATTAAAATAACTCCCTTTTTATGACCCTGTAATAATGTAATTCGGGGTAAAGCCGAGGTGACTGGATGGAGCTGAGCATTTACTGGTTGGATGCCCTTCCTAACACCTGTGTGGAGTTCACAGCAGATATTTTCTCTTTGCACTTCAAGAGAGACACATCTGACACTGTCTAAGTTTGAGCGCTCAACCTTCCAAGTGAGAGGCGAATGTCTTCACCACTGGGTCAGCACGCCACACAATCAGCCGAGGATGATCTATAATGATCTATGGATCTGTAAAATGGAATGGTTGTTGAAGCACATCCCTGGACATAATAACCATGACATAATTTTTATTTATTTTATTTTATTTTATTTATATACCGCCCTCTCTCCCGATTTGGGACTCAGGGTGTTGCACAGGGATAATAAAAAGATAAAATACATATAAATACAATCAATTAAATAGATTTAAGATTAAATTAAATAAGTTTAAGTTTAACCCGTGCTAAAATATTTTAAGACCCTATTAAAACCATAATAAAAACAAACTATGCCAGGCCGGCCGCATGAAAAAAGTAGGTCTTTAATGCTCGACGGAAGAGGCGAAGGGCCGTGATAGTACGAAGACCATTTGAACTTAGTGAAATGGATATTGTCATGCACCCGGCCTTCAAGGTTGGGACGGCTTGTTAGCAGAGAGGAACGGGGGCAGGATGATGACCGAGAGAGGGCAAGCAGTGGACATGAGGAGCAACAGAGCTCAGGCAATAAGCAAGGACCTCCCCCTCCTGATCCCCGAGCATGGAGAGAGGAGAGAAGGCAGGAACAGCGCGTGCTGACCCAATGACTCGGGCAGAGAGCGCTGTGCCCTTCTTCACAAGGCACGCCTGGCAACTGGGATTTAAGGAGATACTGTGGGGAGGAGCGTTTGTCGGGAACAAACACTGAATTGGTAGTGTTTGGCGTGCCGGTACAGACATTTGGAGTTTTGCTGGACTGCTTGCTTCTTCCTGACTTCATGGTCTTATTGTTTGTTCCTTGTTGCATGGACTAATTTCCCTGTCCCTTTGTGTTGCTGGACTGAGCGCATGCGCTTGCTTGTTCTGGAACTTGTCAAAAACGTGGGAGCATTTGAGGGGACATTGTGGAGCATGAAAGGGGAGTTTGAACTCTCCGCTGGCTGTGTGACCTTCCTGCTTTATCCCGGGTCATCGCAGGCATACTGTCCGCTCTAGTTATGAGAAACTTCACATCTGCTCCGAGTAGAAACTGGTGATGATCTGACGCTACGCACTCCCGAGACCTAGCTTTTGATCCTACTCCTCGCTCCACACTCGGAGGCCTAAATTTAGACGCTGACTCCCACGGCTGTGTGCACAGAGCGTCTCTGTTATTTATTAAAGGGATATAAGCTGAAACACAAGCATGGGATCTATATACAGAAGTAAAACGATCTAGCTGAGATATCAACAGCGGAGGACCGGAAGTAAGATTAAACCAAAACCGTCTCAGGCTTTATAAGACATGCAGGCGTGAGATCATCTTTTTCTGCAGAACGAAGAACCTGGTTGTGGTGTCTTCGTGGCATAGAATAGAGAAGAAGGCCTTCATTTTCTCCTTGCATGTGTTCTCAGCCAGCCTTAGCAGAAACAAGAAACAGACTCCTTCTCCCCCCCAAAAAAACCTCTTTATTTATCTCCTGTGAATTCGAAAAGTCCAAGTAAGAGTTAACTACAGCAATGGCCCTTATCAGTGCATTACGATAATTGCAAGGCCAGTGAGCTCCCAAGCTGAAAAATTGCAAATTAAGTTCTGACAAGCAGTCTTGAATGCAAGAAACACAATGAGTAAAATCTCCAGAAATACGAACTGTTGTCTCCTACAACCACCATTCTCCCTTTCCTTCTATTTATTCCCCAGCCAGGCAGGGGCCATTCAGCATGCTTTGCTTCCTGAGTCGACTTCTTGTCCTCTGTTGTTCTCCTCTCCTAGCAGCTCTGCACATACACGCATCTGGAACAGGCCCCAGCTGTTCTTCCTCCTCACTCATCTCAGCCTCTGAATTCAATTTCAATTTCAATTTATTCGACTAATTAACCGCCCCCTCTCCCCGAAGGGACTCGCAGCTGCCTCTCCGGTGGCTGGGAAATGTCAGACGGCCCTGGCTCTATCTCTGCGTCCGACCCAGAGCATCTATCAGAGCCTTCCCCAGACTCCAAACTGGCCCCAGTTCCTCCACAACCTGGCCCCATGATAGCAGTCTTCCAATATCTCAGGGGCTGCCACAAAGAAGAGGGAGTCAAGCTATTTTCCAAGGCACCGGAGGGCAGAACGAGAAGCAATGGGTGGAAACTAATCAAGGAGAGAAGCAACTTAGAACTGAGAAGAAATTTCCTGACAGTGAGAACAATTAATCAGTGGAAGAGGAATTGCCTTCAGAAGCTGTGAATGCCCCAACACTGGAAGTTTTTAAGAAGATGTTGGATAGCCATTTGTCTGAAACGGTGTAGGGCTTCCTGCCTAGGCAGGGGGTTGGACTAGAAGACTTCCAAGGTCCCTTCCAACTCTGCTATTGTATTGCATTATAATTATTTGAATCTGCTCTGCTGGCGGCTGGCAGGCCACAACAGCGTGGGCAGGTAGTTCTCAACTTACGGCCACAATTGAGCCCAACATTTCTGTTGCTAAGTGAGATCGAAGTTAATTTGGTCCCCTCTTATGACCTTTCTTGCCACAGTTATTAAGGGCATCGCTGTAGTTGTTACATTTGTTACTTGGTTGTTAAGTGAATCTGCTTTCCCCATTGATTTCTGCTTGTCAGAAGGTCACAAAAGGCGATCCCATGACCCCGGGACTCTGCAACCGTCATAAATATGAGTCAGCTGCCCAGCATCCGAATTTTGATCACGTGACTTTTGAGGAGGCTGCCAAGTGTGAGAAACGGCCCTAAGTAACACTTTTCAGGGCCGTTGTGATTTTGTACGGCCACTAAACGAACTGTTGTAAGATGAGGACTATTTGTATTGTGTATGTTCACTGAGTTATTTATAGTAAATAAAGGTGGGATATACATTAAATAAATACATACCCCCTAACAAAAGAGAAACAATTCTTCACAGATCCAAAGGTGCTTTTTTCTTTTTTTCAAGAGGCAACTGGGCTTTCTGGTTTTTCTTTGAAGATATTTCTCTTCTCATCCAAGAAGCTTCTTCAGCTCTACCTGGATGGTGGGGAATGGAAGGATTTGTACTCCTTGCAGACAGCTGGACATTTGTGTTCCTTTTAGAGAGTCGTTGAGGCCACTTGGAGGTTTGCCTGCACACTCAGAGTTTGCAGCACAGTCCTTTTAGCAGTTCCAAGAAGGATGCACACCCATTAGCACCACTCGGGTGACCCTGAGGACACAGATAAACCTCCAGGTGGCCTCAAGGACTCTCTAAAAAGGATGCAAATGACCAGCTGTCTGCAAGGAGCACCAATCCTTCCATTCCCCAACATTCAGTCAGAGCTGAAGAAGCTTCTTGAATGACGTGTGAGACATCTTCAAAGAAAAACCAGAAAGTCCAGTTGCCTCCTGAAAAGAAAAAAGAAAAAGCACAGAGTTATCTTACAGTGATGCAAAAACAAATACTTCTTCTTTCTTCAGTCTTCAGCTTCGGCAACCAGTAAGCACAGGAATCCCAGGAATCGAAAAGGGAATAAACTGTGTTTCTGAGCTGCCTTTTATGGTATAGCTGAGAAGCACAGCCAATCAGAATTCAACATAGTTCTTAAAGCTACATATACTCTTTCAGAATCCTGGCTTATATATATTGTCAAGCCAATGTAAGGATAAATATCCTAACACAATCGTGTAGTTTCCTTCCCTCAGGATCTGCCACGGATCATTTACCCTCAGGCAGTCTTCTCTTTCTGCTGACAGGTGCCTGCAGCCTACCTGAGGCAGCTCTGGCTCACCTGAGGCCTTCCTGCTTGAAGCAGATCCAGGAAATTCTCTTGTGCCACCTCTGAAAACCACATAAAAGCACACCCCATTCTCACACCATTTTGCAGGGGGGGGGGGAGATCCGGACACAGTGTGAGAGCACGGTCTCTTGCACGACTTTCTCCTGACCTAGGCTTCCCCCAAAAGCACGAAGCCGATTCCTGGTCCCTTTTATTAAACGGATGTGAATTCCTCACATTCACATCCAGCGAAGTCTTTCAAAGGTGAAGTTATCACCACAGACCTTATCTCGTTGGGAAAGCTATCATGTGAATATTTAATACAATACAATAGCAGAGTTGGAAGGGACCTTGGAGGTCATCTAGTCCAACTCCCTGCCTAAGCAGGAAGCCCTATACCGTTTCAGACAAATGGCTATCCAACATCTTCTTGAAAACTCGCAGTGTTGGGGCATTCACAACTTCTGGAGGCAACTTCTGTTCTACGGATTAATTGTTCTCACTGTCAGGAAATTTCTCCTCAGTTCTAAGTTGCTTCTCTCCTTGATTAGTTTCCACCCATTGCTTTTTGTTCTACCCTCAGGTGCCTTGGAGAATAGCTTGACTCCCTCTTCTTTGTGGCAACCCCTGAGATATTGGAACACTTTTCCAAATGAGGTGCTGTGCAAGAAAAGACTGGGCACAGAGTCTCTGAGATTCACGGACAGCTCTTCACACTAGCTGGATACCTGTGTTTCGTGATGAAATTATCAGGGTTATGCAGGAGAAATTCCGTTCACAATCTGTTGGCTCAGTGGGGATTGGTGATTGAAACACCTAAGGGAATATCGCTCCCGCCACCTGGAGTCCAGAAGCAGTTCCATAGGTGGAAGGCGTAGACATTTTGGTGAGGTACCGACATTTATAAGGAGCCCCAGACCACTCCTGAGTGAAGGAGTGGAACGTCTGCCAGTTTGAACTGAGGTAACGGAATGTGAGGCAACTGTCCAGTTGGAACAGAGTTCTTTTCAGCTGGGGAGGGGGAGTAGAACTCCTTAGCATTAGAGCGTGTTAATTATTGTATAGGAAATACTAATGATCTGATGGTCATTTCGAAAAATCCTTCCTTAGCGAGCACCTAGAAGCCAAGAGGAACATACTTGCCAAAATCAAGTTTGTAGGCTTTACAGTTCTGGAGATTTTGTGATGATTGAGTGGTATTTGGCTAATCTATATACATAAAAATGTAACAAGAGTTTGTTCAAAACCATTAATCTCCGAAAGTACTGCACCAATCGCTTCCAAATTTTCACACAACGTTCCTTTCAAGTACTGCACCAATGATATATATAGATTGTGCAGATGTCACACCTGTGCCAGGTACACGCAATGGAAATGTAAAAAATTGTAAAAAAGGTAGGTAGATGGATACAGAGAGCGCAGTGGGCCACAGGTATTATGTCATCCTTTATGACATAAAATACTCTGAGGGAGAAATACAGTAGGTAGGTAGGTAGCTAGGTAGGTAGAGGGATAGAGAGGGAGAAATACAGTAGGTAGGTAGGTTGGGGGTTATATGGTGGTTGTGTGTACATGTTTGTGTGTGCAGGTGTAGATCTACATACAGATTGGTTGGCCATTTAACCAGATTGGGCCACAGCAACGCATGGCTGGGAACAGCTAGTATATATATAGAGAGAGAGATAACTAAGTAAGAACTACAAGTAGTCCTTGGGTTGCAATCAGAGTTTAACTCAACTTTTCTGGAGCTAATGAGACATTTAAACTTGGCTCCATATTATGACCTTTCTTGTCACAGTTGTTAAGTGAATCCCTGCAGTTGTTAAGCTAGGAACATGGCTGTTAAGCGAATCTGGCTTCCCCATTGACCTTGCTAACAAATCTCTCGTGTAGCAACATAAATTCTGGTCTCAATGGTGTTCGTAAATCAAGGACTACCTGTATGCTACACAAATAACAGAATAGCAGAGTTGGAAGGGACCTTGGAGATCTTCTAGTCCAACCCCTGTTCAGTCAGGAAACCCAATACCATTTCAGACAAATGGTTGCCCAATCACTTCTTAAAAACTTCCAGTAGTGGAGCATTCACAACTTCTGGAGACAAGTTGTTCCAAATAAGTAGGTTTCCAAATGAATAAATGTGCCATCCAAAAGGAACTTTGACATAGACCCATTGATTGGTCTTGACCTCAGCAAAATTAGTGTTTATTTATCTGACTATATTTTTATTCCCGGATACGTGTTGCCTTCCCTCCGAGTGTTTACGCCATCAGATTTCCAGCAAAAACCTGCCATCTGTTAATGATTTACGTTGGTTCCTGATTTATGAGGCTGTTCTTGGATGCTCTCGGGAGCATAAATCAGTTTGATTTATGTACTGCAGCCTATCGATCCGCCGACATTCTCTGCATGGGTCATAGCTGCCTAAGAACACCACATTGTGAACCTAAAAAGACAAGATTTTTGCAAATTAATTCGTGCGTTTAGACATGCTTAAGATTTATATCTATTTTACGTTGTATGACGGTGCTTATTGTTCCTATTGATTCCTGCGTAGGTTAATCACTTTCATTTATTTGTAAATGTTGTGAATGTTTGTGTATTCGGCTTCTACCAACAAAAAAAGTGTGAGTCCATGGTTTGGCCTTCAATGCCTGGAGAGGTGGCCTTTTCACTACTCTCATAAAATTCACATTTCAGATGTTGTATGTAATAATAATGATTTGTATTATTACACCATTATTAGATATACCAATAACAGAGAACCTTTGTAGCCTAGACTACTGCAACGCCCTCTACATGGGGCTTCTCTTGAGGTGCACCTGGAGGCTCCAGCTAGTGCAGAATGCGGCCGCGCGGGGGATTCTGGGAGTCTCTCGCTACTCCCACGTAACACCTCTCCTGCACGAGCTGCACTGGCTGCCTGTGGTCTTCCGGGTGCGCTTCAAGGTGCTAGTTACCATCTTCAAAGCGCTCCATGGCTCGGGTCCTGGTTACTTGAGAGACCGCCTCCTACCACATCCCTCCCTTCGACCTGTCCGCTCCCATAGAGTGGGCCTTCTCAGGGTGCTGTCAGCCGGTCAATGCCGGCTGGCGACTCCCAGGGGACGAGCCTTCTCTGTGGCGGGTCCGACACTCTGGAACGACCTGCCCCCCGATATCCGCACCATCACGGACCTACGACTCCTCTGTCGGATATTAAAAGCACATTTCTTCCATCTAGCCGCCCTGACATAGACTAAGGGTATAATTTTAAATTTGATATTTATTTGTTTTAATTCTATTTATCCAAATTTTAGCACAGATTTAATTAATGTAATTATTTTTTATACTTTGTATATTGTTGGGTTTTTATCTTCTGTGCACCGCCCTGAGTCCCCTTTAGGTGAAATAGGGCGGTATATAAATCGAAATAATAAAATAAATAAATAAATAAATAGCTCAGGATTGAAATGAGGGATTCTTGGTGCCCTCTGAGCTTGGTTGTTTTTTTGCAGACGTTTCATGACCCAACTGGGTATGATCATCAGGGCAAGGGGGTTGGGGTTTTCTCTCTGTTTATACACAGTGGCTGGTGGGAGCGTTCTTGGTGGTTCCTTGATAAGGCTCCCTTCATAGCACTGATGATGTTACCTAGTTTGGTTAATCCGATGTCTGCAAGAAAACAAATAAAACCTTCCCAGAACTAGGGGAAAAAAACCCTCCAAGTAAGGCCACGCTTGGAGAATATGACACTCATGGAGGACAAGGGTATCAATGGCTATCATGATGGATGCCTAAGGACACCCTCCGGGTTGGAGAGATAGGCAGGAGGTCTCTCAATGCCATTTGCAGGGAATCATAAGCAGGTGAAGACATCTGCTTGGGAAGACCCTGAAGCAAATGGGGAGCCACTGTGGGAGACAGAATGCTGGACTGGATGGGCTGTGGCCTGTTCCAGCAAGGCTGTTCTTAGGTTCTTGTGTTCAGAAAGAAAGAAAGAAAGAAAGAGAGAGAGAGAGAGAGAGAGAGAGAGAGAGAGAGAGAGAGAGAGAGAGAAAGAAAGAAAGAAAGAAAGAAAGAAAGAAAGAAAGAAAGAAAGAAAGAAAGAAAGAAAGAAAGAAAAAGACAGAAAGAAAGAAAGGATGAGAGGAGTTCATGGAGAACAAGGGTATCAATGGCTATCATGATGGATGCCTAAGGACACCCTCCGGGTTGGAGAGATAGGCAGGAGGTCTCTCAATGCCATTTGCAGGGAATCATAAGCAAGTGAAGACATCTGCTTGGGAAGACCCTGAAGCAAATGGTGAGCCACTGTGTGAGACAGAATGCTGGACTGGATGGGCTGTGGCCTGTTCCAGCAAGGCTATTCTTATGTTCTTATGTTCTTGGAATACTGCATCCAGTTTTGGTCGCCACGATGTAAAAAAGATGTTGAGACTCTAGAGTGGAATGGAATGGAATGGAATAGAATAACAGATTTGGAAGGTACCTTGGAGGTCTTCTAGTCCAACCCCCTGCTTAGCAAGAAACCCTATACCACAGGGATAGAATCAAGATCACAGGAAGTATTAATATCATTATATAACGCCTTAGTAAGGCCACACTTGGAATACTGCATTCAATTTTGGTCACCACGATATAAAAAAGATGTGGAGACTCTAGAAAGGGGTGCAGAGAAGAGCAACAAAGAGGATTAGGGGATTGGAAGCTAAAACTACCGAAGGACTGAGTATGTCTAGTTTAATGAAAAGAAGGACCAGGGGTAACATGATAGCAGTGTTCCCATATCTCAGGGGTTGCCACAAAGAAGAGGGAATCAAGCTATTCTCCAAAGCACCTGAGGGCAGGACAAGAAACAATGGGTGGAAACTAATCAAGGAGAGAAGCAACTTAGAACTAAGGGGAAATTTCCTAACAGTGAGAACAATGAATCAGTGGGACAACTTGCCTCCAGAAGTTGTGTATGCCCCAACACTGGAAGTCTTTAAGAAGATGTTGGATAGCCATTTGTCCGAAGTGGTGTGGGGTTTCCTGTCTAGGCAGGGGGTTGGACTAGAAGACCTCCAAGGTCCCTTCCAACTCTGTTATTCTATTCTATTCAATGCTGCTGGAGAGTAGATTTTAGTCAACCTTAGGAGAAACATTTTGAGCGTTCTCTTAATTTTAGAGACAATTTGTCTTTCAGAGGTCTCAAAGCAGAAAATGAATGAAAATGCATGGCGATTTAGAAGGGCCATAAGAGGTTGGACTAGATAACCAAATTTCTTATTTCATAATTCATAGAAGTAATAGTGCAACTTCTAAGTCTATGATTTTATAATTTTGCAGATAGTCCTAGACTTATAACAGTTCATTTAGCAATCATTCAACGTTACAATGGCTAAGTGTCTCATTTGGTAAGTGCGTTTTGTTCCATTTGACAAACTTTCTTGCCACCGTTGTTGAGTGAATCACTGCCATTGTTAAGTGAGGAACACGGTTGTTAAGTGAATCTGGCTTCCCCAGTCACTTTGTTTGTAGAAGGACGCAAAAGATGATCACATGGCTGTGGGACACTGCAACCCGTTATAATTATGAGTCAGATCACAAATCTGAATATTGATTTTATTTATTTTATTTATTTTATTTTATTAAATTTATACCCCGCCCTTCTCCTTGTTAGGACCCAGGGTGGCGCACAGGCATTATATAAAACCATAAATACAATATACATCAATTAAAAATATATTAAATTAATTAAATTAATTCACCCGTGCTAAAACCCGTTATGATCACATGAACATGGGGCATGGACTGGTCGTAAGTGTGAAAAACGATCACACTTTGTTCAATGCCAGTGTAACATGGAACGGTCACTAAACAAACTGTTGTAAATCAAGGACTACATGTACTGGAGCTTTAGGCTAGATTATGTAATCCGAAAGCACCTTAATGGAAGCCAGTCAATTTAGCTTGGCAATATTTGCTAATTTCAGAAGTGAGAAATTTGCTGTCATATTATTTCATCTTCTTCCAGCACAGATGTTTCCAAACACCATTAGAGGTATAACTAAATCCATTGGTAAAGGCAAAGGTTCCCCCCCCACATATGTGCTAGTCGTTTCCGACTCTAGGGGGCGGTGCTCATCTCCGTTTCAAAGCCAAAGAGCCAGCGCTGTCCGAAGACGTCTCCATGGTCATGTGGCCGGCATGACTAAATGCTGAATGCGCATGGAACGCTGTGACCTTCCCACCAAAGATGGTCCCTATTTTTCAACTTGCATTTTTAACATGCTTTCGAACTGCTAGGTTGGCAGGAGCTGGGACAAGTAATGGGAGCTCACTCCGTTATGCGGCATTAGGGATTCGAACCGCCAAACTGCCGACCTTTCTGATCGACAAGCTCAGCGTCTTAGCCCCTGAGCCACTGCATCTCAAATCCATATAAAATGATAAACCGATTTACTTAAAAAGGATTTTAAATGTAGTTTGTTTGTTTGCTTTACAGAGTACGCTCGATTTGAGGCCAAAATCCATGATCTGCGCGAACAGATGATGAATCACAGCATGAGTTCCGGGTCAGGCTCCCTGCGAACCAATCAAAAGCGTTCTCTCTATGTCAGGTAGGCGGACCAAATGCTGCCATTGGCCAGTGAGCCCTGTCGGGTGGAAACTACATCCAAAATGGCGCGTCGTCTTCTTAGATTTCTTTTTGACGTTGTAGAAATGAGGCGGAAAGGACTGGAAAAGGCTGTCGTTTAAACAGGAAAAATAATCGAACGAAGAAAGAATTGTCAACCGTTTCCCTTCTTGAGTTATTATAGGCCAAGGATGGCGAACCTTTTTTTGGCTTGCGTGCCAAAAGCGGGGGGAGCGCAGGGGGGGTTCGTGCATGGCGTGCCACACCCATAAGACTTTGCGCACGACCCCAGTGAGCATGCACGCACAACCAGCGCTCCCCCCTTCCATTTTTGACGTGCTTTTTTCACCCTCCCCTGGCCCCAGAGGCTTTATTGGCTGGGGAGGGTGAAAACAGCCCTCCCCCAGAGGCCCTCCAGAAGCTTCAGGAGCTTCCCTGAAACCTCCTGAGTGCGAAAAACCGGCCCCACAGGCAAACCGGAAGTTCGGGAACAGACTTCCGGTTTGCTCATAGGGCCGGTTTTAGCCCTCCGGGGTGTTTAGGGGCCTTCAGGAGACTTCTTGAAGGCTCCGGAGTGGGAAAAATCAGCCCTACGGGCAAACTGGAAGTTCGGGAACAGACTTCCGGTTTGCTTCTAGGGCCGGTTTTAGCCCTCCGGAGTGTTCAGGAGCTTCCAGGAGGCTTCGGAAGGCAAATAACAACCCTACGAGCAAACCGGAAGTCCATTCCTGAACTTCCGGTTTGCCCGTAGGGCCGGTTTTAACCCTCCGGAGTGTTCAGGGGCCTTCAGGAGACTTCTTGAAGGCTCCGAAGTGCAAAAAATCAGCCCTACAGGCAAACTGGAAGTTCGGGAACAGACTTCTGGTTTGCTCATAGGGCCGGTTTTATCAATCAATCAATCAATCAATTTTAATTTGTAGACCGCTCCCTCTCCCCACAGGGACTCGGGGCGGTGCACAGGAAGAATAAAAACCACAAATATACAAACATATTTAAAACAAAATTAAACTTAGTACCTGTGCTAAAAATCCATTAAAACTAAACTAAACTAAAATGACATTCCCAATAATAAATATAATAAAACCCAATAGACAGAGAGACTACCCTAGGCCGGCCAGACAGAAAAAGTGTGTTTTTAATTTTAGACGGAAGGAGCGGAGGTCCGTGGTCGTTCTAATGTCGGGGGGAAGGTCATTCCAGAGGGCTGGGCCCGCCACAGAGAGAGCCCTTCCCCTGGGTGTCGCCCGCTGACAAAGCCTAGTGGACGGCACCCGGAGAAGTCCCTCTCTGTGGGAGCGAATCGGCCGTGAGGATGTATGAGGCAGGATCCGATCCCGCAGATAGCTAGGTCCCGAGCCATGGAGGGCTTTAAAGATGATGACTAACACCTTGAAGCGCACCCAGAAGACGACAGGCAGCCAGTGCAGCTCGCGAAAGAGCGGTGTTACATGGGTAAACCTTGAGGTTCCCATAATTGCTCGCGCGGCTGCATTCTGGACTAGCTGAAGTCTCCGGGTGCACCTCAAGGGGAGCCCCATGTAGAGAGAGTTACAATAGTCCAGTCGGGATGTCACGAGCGCATGAGTGACTGTGCGAAGGGCGTCCCGATCCAATAGGGGGCGCAATTGGCGAACCAGGCGAACCTGGTAAAACGCCCTCCTGGCCACGGCTGTCACTTGATCTTCCATGGACAGCAGGGCATCCAGGAGGACACCCAAATTGCGCGCCCCATCCACAGGGGCAAGATGTTCGCCCCCTATGGCCAGCGATGGAGTGAGCTGGTTGAATCGGGCAGCCGGAAACCACAGCCACTCGGTCTTGGTCGGGTTGAGCCTGAGTCCGTTACTTCCCATCCAGATCCGCACGGCTTCCAGGCACTGGCACATCACCGCTACGGCATCGTTGGGGTGGTTTGGGGTAGATATATACAGCTGAGTGTCATCAGCGTAGAGATGGTACTCTACCCCGAAACCACGGATGATCTCACCCAGCGGCTTCATGTATGTGTTGAACAGGAGAGGCGAGAGAACCGACCCCTGAGGCACCCCACATGTGAGGGGTCTCGAGGTCGATCTCTGCTCTCCTGCCAACACAAATTGCGATCGGCCAGAGAGGTAGGAGGAGAACCACCGTAAAACGGTGCCTCCCACCCCCAACCCCCCCAGCCGATGCAATAGGATACCATGGTCGATGGTATCGAAAGCCGCCGAGAGGTCTAATAGGACCAGGATGGAGGAACAACCCCCATCTCTGGCCCTCCAGAGATCATCGACCAACGCGACCAATGCCGTCTCGGTGCTATGCCCGGGCCGAAAGCCGGACTGGCGCGGGTCTTTAGCCCTCCGGAGTGTTCAGGAGCTTTCAGGAGGCTTCGGAGGGCAAATAACAACCCTACGAGCAAACCGGAAGTCCATCCCTAAACTTCCGGTTTGCTCGTAGGGCCGGTTTTAGCCCTCCGGTGTGTTAAGGGGCCTTCATGAGACTTCTTGAAGGCTCCGGAGTGCGAAAAATCAGCCCTACGGGCAAACTGGAAGTTCGGGAACAGACTTCCGGTTTGCTCCTAGGGCCAGTTTTAGCCCTCCGGAGTGTTCAGGAGCTTTCAGGAGGCTTCGGAGGGCAAATAACAACCCTACGAGCAAACCGGAAGTCCATCCCTAAACTTCCGGTTTGCTCGTAGGGCCGGTTTTAGCCCTCCGGTGTGTTAAGGGGCCTTCATGAGACTTCTTGAAGGCTCCGGAGTGCGAAAAATCAGCCCTACGGGCAAACTGGAAGTTCGGGAACAGACTTCCGGTTTGCTCCTAGGGCCAGTTTTAGCCCTCCGGAGTGTTCAGGAACTTTCAGGAGGCTTCGGAGGGCAAGTAACAACCCTACGAGCAAACCAGAAGTCCATTCCTGAACTTCCGGTTTGCCCATAGGGCCGGTTTTTCACGCTTCAAGGAAGCCTCCCGAGGGTGAAAAATGGCCTCAAAAGGCCAAAATCAGCTGGCCAGCATGCGCATGCGTGCTGGCCAGCTGACAGGGCAACGCCTCGTGTGCCCTGACAAATGGCTATGCGTGCCACCTGTGGCACGCGTGCCATAGGTTCGCCATCCCAGTTCTAGGCAGTGTTCAACTTACATCCCCAACTGAGCCCTCCCTCCCTCTCCCCTCCCTCTCCCTCTGCCAGCTCCTTTCCCTCTCCCCCCTCGGAGCGCTCTGGTTGCCTTGATGCTGACCCTGAACTCCCACGCCACCGCCTCCTTCCGATTCAGCTGCTGTAGGGGCCGGCGGTGGACAGACCCACAACATACGTTTTCAGTGGTTTACAGAATTTCATCAGGGTGGAAGCCATACAGATCTCCGGGGCAATATTCTACCCGAGGGTAGGCACTATGACCCACCGAGCGCATTGATAAATGACATCGTTTAATTGATGGCACCAGAAGCCGATTGCACTAGAAATTCCTAGCAGTAAAAGTGGAAGCAATTATCCCGAGAATTGGTGGACCCACATTTTCTTGCAATGTGTGAAGCAGGCGTTAGGTAGACATAATAATGCTTGTATCTGCACTCCCTTCGCTGTGTAGGATGCTGAACTCCGTGGCCTAAAATTGTTCCTTCTAGCTCTGTTTCTATAAATTAAAGAATCTTAATTTCCCTTGAGTGAGGAGTGTGGTACGGCAAGATAGGAAAGTACAGCAAGAGAGAAAAGAACATTTTCCTCCCCAGAGGCATAGTTCTAGAAAGCAGAATAACGGAATAATAAGAGTTGGACGGGATCTTGGAGGTCTTCTAGTGCAGCGGTTCACCCACTGGGGGTCCCTGGACCTCTGGTGGTCGGTGAGAAAATGTCGGTGGTCCGCCGAAAAGTTATTTGCATTTTTTGTATTGCACGGAATCAGGCATCAAAGTGAATCGTCATAATGGAGAACGCATGGAATTTAGCTGCAGATGGGGAAGCAGAACTAAAAATAGAGGCGCTCTCAGCGCAATCAAGGCAGAAACTTTTAAATTGTGTAGCGTTCATACATGCGTGGCACACGCTCAACTATAAGGAGGGCAGTGGGCACAAAATATCTTCAGAACAGAGAAGTAAAGAGTTCTAGAGCAGCGGTCACCCACTGGTGGTCCCCGAGAAAATGTTGGTGGTCCGCATAAAAATTATTTGCATTTTTTATATTGCACTAACTCAAGGGACCTCAAACTATGGCCCCTGGGCTGGATATATGTAATGAACGCTTGTGTTGCTGGAGAGAGTTTCCCTCTTTGGGGTCTTTTTGTGTGGGGCAGAGGGGGCAGAAATTCTGACTTGGGGTCTGCATCAGCCTCCTGGTGGGGGGGCTTTGGGCGATGGCTGGAGGGAAGTGCCGTTGGTGGCGAAGAGCTAGAGAGCCTCATTCCAGTGGGACTGCCTCATGGCCTGGAACTGGCTGACCATCTCAGCCCGCTGAGCCTCCAGGCACCAGTACCTGGCCTTGCACTCCCACAGGTCTTCCCTCTGCTTGGAAAGCCTATGCTCCTAGTCCTCAGTGAGGTGCTTCTGCTGAGCCTCCTTCTCGGTCAGCTCCAATTTGAACTGAGCTCTTTGGCCAACTCTTTCTCGTGGTGGCTGCTTAGCTCCAGCAACTGCTTCCTGTTGGGGCCCTAAGGAGCCCCATACATCCCTTCGTCCGCTCCGCTCCCACAGAGAGGGTCTTCTCCGGGTGCCGTCGGCGGGGCAATGCCGGTTGGCGACACCCAGGGGAAGGGCCTTCTCTGTGGCGGGCCCGGCCCTCTGGAACGACCTACCCCCCCCCGACCTTCGCACTATCTCGGACCTCCACCTCTTCCGCCAACGTCTTAAGACGTATTTATTTCAGCAAGCCGGCCTAGGATAGCCCCCCGTTTCTGACTTTTTAAAAATAAATTATAATTTGGGAAGGTTTTTAACATGGGTTTTAGCACGGGTTAACTAATTTAATATATTTTAATTGATATTTATTGTATTTTAATAATGCCTGTGCGCCGCCCTGGGTCCTAACAAGGAGAAGGGCGGGGTATAAATTTAATAAAATAAATAAATAAAATAAGGGGAGGAGTGAGTAGAGGCTGGCGAGGCACCCCTTGATGTGAGTGACATCCAGTTGGCCACACCCATCCAGTCACATGACCGCCTAGGCACGCCCACCCAGCTGGTCATTAGGCAGATCATATTAGTGGTCCGCGGGATTTAAAATTATGAATTTAGTGGTCCCTGAGGTCCAGAAGGTTGGTGACTTCTGTTCTAGTGCAACTCAAGCAGGGTTATTTTCCATATTTGCTTTTTGGATTGTAAGGACTAAAAATAATACTCCAGCAGGCAAATGATTGTCTAATCCTTTCTTTAAAATATCCAAGTTGGAGCACCCACAGGTTCTGAAGGCAAATCGTTCCACTGATTATTTGTTCTCACTGTCAGGAAATTTCTCCTTAGTTCTAGGTTGCTTCTCTCCTTGATTAGTTTCCACCCATTGTTTCTTGTCCAGCCCTCAGGTGCTTTGGAGAATAGTTTGACTCCCTCTTCTTTGTGGCAGCCTCTGAGATATTGGAAGACTGCTTGGGAAAAGATAGTGATTTCTATAGATAGTCCATCTGTTGACAGCACTTGTTCTATTACTATTGAGTGAGGTACCACCTATACCAGGGGTCTGCAAAGTCGGCTCTTTTAAGACTGGTGGACTTCAACTCCCAGAATTCCCCAGCCAGCATAGCTGGCTGGGGAATTCTGGGAGTTGAAGTCCACCAGTCTTAAAAGAGCCGACTTTGCAGAGCCCTGACCTATACTATACCTATGCATTTTGTTTTTCTTGCCTAACTGTACAAACTTACTTGTTTCACCACTGAATGTCCTTTCTTTAATTTCTTATTTTCTTTTTGCATATTTTGGACCATAAACATTTTAAAAAATGAACTATTTAAAAAAAAGAATCTTCTCAAACTCCACAACTTGAAAGCATCCATTCTCCAGCACTCAGCCTTCCTTGTGGTCCAATTCTCCCACTTAGCTCTATTACCCCTTTAATATAGGTTGCATCAACAGAGGGAGGGAATCGCCCTGGGTCCTTTTGGAGAAGGGCGGAATATAAATCGAATAAAATAAAATAATAATAAAGATCACGTGAAGGGTTAATACCGCTTTATAAGGCCTTGGGAAGGTCACACTTGGAATGTGGCATCCAGTTTTGGTCGCCACGATGTAGAAAAGATGTGGAGACTCTAGAAAGAGTTCAGAGAAGAGCAACCAAGAGGATTAAGGGACTAGAGGCTAAAACATATGAAGAACGGTTGCAGGAACTGGGTATGTCTAGTTTAATGAAAAGAAGGACTAGGGGAGACATGATAGCAATCTTCCAATATCTCAGAGGCTGCCACAAAGAAGAGGGAGTCAAGCTATTCTCCAAAGCACCTGAAGGCAGGACAAGAAGCAATGGGTGGAAACTAACCAAGAAGAGAAGCAACCTAGAACTAAGGAGAAACTTCCTGACAGTTAGAACAATGAATCAATGGAACAGCTTGTCTCCAGAAGTTGTGAATTCTCCAACGCTGGACGTTTTTAAGAAGATGTTGGATAACCATTTGTCTGAAGTGGTGTAGGGTTTCCTGCCTAAGCAGGGGGTTGGACTAGAAGACCTCCAAGGTCCCTTCCAACTCTGTTATTCTATTCTATTCAAATATAATGGGTTGTAGAAGGGCTATAAGAGGTTGGACTAGATAACCAAATTTCATAATACAGAGAAGTAATCGTACTTCTTCTAAGTCTATGATTTTATCATTCTACAGGTAGTCCTCGACTACCTGCAGAATTCTTTAGTTCCATTTAGTGATCATTCAATGGCTACGTGAGTCATTTGTTAAGTGGGTTTTGCCCCATTTTATGACTTTTCTTGCCACCGTTGTTGAGCGAATCACTGGAGGTTTTTAAGAAGATGTTGGATATCCATTGGTCTGAAGTGGTGTGGGGTTTCCTGCATAAGCAGGGGGTTGGACTAGAAGACCTCCGAGGTCCCTTCCAACTCTGCTATTCTATTCTGTTCTGTTCTATTTTTTTCTCTTCTCTTCTCTTCTCTTCTCTCCTCTCCTCTTCTCTTCCACTCCACTCCACTCCACTCTGAAATGGTGTAGGGTTTCTTGCCTGAGCAGGAGGTTGGACTAGAAGGCCTCCAAGGTCCCCTCCAACTCTGTTATTCTATTCAAATAGCTCTTCCCGTGCTTTCACCTGGAGAGACAGATCCCTACTGCTTCTTCTTTGGTTCAAGCATCTCGATGATTAGGGATGGAAGGAAGGCAATTTTCGCCCAGCATCACCTTTTCCCTGCAGTGATGATTGCTTATGGTGGAACTAATGCAGTTGATGACCTTACACAGATCCAATTAAGCCCGGGCTTTTAAGAATATGTCAGCATGACAGGGAGAGGGAAAGGAGAGCACCCAGTTGGGAGAAGAACACTGCCAAAAAGTTTAGAGCCAAGATTAATTGTGTTATTTTGGCTGGTAGTGGATGGGGAGGGTCAGGAGAATTAATCAGCAGTGGTTCTTCAAAGCATTAGTAGGGCAGAACATGATTAAACTGAACACCGCCCATTGAGCGGGTAAGGCAAACAGACCTTGGGAGAATCTGCCTAAGGCCACGTTTCTCAACCTTAACAGAATGACAGAGTTGGAAGGGACCTTGGAGGTCTTCTAGTCCAACCCTCTGCTTAGGCAGGAAACCCTACACCACTTCAGACAAATGGTTGTCCAATGTCCTTCTTAAAAAACCTCCAGTGATGGAACGCCCACACCTTCTGAGGGAAAGCCAACAATTAATTGGCTTTAATTAAATCTCTCCTTGATTCTAAGTTGCTTCTCTCCTTGATTGGTTTCCATCCATTGCTTCTTGACCTGCCCTCAGGGGCTTGGGAGAATAGCTTGACTCCCTCTTCTTTGGGGCAGCTCCTGATATATTGGAAGACTGGTACCCTACCATCCCCTAGTCCTTCTTTTCATTAAATCAGACATACCCAAATTCCTGCAATCAAATTTTACCGAAGTTAAAAATGTAAAGGTTCCCCTCACACATATGTGCTAGTCGTTCCCAACTCTAGGGGGCAGTGCTCATCTCCATTTCAAAGCTAAAGAGCCAGCGCTGTCCGAAGACATCTCTGTGGTTATGTGGCCGGCATGACTTACCGCCGAAGGTGCATGGAATCCCATCAAAGGTGGTCCCTATTTTTCTACTTGCATTTTGTACGTGCTTTCGAACTGCTAGGTTGGCAGAAGCTGGGACAAGTCACGGGAGCTCGCTCCATTACACGGCACTACGAATTCGAACCGCTGAAATGCCACAATTGAGCCCCAAATTTCTGTTGCTAAGTGAGACATCTGTTAAGTGAGTTTTGCTCCATCGCTGCAGTTGTTAGTAACACAGTTGTTAAGTGAATCTGGCTTCCCCCAGGGACTTTACTTGTTGGAAGCTGGCTAGAAACATTGCAAATGTCAATCACGTGACCCCAGGATGCTGCAACCATGGTAAATACATGCCGATTGCCAAGAACCCAAATTTTGATCATGTGACTGGGACACACATAATTTGGGACAATGATAAGAACATAGTCATAACTACTAGACCGAACTGGCTTCTCTTCTCTTCTCCCCTCTGCTCTCCTCTTCTTCCTTCTCCTTCCCCCTTCTCTCTTCTCTTCTTTTCTTCCCCTCTCATCTCCTCTCCTTTCCTTCTTCCCTTTCCTTCCCTTTCCCTTCTCCTTCCTACTCTACTCTACTCTCCATTCCTCCCCTCTCTCCTTCCTTCCCTCTCCTCTCCTCTCCTTTCTTCTCCTCCCCTTCTCTCTTCTCTTGTCCTCTCCTCTTCTTCCTTCTTCTCACTCCTTCTCTCTTCTTCTCCTCATTTACTCTTCTTTCCTTCTTCCCTTTCCCTTCTCCTTCCTACTCTACTCTACTCTACTCTACTCTACTCTACTATACTATACTATACTATACTATACTATACTATACTATACTATACTATACATTCCTCCCCTCTCTCCTTCCTTCCTTCCCTCTCCTCTCCTTTCCTCTCCTCCCCATTCTCTCTTCTCCTGTCCTCTCCTCTTCTTCCTTCTCCTCACTCCTTCTGTCTTCTCTTCTCCTCCTCTTGTCTACTCTCCTTTCCTTCTTCCCTTCCCTTTCCCCTTCTCCTTCCTACTCTACTCTACTGTACTCTCCACTCCTCCCCTCTTTCCTTCCTTCCTCCCTCCCCTCCCTCCCCTCTCCTCTAGATAGAATGAACAATATTTTCATTTCTAAGTTGAACTTGAACCAGCAGGCTTTTAAGAGATCATTCAATGATAAATACAATGGTCTTTCAGAAGATCAGTATAGCAGTATGTATAAGAAACATTGGCGTGGCCTGAATGATGAGCTTTACCTGGACAGGTGTGTCTACATAAACCATATTCTGGTTTCTTCAGCCACTCTGGCCCTTGAAGGCCAGGGACTAATGAATGAGAAGGATGCACTGTCAGTGGTTTCAATCAATCACTAGCTGCTCGGTCGATTCCAGTTCTAGCCTCGTTCTCACCACCATCGATTGTACACCAAGATATGTGGAGAGAAGATAGAAAACACTCGTTTAAAACTGGAACAGCTAAAGGATGAATCTAGGTTGTCTCCATAGTGAGCCGAGGATGAGACAAAAGGTTGTAGCATGAGATCATGTCTCCTAAACAGGGTTAAGGGGGAAACTTCATGCTTTGTTTAGCACAAAGTGCCTAAGAGCTCATAATTTTTCTGACGGAAAAAGAATCCACTTAACTGTTTGTATCAGGACAGAATAAATTCAGGACAAGTAGTCCCCGGTTTGCCACTTACTACGAGGACAAGTAGTCCTCAACATGTCACTTACTGACGATTCAAAACTATGTCAAATGTCAGTTAATGTCCTCTGCCACCTTATCCTTGCTTCTGCTTCGTTGCTATGGGGTGATGGACTGCCATGAACTGTGGGGAAGGGGAGCGAAGGGCTGGAAGACCTGGGGAAAACGAAAGTAAGTGCTATATCTTCTTGAGATGCTGCCTCAAGGTTGTAGAAAGGATGATGTAATCAGGGAAACTGGTTAGCTCAAGGCATAGAGAAGCCTGCTTCGAATGCTGGAGAGCACCAGTTCAAATCCCTGTAGGGAAGTATGGCCAGCTGATGAGGGCTAAGGAGCCCGAAATGGATCCATCCTGGTCTCTTAATTAATTATTATTAATCATCCCTTAAAGAAATTTAACATATATATATATATATATATGAAATCTCATTCATCATCTTCAGGCTGGTGCTTCCGGCTTGGTGCTTCCAGGAGCAATATATATATATATATATGTTCCACAACCAGGAGCAATATATATATATATATATATATATATATATATATATATATATATATATATATATATATATATATATATGTTCCACAACAAATATAGAGCAATGATAGATGACAGACAGACAGATAATCTAATCTATCTATCATCTATCTATTCTCTCTCATAATTGTGAGTGTGTGTGTGTGTATGAGCTAGCTAGAGAGATGAGATGATAGATAGAAAGACACAGAGAGAGAGAGATGATAGATCAGTGTTTTTCAACCTTTTTTGTGCAAAGGCACACTTTTTTCATGAAAAAAATCACGAGGCACACCACCACCATTAGAAAATGTTAAAAAAATTTAACTCTGTGCCTATATTGACTATATATAAAGTAATTCTCTTGAATAGGAATCAAATAAACACAAAGAAATTATTTTATAATTACTTTATTATGAAATAATAAAGTATTTTATAATTGTTCATATTTCTGTTTACTTACTCAGTGCGAAACCTGGGCCTGTTTGGCTGAACACAAAGCTGATATTCTGGCAGGATTTTTTCCCACGGCACACCAGACAATATCTCATGGCACACTAGTGTGCCACGGCACAGTGGTTGAAAAACGCTGTGATAGATTATCTATCTATCATATCTATGCCTATTTATCTCTCTCATAATATATATATATCAGCTAGGCTAAATAGATAGATGAGACAGATAGAAGAGACAGATACAGAGATGTGTGTGTGTGTGTGAGAGAGAGAGAGAGAGAGAGAGAGAGAGAGAGAGAGAGAGAGAGAGAGATGAGAGATGAGAGATGATAGAAAATAGTAGGTAGGTAGCAGTGGTGGGTTTCTGCAGGCTCGCACCTACTCGCAAGAGCCGGATGGTGAAATTTAGAGAGACGGTGAGAGGAGGTTCCACCGGCGGACCCAGAAGTAAGTCTGGCCTGCTGCTGCCGGTAACCCAATGGGAAGGAAAGGAAAGGAAGGCCGAAAGTAAGAAAGGAAAGGAAAGGAAAGGAAAGAAAGAGAATTTATCATCACAATTGAGCCCAAAGTTTTGGTTGCTAAGCAAGAGCATTGTTAAATGAGTTTCATTACATTTTACAAGTTGGCCACTCCCACCCTGTCACATGACTGCCAAGCCACGCCCACAAAATAGGCCACACCTAGAGAGTAGGTTCTAAAAAAATTTGAAACCACAGGTAGGTAGGTAGGTAGGTAGGTAGGTAGAGAGAGTGAGAGAGAGAGAGAGATTCTGTTATTCTTTCCCTAATGCTCAGCATGTGAATTCGCAATGAAAGAAGTAGGCGTTAATATACTTTATGCAATTTTTTTTTAAAGGGTCCTCAAAGTTTTCAATTTGACTCCATTTTCGGGATAATAAATGTGCCACATGGTGCTGTCAGCAGTACATGCACTTTAGTGAACTGCTGAAAATAGAGCTCCCGCAGTGCCTTTTGCTAACAGCTGGTGGGAACTTGAGTCAGAAAATAGCTATTACGGATTAAGTCTGGAGGAAGATCACCAACGATGCCAGACAACCTAATTTTATTTTTATTTTATTTTTATTTTTTGGGGGGAGGTGCCAAGAACAAATGTAAATTAATTGCACCTTTCTACCCTGTCTTCTTTCAGGAGGCCAGATCTGGGGAGCTAATTTTGCAAAAGATTTAACAGATGCATTCTAGGATGTTGTTAAGTTTTAGTGCCTGAAATACACGCGGCTCACAAGCATTCATTTAGCGACCGTTTGACGTTACAGTGGCACTGAAAATAGTGACTTTAAGAACAGGGGTAGGTTCCGGCAGTCACCACCGCCGGTTCACTTGTGGGTGCGCGGCACATTAATTTAATTTAATTTAATTTAATTTATTTCAATTTATATACCGCGCCTTCTCCACCAAAATGGACCCAGGGCGGTGCACAGGAATTTAAAACGAACAATAATAAAATACAATAAATACAATAAATAGGTAAAAAAGAAGAATTAAATCACAGCCTGTGCTAAAATTCCCCCTAAAAATCTAACATCCATTTACGTGTTTGGCAGAGGCTATATTACAAAAGTCTAAATTATTATGCAAGACCAGCTTGCTGAAAAAAATATGTTTTAAGTGAACGGCGAAAGAGGGGAAGGTCCGTGATAGTGCGAAGTTCGGGGGGTAGGTCTGCGCATGTTAGGATATTCAGCCTTATATTGGGTTGACAATATATATGAGCCTATGTTCTTAAGGAGTTATGTAGCTTTAAGAACTGTTTGAATTTTGATTGGCTGTGCTAATCAGCTCCACCATATAAGCAAGGTCAGGAACACAATCAGTTCCCTGTTCGATTCCTTGTGATTCCTGTGCTGAAGCTGTGAAGAAGGAGGAGGATTTGTTTTGCATCACTGTGAGATAACTCTGTGGTGAGGGAAGGACTGCTATTTGTTTGATAAGTTAGTCGGGAAAAGTATTTTAGTTGCTACAAAGTAAAGACTATTTATTTTCTTACTATCACTGTTTTAGAGTTTGTTTGTGGTTACAGCAACGTATCTCTTTACTGTCCGGTGAATTACACTATTCCGCATTTATTTGCTAACACTGGTTAAGGGACCAGAGTTGTAACACTGGTTCTGAACCCAGAGTTGCTAACAGCGCATGCGCAGAAGCGAAAAACAAGATGGCGGCTGCCTCCCAGAGAACCAGTTCGGGGTATGTGGCAGACCTAGATCGCTGCCAGTTCCAGCGACCCAGGCCGCCAAACCACTACAGGTTCAGCCGAACCAGTCCGAACTGGTAGGAACCCACCACTGCTTATGATGGTTGCGGCAATCTCTATGATTATGTGATCAAAATTTGGGCCCTTGGCAACTGGCTCCTATTTATGACGGTTGTAGAGTTCTGGAGACAGGTGGTCCCCCTTTGCGACCTTCTGACAAGCGAAGTCAAGGGGGAAGCCAGATTCACTTAACAACCGGCTTACTAACGTAGCAATGGCACACTTGTGGCCTGAAAATGGTAGAATGCAAAACTCACTTAACAACGGTTTAACAGATTATTAGAGTTGGAAGGAAGGGGCCTTTCAGGTCATCTACTCCAACCCTCCTGCCCAAGCCGGAGATCCTACAGCAGTTTCTGACCGATGGCAGTCCAGTCTCTCCTTGAAAGCCTCCAGGGATGAAGCTCCCACAACCTCTGAAGGCAACTTCTGTTCCATGGGTTGATTGTTCTCCCTGTCAGAAAATTCCTCCTTATTTCCAGGTTGAATCTCTCCTTGGTCAGTTTCCATCCATTATTCCTTGTCTGGTCTTCAGGTACTTTGAAAAATAGCTTAACCTCCTCTTCTCTGTGGCAGCCACTCAAATATTGGAAGACTGCTATCCTGTCTCCCCTGGTCCTTCTCTTCACTTGGTTAACAACAGAAATTTTGGGCGCAGTTGTGTCGTAGATTGAAGACTACCTGTATTTAGCTTGATTTGTTGTATGGGGGGAAAAAGGAGCAGGGTTTTGATAGTGCAATACCAGCCGCCATCTTGTCTCCTTTGACTTCCTTTGTTGATATCCTTCTTACCAGGCCAGATTTTACAAGGCATTTTTTGGGGGGGAAACTTGACATAATTCTCAACTTACGATAAACCCTCCTCCAAATGGTACTTATGGCCTTTTTTAATGACCAAAGTTTTATGGATAAATTCTGTGCCACGTTTTGGGCACAGAATGTATAGCCATTTACCCTCATTCCCATGGTCATATGACTGCCCTTTATTACATTTTGTGACAAAATACCGCCGTTTATTTCGCTTTTCAGCAAAAAAAATGCCCCGGAGCAAACCTTACTTCACGACCTTGGATTCGGTTAAAGACTGAGGTGGTTTGTTTAATGACAGCTGCAAAATTGGGTCGGTCACAGGATGACCCACTTTATGACGATTGTGATATATGACTGTGATGACGGTCGCAGGTTGAGGACATCAGTGAGGCAGACGAACAGCTGGAGCCTGTTCCCAGTGTGTGCATGCGCAGAGTTGCCAGACGAAGAGAACAACTAAAGAACAGGGGTTGACTTGGGAGGAAGGCCACAGGTGGACGATGAATGCCCCACCCTCCCAGAGGAAATAAAAGAGGAGCGAAAGGGGAGTGGAGTTTGCAGGAGACCATTAGTTCATTCCTGCATTCTTGCCAAGTATTGCGGCATCTGAAAGATATCGGCCTGGCTGCTCTCCAAGCCTGATAAAGGTCGATAATTGTGACCTATTTTGAAAGACTGTGGGAGAGGAAAGACTTTGCTGGAGAGGAATTCACTGTAAATTAAATAAAAGGGATTTATCGGGACAAGGACTCCGCTTCCTGCTGTTGGGAAAGCCTAGGTCAAAACAGGCTGCTTCGTCACTGAAGGATTTAAAAAAAAGAGACTGGAGAACCATTTGTCTGAAATGATAGGGTCTCCTGCTCGAGGAGGGGTTTGGACTAGAAGACCTCCGAGGTCCCTTCCAGCTCTTATTATTCTATGTTCTATTTCATCGCTGCCTCCTTATCCTCTCTCGCAAGTGAAATCTTCCCCTCCCCCAACTCTGTTGACTGCAAGCAATCTATTGTATGGTTTATTTCTGCCTGGATGATTATTTGATATACATACATACATATGCTGGTCTTGTTGTATTCGGGTCTTTTCCCGTTTAAGATTGAGATTGTCTTTGCAACGTTTCGGCGAGGTCTCACTCGCCATCTTCAGGCTGGCGTCTGTGGCTTCGCAGCTGCCGTCTTTCTATAAATCTTGGGGGTGGGGTGGGTGGGTGGAGTGCTGGCTTTGTTGCTGTGAGTGGGTTGATTGGCTGTGTAGTTGCATCATGATTGGTAGATTGGTGCTGATTGGTGCTATCACTGTGTTCATTGTTCTTTTGTATTGTAACAGACCAATGAACAAAAGAACAATGAACACAGGAGACCTTGAAGACAACAAGACCAGCATACCTACATACCTACACCTGTTAAAATCTACAAAAACAAATATATCCCGTGTAAGAATGAGATTGTCTTTGCAATGTTTCGGCAAGATCTCACTTGCCATCTTCAGGCTTCGGTCTGTGGCTACGAAGAAGCCACCCTTCCTTAAATCTTGGGGGGGGGGGAAATGGAGTGCGGACTCTGTTGCTGTTATTGATCAGCTCAAAAACCTAACACATATATATATGTATGTATGTACGTATGTATGTATGTATATGTTTTTGTAGATTTTCACGGGTGTAGGTATGTAGGTATGCTGGCATTGTTGTATTTGGGTCTTCTGTGTTCATTGTTCTTTTGTTTGTGTGTGTGTGTGTTAGGTTTTTGAGCTGATCAATAAATAAATAAGGGAGACTAGGATAGATCTATTTCAAGCTTTTTAGCTCTCATCAGCTAGCCATACACTTACTGGGATTTGAATATATATATATAATTGTTTCCACAACACCCTGTTAGGGCCCCAATTAAAGGAGGAAGCATACTGCTTTTCCTCCTGTCTCAGCTGACAAGAAGAGAACCTGGCTGGCTTAATGGCAAGGCTCTTGCCTGGCATGTAATACAGCCCTGGTTCGAATCCCAGTGAGGATATGGCTAGCTGATGAGAGCTAAAAAGCTCGAAATAGATCTATCCTAGTCTCCCTTACTTATTTATTGATCAGCTCAAAAACATCACACACACACACACACACACACACACACACATATATATATATATATATGCTAGTTTTTATGAGCTGATCAATAAATTTAAATTTGAGAGACCAAGATAGATCTATTTCGAGCTCATTAGCTCTCATCAGTTGACCGCACCCCACTGGGATTCGAACCGGGGCTGTAATGAATCCAAGGCAGAAGCCTAGTACTCCAGCCTAATCGGTTCTACCCTGTTTCATCAGCTAATCCAGGAGTATTTAGTATAGATAATTGTTACCACAACTTCCTGTAAGGGCCCCAATTAAGGGAGGAGACATGCTGTTTCCCTCTCTGCCTGTCGGCTCATCACCAGAGACCATCTAGACAGAGAACCATTTTTTAGTTACGTTGTGTAATATTTTTAGATATGTGCTAGTTTTTATGAGCTGATCAATAAATTTAAATTTGAGAGACCAAGATAGATCTATTTCGAGCTCATATATATATATATATGTTAGTTTTATGAGCTGATCAATAAATTAAATTAGAGAGACCAGGATAGATCTATTTCGAGCTTATTAGCTCTCATCAGCTGGCCATACCCTTTACTGGGATTCGAACCGGGGCTGTATTGCATGCCAGGCAAGAAGCCTAGCACTTCAGCCAAGCCGGCTCCCTTTATTGCAAGCGCTGAGATTATATTATATATAATTGTTTCCACAACACCCTGTTAGGCCCTAATCAAGGGAGGAAGCATACTGTTTCCTTTTCTGCCTTTCGGCTCATCACCAGAGACCATCTAGACAGAAAGCCATGAATTCCGTGGTGTAATTTGTGTAATTTTTTTATATGTGTGTTACGTGTATGTATATATTGCTATAGAAATAGATTTTTTTTCAACATCGTCTAAAAGCTAGCAGGAAGTGATCGTGGAGATTCCTTTCCAGCTGTGTGATTTAGGACCTTTTAAAGCTTCTGAAAATCTCCAAGGGCTATGTTTCTATTTTAGCGTTTCCCTCCTTCCATCTCGTTTTATCCTACCTAACTATAATTCTCCATTGTTCTTGTCTCTTGCCCATTAAAGGCAACAGCCCTGGAGTTTATTGATTAAGTGCTAAGATTTCCACAGCCTTCCATTTCAAATTGGCTCTGATCTGGAGAGGGTAGGAGAACCCGACATATAATAACTCTCCCCATTATATTTTAATAGGTCTGTTTTTTGGTCTGGGATGAAAAATATCGATGTGTTTGTGGGTTTGCTGCAAGGCTGCATTTTCCTTTGGAGGGGGCTTCCCTCGGTGGGTGGGAATTAGACCTAAGAGAGAGGTGGGACTCAAATAATTTAACATCCGGTTCTCTGTCCTAATGACTAGCTGGGTAGGTGGGGCTTGGTGATCATGTGATTGTGTGGGTGTGGCTAACTCAACGTCACTCACCTCGATGGGCGCTTCGCCTGAGCTGTGACAATGTCATAAAGGTTAACTGGAGAGGCAGTTTCTGTAAGCAGGGCAACAAAGATGAGGCTAGAAATAGCACCAGAATGTTTCCTTCCTGCCTTCCTTACAGGATTAGCCCTGGAAAGTGGAAGAAAACAAATGAGATTTCTTCCAACAACGGGATCTCCGAACTGCTTAGAAAGTTAACAACCGGTTCGCCCGAATAGATGCGAACCGGCTGAATCCCACCATTGCTAAGACTCCCTTTTGAAAAAGGTCTCGGTATGAAGCTCTGCCAAGCAGACGTTAAGAAGAGAATATTTGTAGCTCAGGGTGGGAAGGAGGAGACTGTGGGGCCCTTGGTGTCCTCTGAGTTGGATTGGTTCCTTGCAGACGTTTCATTACCTAACTAGGGAACATCATCAGAATTAGAAGGGTTGGCGGAGAGGAGGACGACTGTGGGCTCCTTTGAACTCCCTGAGCTTGGTGGTTTTCTTGCAGATGTTTCATTACCCAGCTAGGTAGCATCATCAGTGTTAGAAGGGAGTGGGGTTGGGGAAGTGGAGGAGCAAGAGGAGGAGGACGACTGTGGGGTCTTTGGCACTCTCTGAGCTTGGTGGTTTTCTTGCAGATGTTTCAGTATCCAGCTATGTAACATCATCAGTGTTAGAAGGGAGTGGGGTTTGTAGAGTGGAGGATGGAGGAGGAGGAGGAGGAGGAGGACGACGACGATGACGACTGTGGTGAAGGGAAGGGAAGGGAGAGAGGAAAGGAAGGGAAGGGAGAGAGGAAAGGAAGGGAGGGGAGAGAGGAAAGGGAGAGAGGAAAGGAAGGGAAGGGAGAGTAGAAAGGACGGGAAGGGAGGGGAGAGAGGGAAGGGAAGGGGGAGAGGAAAGGAAGGGAAGGGAAGGGAGAGAGGAAAGAAAGTGAAGGGAAGGGAGAGAGGGAAGGGAAGGGAGAGAGGGAAGGGAAGGGAAGGGAGAGAGGGAAGGAAGGGAAGGGAGAGAGGAAAGGAAGGGAAGGGAAGGGAGAGAGGAAAGGAAGGGAAGGGAGAGAGGAAAGGAAGGGAGGGGAGAGAGGAAAGGGAGAGAGGAAAGGAAGGGAAGGGAGAGTAGAAAGGACGGGAAGGGAGGGGAGAGAGGGAAGGGAAGGGGGAGAGGAAAGGAAGGGAAGGGAAGGGAGAGAGAAAAGAAAGTGAAGGGAAGGGAGAGAGGGAAGGGAAGGGAGAGAGGGAAGGGGAGGGAAGGGAGAGAGGGAAGGAAGGGAAGGGAGAGAGGAAAGGAAGGGAAGGGAAGGGAGAGAGGAAAGGAAGGGAAGGGAGAGAGGAAAGGAAGGGAGGGGAGAGAGGAAAGGGAGAGAGGAAAGGAAGGGAAGGGAGAGAGGAAAGGAAGGGAGGGGAGAGAGGAAAGGGAGAGAGGAAAGGAAGGGAAGGGAAGGGAGAGGAGAAAGGACGGGAAGGGAGGGGAGAGAGGGAAGGGAAGGGGGAGAGCAAAGGAAAGGAATGGAAAGGGATTTTTCTTTCTATTCATCTCTCTCTCTCTCCCTCCCTCCCTCACTCACTCACTCCCTCCTTCCTTCCCTCCCCCTCTCCTCCTAACCTACTGACAATCTCCACATGTCTTGATTGTCAGGAAAGGTCATCGTCTAAATGGCTTTGTTAAAAGAGTGAATTTGCCTGCCTCTGATTGGACTTTTCCGGGGGATATTTTTTCCTTTTTTGTATTTCTACCTGCTGCAATTGGGGATCTTGAGCAATCAGAAATCTGGCCATCCAGCCCAGAGCTCTGGTTCCATTAATGGACAGGTAGTAGTAAGCCTCCTTTGTCTGCTAGGAATAAAAACGAAGCTTCCCTACATCTCATTGCTTATTCCCATAAGGGACACAGTGGCTCAGTGGCTAAGACGCTCAGCTTGTCGATCAGAAAGGTTGGCAGTTCGAATCCCCAGCGCCACTTAATGGAGAAAGCTCCCATTACCTGTCCCAGCTTCTGCCAACCTAGCAGTTCAAAAGCAGGTAAAAACTGCAAGTAGAAAAATAGGAACCACCTTTGGTGGGAAGGGAACAGCGTTCCGCGCGCCTTCAGCGTTGAGTCATGCCAGCCACATGACCACAGAGACGTCTTCGGACAGCGCTGGCTCTTCGGCTTTGAGACGGAGATGAACATCGCCCCCTAGAGTCGGGAACAACTAGCACATATATGCGAGGGGGGAAACCTCACATCCCATTGCTTATTCCTACCATCTGATTTTCACTTTATCAAAACTCTTCGCCACCGAGGGAAGCCAACAATAGAGATTTGCCATTTCTCCCTGGAACCAGACATTGCTATTTCCAGCACAATAGTCCTGATTTTAGCCTGGCTCCTTTCTAAATCACAACAATTTCCCACCTTTTATTAAAGCCTGCAATTCTTAGCTAATTCCGCTCAAGGGAAGTAATTGAAAATTGCTATAATATCCTGCCCTTTTCAAACTATAGTTTCAAAGAAAACTATTTGACATACGACCCACAATGGGCCCCAAAGTTTCTGTTGCTAAGTGAGACAGGTGGTAAGTGAATTTTGCCCCCCATGTTACGACCTTTTTTTGCCATGATTGTTAAGTGAATCATTGCGGTGGTTAAGTTAGTAAAATGGCCGTTAAGTGAATCTGGCCTCCCCATTGACCTTGCTTGTCTGAAGGTCCCAAAATGAGAGCAGGTGACCTCTGCAACCATCATCAATATGAGCCAGTTGCTAAGCATTCAAATTTTGATCATATGACCATGGGGAGGCTGCACAGGTCGTAGGTGTGAAAAACGGTCATAATGTCCTGACCTAAGCTTCCCCAGCAGCACAAAGCCGAGTTTAGGCTGCATCAACAGAGGGAGAGAATCTAGATCACGGGAAGTGTTAATGCCACTGTATAGTGCCTTGGTAAGGCCACACTTGGAATACTGCATACAGTTTTGGTCGCCACGATGTAGAAAAGACGTGGAGACTCTGGAAAGAGTGCAGAGAAGAGCAACCAAGATGATTAGGGGACTGGAGGCTAAAACATATGAAGAACGGCTGCAGGAGCTGGGTATGTCGAGTTTGATGAAGAGAAGGACCAGGGGAGACATGATAGCAGTCTTCCGATATCTCAGAGGGTGCCACAAAGAAGAGGGAGCCAAACTATTCTCCAAGGCACCTGGGGGTAGGACAAGAAGCAATGGGTGGAAACTAATCAAGGAGAGAAGCAACTTAAAACTAAGGAGAAATTTCCTGACAGTTAGAACAATTAACCTCCTTATCCTGATAACCCCTTTTATTTAATTGACAGTGAATTCCTCTCCAGCAAAGTCTTTCCTCTCCCATAGTCTTTCAAGAGAGTTCACAATTAGCAACCTTGATCAGGCTTGGAGAGTGGCCAGGCCGATATCTTTCAGTCGGCACAATACTTGGCAAGAATGCAGGAATGAACTAATTGCCTCCTGCAAAATCCACTCCCCTTTCACTCCTCTTTTATTCCCTAAGGGAGGGGCCATTCACCATCCACTTGTGGCTTTACTCCCAAGTCGATCCCTGTTCTTTAGCTGTTCCCTTCATCTGGCAACTATGCGCATGCACACACTGGGAACAGGCTCCAGCTGTTCTTCTGCTTCACTGATGTCTGACTCCGAAGGCAGCTGATTACTGTCAGACGGCCCTGGCCCCTTCTCTGCCTCCGACGCAGAGCCCTCATTAGAGCCTTCCCCAGACTCCAGGACTGGTCCATGCTCCTCCCCAACCCTCCTCACTGTCCGAATCTGCCACCACACATAAGTCACTTTTTTCAGTGCCGTTGTAACTTTGGTCACTAAGTGAATGGTCATAAGTGGAGGACTTCCTGTAATGTAAGAATTGCCTTGTCTTTGCTTTGTTTTTCTGCTTTGGGGATTTCAGCCTCTTCCGTCTCTACCTCCCCTTTAACCAAATTCACATTTTTTTGAGATACTTGGGGCAATATTCTATCTTTCTCCCAGAGAGATTCTGGGAGTCTCTCGTTACTCCCATGTAACACCTCTCCTGCGCGAGCTGCACTGGCTGCCTGTGGTCCTCCGGGTGCGCTTCAAGGTCGTAGTTACCATCTTCAAAGCGCTCCATGGCTCAGGTCCTGGTTACTTGAGAGACCGCCTCCTACCACATTCCTCCCTTCGACTTGTCCGCTCTCACAGAGTTGGCCTTCTCAGGGTGCCGTCGGCTGGTCTTTGCCGACTGGCGACCCCCAGGGGAAGAGCCTTCTCTGTGGCGGGTCCGACACTCTGGAACGACCTGCCCCCCGATATCCGTACCATCACGGACCTACGACTCTTCCGTCGGGTGGTAAAAGCTCATTTCTTTCGTCTTGCCGGCCTGACATAGATTAGGGACTATTTTAATTCGTTATTTATGGTTTTAACTATTTATTCAATTTTAGCACAGCTGTATGGGTTTAATTGTTTTTTAAATTTTGTATGTTGTGGGGTTTTATCTTTCTGTGCACCGCCCTGAGTCCCTTTTTGGTGAAAAGGGCGGTATATAAATTGAAAATAAACTAAACTAAAACTAAACTTTTGGGTTGTTACAATCTAAAGTGGCAAAAGATACAGACGGCGAGAGAGCGAGGGGTGGGGGGGGCGAGAAAATGAAACTCTCCGCAGCTGAAAATCTCCGCGTCGAATAGCTCATTTTATGATACATCTCGGTTAAAAACAAATCTTTGGGGAAAGTGCCTTCCGAGGCAAAGCGCATCCTCCGATTTAGCATAACGGGGTTGAGTAGCTCTGCAAATGACCCATGCCATCCAAAACGGCAATACTTAAGGCTGCCAATTATTCAATAAACGATACTAAACGTCCTTTGGCGGAAGACGGATTGCGCCCCGAAGTGCAAGCAGGCCAAATAAAGAAGATTTATTTCCCCTCACCTGCCAGCCTCTATCTCCTAAGACAGCGTTTTTCAACCACTGTGCCGTGGCACACTAGTGTGCCGTGAGATATTGTCTGGTGTGCCGTGGGAAAAATTTCTTTGTGTTTATTTGATTCCTATTCAAGAGAATTACTTTATATATAGTCAATATAGGCACAGAGTTAATTTTTTTTAACATTTTCTAATGGTGGTGGTGTGCCTCGTGATTTTTTTCATGAAAAAACTGTGCCTTTGCACAAAAAAGGTTGAAAAACATTGTCCTAAGAGATGGTAGGATGTGTGTTTTATCCACTTTGGTGTGACAAATTGAAATCCATATATCAGTCCTGTCAAACCGGTAGGAATAAAAAGGATGGTTTTGCGCTAGAATTAGTCTTACAATACAATACAATAGCAGAGTTGGAAGGGACCTTGGAGGTCATCTAGTCCAACTCCCTGCCTAGGCAGGAAACCCTATACCATTTCAGACAAATGGCTATCCAACATCTTCTTGAAGACTTGCAGCGTTGGGGCATTCACAACTTCTGGAGGCAACTTCTGTTCCACTGATTAATTGTCCTAACAGTCAGGACATTTCTCCTCAGTTCTAAGTTGCTTCTCTCCTTGATTAGTTTCCACCCATTGCTTCTTGTCCTGCCCTCAGGTGCTTTGGAGAAATAGCTTGACTCCTTCTTCTTTGTGGCAACCCCTGAGATATTGGAAGACTGCTATCATGTCTCCCCTAGTCCTTCTTTTCATTAAACTAGACATACCCAGTTCCTGCAACCGTTCTTCATATGTTTGAGCCTCCAGTCCCCTAATCCTCTTTGTTGCTCTTCTCTGTACTCTTTCTAGAGTCTCCACATCTTTTCTACACCGTGGTGACCAAAACTGAATGCAGTATTCCAAGTGTGGCCTTACCAAGGCATTATAAAGTAATATTAATGCTTCGGGTGATCTTGATTCTCTCCCTCTGTTTATGCAGCCTAGAATTGTGTTGGCTTTTTTGGCAGCTGCTGCACACTGCTGGCTCATATTTCAATGGTTGTCCACTAGGACTCCAAGATCCCTTTCACAGTTGCTACTATTGAGCAAGGTACCACCTATACTGTACCTGTGCATTTCATTTTTGTTGCCTAAATGTAGAACCTTACTCTTTTCGCCATTGAATTTCATTTTATTAGATAGTGCCCAATATTCAAGTTTGTCAAGATCCTTCTGTATCTTAAGCCTTTATCTTCTGGAGGGTTGGCTATTCCTGCCAGCTTGGTGTCGTCTGCAAATTTGATGAGTTCCCCATTTATTCCCTTGTCCAAATCAAATCTTCACTGTGCAGGGAGACAAGGCTGCCTTTTGACGCTAATTCGAAAGACCACCAGTTTTCAGATTAAATAAATGGGCTTCGCTCGGTTGCTAACCTGTGGGCAGGTTAGAATAGGAAGTCATTAGCTGTGGGTCCCATTAAGGTAGAGTAATTCTATTTTCTTGCCCGAGCATCAGACAAACAAGGAAATTGGATTTGGGATGATTCATCCTTACCAGAAAGCTGCAGAGTATTTGCAATTGCATGAAACGACTGTCTCATCCGGCGGGCCAATCTGTATTCTACAAATATATTTAAAAGATACAGACAGTTCTGAATTTCCTTTCAAAAGAGAATATTTCTCCTGTTTGATGTTGTTGTTGTTGTTGTTGTTGATAAAGTTATTAGTTAAACTAAATCAAACTTTGATATGGGAAAGGGCACAAGGCATCTGGTTGATTTAAGTCAAGGTTCCAAATAGCATCCAAAAGAAAATCAGAGTCCAAGGCAAAGGTCCTATTTATGAAGAGAGCCATGTTGGCACATCTGGGAAAACTCGGATCTGAAAGCTTCCCAGTTTTCCCCACCCAGTTGAAAGTTCAAGATCTTGCCCCCCCCCCCCCCCCGACACCCACAAGTCCATCCCTGCGGGATCGGATCCTGCCCCACACATCCTCACGGCCGATTCGCTCCCAGACTTTGTCAGTGGGCGACGCCCAGGGGAAGGGCCTTCTCTGTGGCGGGCCCAGCCCTCTGGAACGACCTTCCCCCCGACATCAGAACAACTACGGACCTCCGCTCCTTCCGTCAAAAACTCAAAACATACTTTTTCTGCTTGGCCGGCCTAGGTTAGTCTCTACCTTTGGGGTGTTAGGGAATTTTTAGTGTTATAACTTGGGGATTTTAGCGCAGGGATAATCCTAATTTAATTCATTTTTATTCACTGTATTTATTCTATGTATGTATTTTTATAGTATTTTAATTTTTTCCCTGTGCACCGCTCCGAGTCCCCGTGGGGAGAGGATGCGGTATACAAAATAAATTTATTATTATTATTATTATTATTATTATCCCATGGTCCAATTTTCCACTGCCATGCTGGCAGTTCCACCCATCCAGTTCCGCTCAGGTGGAGAGATGCAGAGACAAAGGATGACCTTGGCTTTCTATAAAGGAATTTTGTTTTGGCTACATAGCATCCCACTCCTTACAATCACCCTCTCCCGTTTTCCCACAATAGAAAAGGCATAGTAGAAGAATGGGAAGTGTGGCAGGCCAAAGATCCAAAAGAAAAGATGGCTGCAGGCCTGACCGCTGATGTTGACCCAAATAAATCAGAAGCATAACTTAAATAAGTTAGAAACCTAAAGTTAGTATTTTGCAGGATTTGCTATGCTTGGCAAGTTTTCTTAAGTAAAGCCTACTGGATTACGTTACTGTTTTGGGTGTCCCAAAGGTGCTTTTTTGGGAGGCAACTGAACTTTCTTGGTTGTTTTTTTTCTTTTGAAGACATTTCGCTTCTCATCCATGAAGCTTCTTCAGCTCTGATAGCATAGTGGGGAATGGAAGGATTGATACTCCTTGCAGACAGCTGGTGATCATGTCATCCCTTTTTGAGAGACCTTCTCACAAGCAAAGTCCACGGGGAAGCCAGATTCACTGAACACCCGTGTTACTAACGTAACAGCTGCGGTGACTCACTTAACAACTGTGGCTGGAAAAGTCATACCTGTTGCCGGATAAAACTCCATGCTATAAACATGTTTTTTTTTTTTGCAGAATCTCATTTGTCATCTGATGATGAAGCAGCTTTTCAAAGCTTCTCCAGTTTCTTAGCTGGAGATTTTATCCATATTACGTTAGGTTGTTGTTATTTGTGAAGTCAGGTCCGACCCATCGTGACCCCATGGACAACGTTCCTCCAGGCCTTCCTGTCCTCTACCATCCTCTGGAAACTAAAGTCTTTCAGTTTCCTCTTCAGGATCTGGCCTTCTAAAGAGCAGTCAGGGTGGATCTCCTCTAGGACTGGCCGGTTGGATTGCTTTGCAGTCCAAAGGACACGCAGGAGTCTTCTCCAGCCCCAGAGTTTGAAGGCCTCCATTATATATACCATCCTTTCACGCCCACTGCTTCGGTGACCCCATCCAGCCCCCTCCTTCTCTGTCTTCCCCTTCTTCTTTTGCCCTCCATCGTTCCCAGCATGAGGCTCTTCTCCAGGGAGTCCTTCTTCCTTCTCCTTAGGTGGCCAAAGTCTTTGAGTTTCCTCTTCAGGATCTGGCCTTCTAAAGAGCAGCCAGGGTGGATCTCCTCTAGGACTGACCGGTTGGATGGCCTTGCAGTCCAAAGGACACGCAGGAGTCTTCTCCAGCACCAGAGTTTGAAGGCCTCCATTATATATCCAAGTATTTTCTGGCCATCTTCTCCTTAATAGACGTATTCCTATCCAATCAGTCTTTGCAGTCCCCAATAGCAAGGAAGCCATCCAGCAGAGAGCTATTCAATCATTCAACTGGTTTGGTCTTTTTCATTGTGCTTTAATTCGCTTTGCCCATAATTGGTCCTGATCAATGTGGAGTCACACAAGGCTCAGCCATCTGGATTCATCAGCCGTAAGAGCCCTTGGGGTGAAATGAAATCTTTGCAGAAGGAAGTCCAAAAAGGACCCTACAGGTTGTCCTGACTTGGAACCACAACTGAACCCCAACATTTCTGTTGCTAAGCAAGACAGTTGTCAAATGGGTTTTGCCCCATTTAACAACCTCCCTTGCCAGAGTTGTTAAGTGAGTTCCTAAGTGAATTAAATGCATAAACAGAGGCGAGGCATCAAAATCAATTGGTACCGCTTTATAAAGCCTTAGTAAGGCCACATCTGGAACACAAGTTTTGGTGGCACTTTAAAGTGGTATATAAGTCCAAGTGCTATTGCTCTACACCCCTTTTCCTTCCTTCCTCCTTTCTTCCTTCCTGTCTGCCTTCCTTCCTTCTTCCTTTCTGCCTTCCTTCCCTTCTTCCTTCCTTCCTTCCTTCCTTCCTTCCTTCCTTCCTTCCTTCTTCCTTCCTTCCTTTCTGCCTTCCTGCCTCTCTTTCTTTCTTTTTTTCTGTCTCTCTTTCATCACTTGTTCTATATCTGGTGGCACAGTGGTTAGAATACAGCATTGCAGACAAACTCCCCACAGCCAGGAGTTTGATTCTCATCAGCTCAAGGCTGACTCAGCCTTCCGTCCTTCTGACGTCGGTAAAATAAGGAACCAGATTTGTTGGGGGAAAGATGCTGACTCTGTAAACTGCTTAGAGAGGGCTGGAAAGCACTGTGAAGCGGTATAGAAGTCTATTGGGTAGGAGGGAGGGAGGGAGGGAGGGAGGGAAGGAAGGAAGGAAGGAAGGAAGGAAGGAAGGAAGGAAGGAAGGAAGGAAGGAAGGAAGGAAGGAAGGAAGGAAGGAAGGAAGGAAGGAAGGAAGGCAGGAAGGAGCCATGGTGGCGCAGTGGTTAGAATGCAATATTGCAAGCAAATTCTGCCTACAGTCAGGAGTTCGATCCTGAGCAGCTCCAGGTTGACTCAGCCTTCCATCCTTCCGAGGTCGGTAAAATGAGGACCCAGTTTGTTGAGGGCAAAAGGCCGATTGTGCGAACTGCTTAGAGAGGGCTGTAAAGCACTATAAAGCGATATATAAGTGCTATTGCTGTTTGAACTCAGAAACTTTTATTCCTCGATAAAGGGGGGGAAAGAAAAAAAGAAAATAAAACCAGCACCCACCAACTTAATTCCCCTCCTAAGAGACGATCTAAAAATAATGTCTTCCTCCCGAGCCGAGTTTGACCTTAGACGGATCCTTTCCGCTTCAGACATGATTTCGCCGTAGCCGTTCAGACAGCCATCCCACGACACTTGCTGTGCTGACACCCGTTTTGCAACGATTTGTTTCACGAGGCTGAAGGGATGGACGTCTTATTTGACGGCTCTTAATGAGGCATAAAAGTGCCGTGGGCCGCAAACGATGATGAGTGTCATGTTTTTAACTGTTGGTAACAATTTGCTCCAGCTGAAAAGGCATGGAGGATTTATGCTAGGACAACAAAAACCAAACCCTTTCTTTCTGTCGCCCTCTTGCACGTGTGTGTGTGTGTGTGTGTGTGAGTGTGTGTGTGTGTGTGTGTGTCAGTGGTGGGTTCCTAATCAGTTTACTACCGGTTTGCTGAGAGGGTGTTTTGAGCGCACGCTGCATGGTTCTCGCACACGCCGCGCATTGGGTTACAACCAGTGGTGGGTTTCAAATTTTTTTAGAACCTCTCCTGTAGGTGTGGCCTGCTTTGTGGGAGTGGCTTGCCAGCCATGTGACCAGGTGGGAGTGGCTTGCCAGCCATGTGACCAAGTGGGAGTGGCTTGCCAGCGATGCGACTGAGTGGGAGTGGCTTGCCAACCATGTGACTGGGTGGGAGTGGCTTGCCAGCCATGCAACTGAGTGGGAGTGGCTTGCCAACCATGTGACTGGGTGGGAATGGCTTGGCAGCCATGCAACCGAGTGGGAGTGGCTTGCCAACCATGTGACTGAGTGGGAGTGGCTTGCCAGCCATGTGACCAAGTGGGAGTGTCTTGCCAGCGATGCGACTGAGTGGGAGTGGCTTGTCAACCATGTGACTGGGTGGGAGTGGCTTGGCAGCCATGCAACCGAGTGGGAGTGGCTTGCCAACCATGTGACTGGGTGGGAGTGGCTTGGCAGCCATGCAACCGAGTAGGAGTGGCTTGCCAACCATGTGATTGGGTGGGAGTGGCTTGGCAGTCGTGTGACCAGGTGGGCATGACCAACTTGTAAAATGTGGTGAAACGCACTTAACAACGCTCTTGCTTAGCAACCAAAATGTTGGCTCAGGAACTCTGGCATTTGAAGCACACAAGTCTTAAAGCTGTCGAGTGACAAGACCCTCGCGCCCCTAACCCTTTAGAAAATAAAATCCCCAGGGGTGTTCAAACTGAACAGCTTTCAGACTTGTGGGCTTCAACTCCCAGAATTCCTCCTCTCGCTCCTCCTCTTGATGATGGGTGGACGGGCGTGAGGAGGGAGCTGGAACCGGTTCTCAACGGCCCTGGAGATTTGTGGAGCCTCTTCTATAGGAGAGGTTAGAACTGGCAGGAACCCACCCCTGGTTACAACCATTTGTTTAGTGACCATACGAAGTTATAACGGCACTGAAAAAGTGATTTATGAGTGATTTTCCCACTTAATGACCATTGGGCAGGTGATCAAAATTTGAGTGCTTGGCAACTGGCATGCACTTATGATGGTTGCACTGTTTTGGGGGGGGGGGGTGTCACATGATCACCATTTCTGATCTTCCCAGCCAGACCTTCCACAAGCAAAGATAATGGGGGAACCAGATTCGCTTAATGATGGCGTGATATACTTAACGACTGTAGCGATTTACTTAATGACTGTGGCAAAAATGGGGCAAAGCTCCTTTCACAACTGCCTTGCTTTTAGCAATGGAAATGTGGGGCTCCATTGTGGTTCAGTCAATCAGAATAGAGCTGGAAGGGACCTGGGAGGTCTTCTAGTCCAGCCCCATGCTCAAGCAGTTTTAAGTCAAAGATGACCTGTACTTGAATTTTACCTTGATCTCCAGATGTTCCTCTCGGATGATTGCCGAGGGCTGTCCTGGTTGGGTTTAATCAAGCCATCCTTGGTGTCTTGTCTTCCAACAGAGCCATGTTCGACTACGACAAAAGCAAGGACAGTGGCCTCCCCAGCCAAGGACTCAGCTTCAAGTATGGAGATATTCTCCACGTTATCAACGCCTCCGATGATGAGTGGTGGCAAGCAAGGAGGGTCATGCTGGAAGGCGACAGTGAAGAGATGGGCGTTATACCTAGCAAAAGAAGGTACGTTGTGCCCTCTTCTCCCCCTTCCTTCCTTCCTTCCTTCCTTCCTTCCTTCCTTCCTTCCTTTCTTTCTTTCCATCCTTTCTTCCTTCCTTCCTTCTTTCCTTCCTTCCTTCTTTCCTTCCTTCTTTCTTTCCATCCTTCCTTCCCTCTTTCCTTCCTTCTTTCTTTCCTTCTTTCTTTCTTTGTCTCCTTCCTTTCCTTCTTTCCTCCCTTCTTTACTTTTCTTTCCTTCTTTCCTTCTTTCCTTCTTTCCTTCCTTCCTTCATTCCTTCTTTCCTTCTTTCTTTCTTTCCTTCCTTCTTTCTTCTTTCCTTCCTTCTTCTTTCCCCTCCTTTCTTCCATTTTTTCCTTCTTTCCTTCCTTCTTTCCATCCTTTCCTTCCTTCCCTTTCTTTCCTGCTTTCCTTCCTTCCTTTCTTCTTCTTTCCTTCCTTCCTTCCTTCTTTCTTTCCCTCCTTCTTTCCTTCTTTCCTTCCTTTTTTCTTTCTTTCTTTCTCTCCTTCTTCTTTCCCCCTTCTTTACTTTTCTTTCCTTCTTTCCTTCCTTCTTTCTTTCCTTCATCCTCCCTCCCTTCCTTCTTCTTTCCTTCTTTCCTTCCTTCTTTCTTTCCTGCTTTCCTTGCTTCTTTCCTTCCTTCCTTCTTTCTCTCCTTCCTTCTTTCCTTCTTTCTTCCCTTCTTTACTTTTCTTTCCTTCTTTCTTTCCTTCTTTCTTTCCTTCTTCCTTCTTTCCTCCCTTCCTTCTTTTTTCTTTCCTTTCTTCCATTCTTTCCTTCCTTCTTTCCATCCTCCCTTCTTTCCTTCCTTCTTTCCTTCCTGCTTTCCTTCCTTCCTTTCTTCTTCTTTCCTTCCTTCTTTCTTTCCTTCCTTCTTTCCTTCATTCCTTCCTACCTTCCTTCCTTCTTTCTTTCTCTCCTTCTTCCTTCTTTCCTCCCTTCTTTACTTTTCCTTCCTTCTTTCTTTCCTTCTTTCCTTCCTTCCTTCTTTCCTCCCTCCCTCCCTCCCACCCTCCCTTCTTTCCGTCCTTCCTTCTTTCTGAGTCATATTGTGAGGTTAGAGACAGAAAGAAAAGGCAACTTAATATTAGCTCGCAATCATCATTAAAAGACCGAATTTAGTTTTGACCCAATTATCTTTGTTCCCCAAAATGCGGTGTTTCCTTTCTCCATTTGAGACTTCCAATTCTCCTTCCCTCTCGATGTCGTTCCCCTTGGGTCTTTCCCTATGCGGAACTTCACCTTCGAAATTTAAAATGGAGAAATTTTGGGGGGGTTCAAAGATCAGCCCCTCTGAATACGAAGGCTGCATTTCTATGTCTCCATGCTGCTTTCTCAGGGCGGTGGGGAGGGAAAGATTTATTCCAAAGTTCGGCTGTAACTATAGTAACAAGAGCTTGGTGTGCTGCAGCTGGCAGTGTTAAAAACGGGCAGTTTTGAAACAGAAGTATATATTTTATTTCTTCTCGAAGATAATCTTCTCCGAGTCATTTTGTTCCACAATAATTAACTCGTGGAGTTTTCACACTTCTTCCCGTAGTCAAAAATAACTCCTCCTTATGTAACCTTTGGAAACTGTGCGTTTCTCCTGAAGTATATCTATCTCTGGATGCTGGATGAATCTGTTATGGGTTCACTGTTACAGTGGTGGATCTAAAACCTTTGCTTTTTTAATCACTTGTGAGAGATATCTCCTACCAGTTTTGAATCCTAGATGTGAGAGTGGCCACCTTATGCTTGCTTCTGCTTTGCTACTACGGGGTGGCCGTCTGCCATGAACTCTGAGGAGGGTAGATGAGAAGGGGGAATCCTTGGGGGAAAGCGAAAGTAACCGCTGTATCTCCCTAAGATGCTGCTTCAAGGCCATCCAGGTGGGAGAAGAAGGCAGCTGCATACCAACCTACGCTTGGCGTAACCGTTCTGAAAACATCTTGCTTGAACCTGATTGGTCTGGGGGTGGGGGTCAGTGATGGGAGGCAATTAAGGGAGGAAAAAGTTGAACGGGGGAAATTTTGGTGCGCCATTCTCAGTTCTAGCTCTGCGCTATTTGCAGGACACTTGACTCCTAAGAAAACAATCTCTTGCGAGAAGAAATGGAGCCAAGGATCATTTCTATTCAGTGGTTTCAGTGGTGGCTGGTCTCGCATGATATATGTCCATGATGGCGAACCTATGGCACGCGTGCCACAGGTGGCATGTGGAGCCATTTGTCAGGGCACCCGAAGCTTGCCCTGTCAGCTGGCCAGCATGCATGCTTCCCCCTTCTTTTGAGGCCATTTTCCAGTTTCCAGAAGTTCCGGTTTGCCCATAAGGCCGTTTGTTCGTGCTCCAGAGACTTCAGGGAAGCTCCTGAAGCATCCGGAGGGCCTCTGGGGAGGCAGCGGGGGGGCCTGTTTCGCCCTCCCCAGGAAAGCATGAAAGCATGGTAAAAAATGAGGGGGAGCACGGATGTGTCACGCCTGCGCACGACCCCCCTGTGCTCCTTCTGCTTTTGGCACGCGAGCCAAAAAAGGTTCGCCATCCCTGATATATGTGATTCCCAGCCATTCATTATGCGGGGCCATTGGTTGTCTCTTTTATCTTTATCTTTTGTTTAGATATATCTATTTTAAATTTTGTAAATTTATTTCCAAAGTTAAAGTGCAAAAATCCAAAAAAGAAAAAAGGGAAGAAAACAAAAGAGAGCAAAATAAAGACGAAGGAAAAAATAAACATAAAAAGTGTATATAAAACTAAATGTCAAATATATACATAAAAGGTGCCCCCTTGGTTGAATACAGGTAGCCCTCAACCGCCAACAATTCGTTTAGTGATTGTTTGAAGTTGCAACAGCGCTGAAAAAAGTGACCTGTGCGTTTTCATGCTTATGACCATTGTCGCATCCTTGTGGTCATGTGATCAACATTCAGATGCTTGACAACTGGTTCATACTTGTGACCTGTGTCCTACGGTTACGTGATGTTGGTGTTCAAGGTGTTGGTTATCATCTTCAAAGTGCTCCATGGCACGGGACCTAGCTATCTGCGGGATCGCATCCTGCCCCATACATCCCTGCGGCCGATTCGCTCCCACAAAGAGGGATTTCTCCGGGTGCCGTTCACTAGGCCAGCGTTTTTCAACCACTGTGCCGTGGCACACTAGTGTGCCGTGAGATATTGTCTGGTGTGCCGTGGGAAAAATTCCAATTTCATCCGTAACATGCGGCTTCGGCTCACAAATATGAACAATTATAAAATACTTTATTCTTTCATAATAAAGTAATTATAAAATAATTTTTTGTGTGTTTATTTGATTCCTATTCAAGAGAATTACTTTATATATAGTCAATATAGGCACAGAGTTAAAATTTTGTAACATTTTCTAATGGTGGTGGTGTGCCTCGTGATTTTTTTCATGAAAAAAGTGTGCCTTTGCACAAAAAAGGTTGAAAAACACTGCACTAGGCTATGCCAGCGGGTGACGCCCAGGGGAAGGGCCTTCTCTGTGGCGGGCCCAACCTTCTGGAACGACCTTCCCCCCGAACTTAGAACAACTACGGACCTCCGCTCCTTCCGTCAAAAACTAAAAACGCATTTTTTCTGCCTGGCTGTCTTGGGGTAACTGAATTGCTCTATTAGGGTTTTTAGAGGTCTAATTTTACTTGGTCTGGGTTTTTAGCGCAGGGTTAAGTTTAATTCATTTTAAATTGTATTTATGCTTGTGTTTTTATATATGTATTTTTAAATCCCCTGTGCACCGCCCCGAGTCCCTTCGGGGAGAGAGAGCAGTCCATAAATTAAAATTATTATTATTATTATTATTATTATTATTATTATTATTATTATTATTATTATTATTATTATTATTATTATTATTATTATTATTATCCGTTTTTGGGACTTTCTGATAAACGAAGATCACGGGGGACCATCAGATTTTCCTAACAACCTGGTTGCTAACTTGTCAACTTCAGCAATTCACTTAACAACTGTGGCAGGAAAGGTCATAAAATGGGGCAAAACTCACTTAACAAATGTCTCACTTCACAACAGATATTTTGGGATCACTTGTGGTTGTGAGTCTAACTATCATGATAATAATGGATTTCATACATATTTCCATTTTCCTTTCTTCCTCTTCCCCCCCCCCCTTTCTCTCCAGGGTGGAAAGGAAAGAGAAAGCACGTTTAAAAACAGTGAAATTTAATTCCAAGCCTGGTGTGATCGATTCCAAAGGGGTATGTAGACACGGATCTAACTGTTTGTTCCCTCAACTCTTCTAATTACAGGTATTTCAAAATAGGCCAGGAAAGAAAAATGAGAATTTACCGTACACTAAAAATATATGAGAAAGAAAGAAAAAAGAAATGTTTTATTAAGAGTGAAAGCAGGGAACAGTGTTTGGGGTTTTTTTAAAGTAGAAAGTGATATTATAAGCTAATTAAATGTTACTATCAAATCATGGCACTGGTCCTCAACACTTCAGTTGCTGTTGCTTAGTTCTCCCACAAACATATACACACTCGGACTGCAACACACATTCAAGTTTTAATAAATAAGATTTGTACTTTTGAGACATGAATCAGCTCAGCTGACCAGCAGCCAAAATCACTCATCCGTTCACTTTTCCAAATTCTGCTCTGAAAAAATTAAATTATCTGAATTGTTTTGGCTTTGTGTAGTGTGTGTGACACACAAAACAACAGAAGATCAGCTGCATCTGGACAGAAAATGTGTGCGTGGTCAACCTGGTTACAACATTGTCATCTGGCATCTTTGGGATTATCCACCTAGATCAAAATGGTTTCTTAACAAAAAGACAAATAAAGCACAATTTAAGGTTCATTTTAGACACATTAGAATACTATGAAACACACCCAGAAAAACAAATGGCACTAATCTTTTTAGACACCCAGAAGGCTTTTGATAATGTAAGTTGGCAATTTATGATGCATCAACTACATGGACTTTGGGGAAGAATTCATAAATGTAATTAAGACAATATATCATAAGGAAACGACTAAAGTAATTGTAAACGGGGACTTCACAGAGAACTTTAATATTAAAAAAAGGAACAAGACAAGGATGCCCGCTATCACCTTTATTATTTGTATTACTTTTGGGAGTCTTGAACAGGAATATCAGTCAAAATTCAAAAATTAGAAGGATTAGGGGAAGACTGAAAAAAAGTAATGAGAAATCTAAACAGATAGTCCTCAATTTATGACACTTAACAACACTTAACAATGCTTAACAACCATTTGAAATTGCTCTAGTCAGCCTTCCCCCACAGTCATATGACTGAACTTCTGGTGTTCACCAACCAAGCTGCATTTATGGTCATTTGCAGAGGTCAGCGGTGATCTGACTGCATTTTATGATATTTTTGCCAAAAACTGGCATTTATAGCCAGTGTTCAGTAAAACCATGTCCATATTGAACCATTGGTTCATTTAAAGACCATGGCGAATGCTTTACGACCATCATATTTGCTTAATGATCACTGCAAAAAAAGAGTTCGTAAAATCAGGTTGGTCACATAACCGATCCATTTTATGAGTCTCACAACTTAAGACCTTGGACAAGTGTCTACTTTAGTTGAAGATATGTAAGGCAAAACAAGAAGCTGGGATTGCTTGTGAACTGGGAACATTTATGGAGATTTTCAGTCATCCAGGTCATGGTTGTCCCAAAGGTGACTTTTTCAAAAGACAACTGGATTTTACTGTTTCTTGAAGATGTTTCACTTCTCATCCAAGAAGCTTCTTATGTGCGGGGGAGGTTAAAAAAAAAAATCAAGATGATGGCTACAACCATGAGATCAGATTCAACCAAATCTCTATTATGGTCAAAACCAGCATAAACCATGAGATCGTAGCTCCACCTGCATGTACTCAAGTCAGAAGCACCAAGGCCCTTCCAAAGCTGGTACCATCACCAACATCACCATAGGGACACTCAGTTGAGGGTGCCCTTCATGTCCCAAGCAGGAGCTGGAGTGAAGATTTAGATTTAGATTTTATTAAACTTATATACCGCAGCCCTCTCCCATAAGGGACTCGGGGCGGTGCACAGGCGAATAAAATATGGATACAAACATATATACAAGAATAAATACGTCGTAAGTAGTCAATATAAAATCCTATTAAATAAACAACATCCTGTGCTAAAATTAATTTAAAATCCTCTTATTAAAACTATAAATTAATTTAAAATCAGTCGGTAAAATAGTCTTGGAAATTAGGCCAGGCCAGCTAGATGGAAAAAGTGTGTCTTTAGACATTGGCAGAAGAGGCGGAGGTCCGTGATAGCCCTGAGATCAGGGGGTAGGTCGTTCCAGAGGGCAGGGCCCGCCACAGAAAAGGTCCTTCCCCTGGGCGTCGCCAGTCGGAATTGCCCGGCCGACGGCACCCGGAGAAGACCCTCTCTGTGGGAGCGAATCGGTCTGAGGGATGTATGAGGAAGGAGGCGGTCTCGCAAGTAACTAGGACCCGTGCCAGGACCATGAAGGACAAGAGCTCAACCCCATCCCGTCTCGAACGCAGGCTTGCTAACCTCCTGTCCAGCGTTCCAACCTCTCATGCTCCCACCCAGTGGTGGGATTCCAAATCTTTTCCTACCAGTTCTATGAGAGCGTGCTTTGTGCATGTGCAGCACCTTGGTGTCAGCGCTGGTGAGCTGAGCTGTTTTTTTTAGCTCAGCTGAGGCGCGGCAATCCGCTCTACCGCACAAATCAGCAGAGCTAAAAAAAACCAAGGGAATAGAGTGGAACCTCCGGTCATGACCGTAATCCATTCCAGGACTTCGGTCACAACCCAATTTGGTCTTGACCAGAAGCAAGACTGACTGTGCATGCGCATTAAAAAAAAAAATAGCAGAGAACGGGAAATCACGGCGGCAGGAAAAATCGCTGCGGCTGTGTTTGATCGCCGCCCGAGTCTTCGTTCCGCAACCAGATGCAAAAAAAATCAGGGAAACTTTTGGTCGGCACCTGATTTGGTCGCGGCCAGAAGCGTTCATGACCCACGGTTCTACTGTATAAGACAGGGAATGATGGGGACGGGAGGGCAGGATCAACCAGAGATGGCATTTGCCGGTTCTCCAAACTACTCAAAATTTCCACTATCGGTTCACCCGAACCAAATCCGAACCGGCTGAATCCCACTTCTATCCCCACCTATTTTATGTCCTCTTTGGCCCCTCATTGTACATCCCTATCTGAAGCCATAAAGCTGAGAGAGGCAGGCATAGTGAATTAGAAAGGGCAGAATCATTTTTGATCCTTGTAGATTCCCTTCCCCCCCCCCACCCTCTAAATTTTAGCAGGTGCCCAGTCTTTAGACAAATGACATCTTAAATGCCCTTCTCTGGACTACAATCAAAGCTGGAGGGCATCATTCTTTCATGCAGCTAACAATACCTCACCGAAGCCAAGGTCTGACGGGAATTTAATTACCCTTTAATTTTGTAAATCGTTCTTTTTGGCATCTAATACAGAAGGGCTATCAATCTTACGCCTTCCGGAGTCCTTTATTGGGTGTGATATTTTGCAAAGAGCATTGTGGAGGGGGAAGCCAAGCGTCTATTCCCCTTGTTGCTTTTAATCTTGAGTTCAGCCTGTTGGAAAAGGTCATCTCTAGACTACAGGCAAATCGTAATGTATTTGAAATAACGGTTACGCTGTAGGAAGGGAAGAGGCACGCTGTGTCCTCATTTATCTATGGAGGGCTTGAGCGCTTAATGGAAGACCTGGAGCCTTCGTGACCCCAGGACCAAGAATCCAGCATAGCTCTGAAGACCATGATTGAAATTACATGGCTGTAGAGTGATTTTTCTCTACTCAACAGGCTCTTTTATCTTCTTGTGATCTTCTCCGTTTTTTGTTTTTTTTAAGGCTTGGAGAACGAACCTTCATCATTTCTGCTGTTTCTTAGCCATCTTGAAGCCAGAAAATACAATACTGTACGGCCATTTTGAGCCTACAATAAGGCGAAGTGTAGATGTAAGCAGTTCAGTGGTGCAATTCAGCCGGTTCTATCCGGTTCGGGCAAACCGGTAGCAGTGGCGGAGGGAGACTCCGCCCATCCGCCGGGACGTCATCACGTCCAATTTTTGACGCTCTGCGCATGCGTGCACACTTACATTTGTGGTAGCGAAGGTAAGTTGACTTCACTCCTGAAGGAGTCCTCTGCCAATCTTTTAAACTAGGGGTCCCCAACCTCCCAGTCTGCAGCCCAGTACTGTGCCGCTGTGGCCCGGTGGGAACCGGTCCGCACAAACTGTGGGCGAGCACAATTTTTCAGGCACCAAACCGGTAGTAATGCCGACGGTAACCCACCCCTGTGTCATAAGAAAATTCCAATAGGAAACAAAGACAACAACACAAGCAATAATTCTTACTTTAAGATCAGAGTCACCCAGCTGTCTTTCGTGGCCCAAAGTCACCCAGCTGTCTTTCATGGCTAAGGCGGGACTAGAACTCCTTGTCTTCTGGTGATTGGCCCAAAGTCGCCCAGCTGTCTTTCATGGCTAAGGCGGGACTAGAACTCCTTGTCTTCTGGTGATTGGCCCAAAGTCGCCCAGCTGTCTTTCATGGCTAAGGCGGGACTAGAACTCCTTGTCTTCTGGTGATTGGCCCAAAGTCACCCAGCTGTCTTTCATGGCTAAGGCGGGACTAACTCCTTGTCTTCTGGTGATTGGCCCAAAGTCACCCAGCTGTCTTTCATGGCTAAGGCGGGACTAGAACTCCTTGTCTTCTAGTGATTGGCCCAAAGTCAACCAGCTGTCTTTCATGGCTAAGGCAGAACCAGAACTCGGTTCAGAACAGAGGAAGCTTCTTGGATGAGAAGTGAAATGCACTTAAAAAAAGTAGCATGCCACAATTCCTCGCATTTACAACTGTCACAGCATTCCCCATAATCATGGGCGCTTGCCAACCAGCATGTATTTGCAAAGGCTGCATGATCACCATTTGTAACCTTCCTGACCTCCTTCTGACAAGCAAAATCAACCGGGGAAGCCAGATTTGCTTAACGACCACACTTAACTGCAGGGATTCACTTAACAACCATGACAAAAAAAAGTCATAAAATTTGGCATGCCTCAGACGGGATTTGAATTCACCATCTCCTCTTTTGTAACAATCATCTTAACACACTGAACCCATGATGGTTAACCTATGGCACGCATGCCGGAAGTGGCATGCAGACCCATCTCTCCGGGCACACCAGCTTCCGCCCGTTGCACTTCTGGGTTCCAGCTGGTGTTCACATGCGCGGGAGCACTGAAAACAGGAAGAGCAGCTCCCTGGTGTGCATGCGCGTGCTGGGAAGCTGAGCTTCCGGTTTCAGCCAATCGCATGCATGTCAGACGCCGAAAGACCAGGTGACGGGCACGTATGCACGCGCCGGAAACAGGAAGCTCAGAATTGCCCTGCTGGTTTCCAGCACTCCCGCGCATGCGCGCCAGGGAGCTGATCTTCCGGTTTCCTGTGATCCCCTGCGCGCATGCTCCCGTTTCAGCACTCGGTGCCGAAAAGGTTCACCAACACTGCACTAGACCAAACCGTCTCCTTCCTCTTTCCTTTACCAAAACAAGGCACTTGAGATGTACGAGATATTAGAGCAGTAGATATTGTGCATTTATCTCTGGCGACTTTAATGAAGATAATAATATCAATCCAATTAGACCTGTTGGCCTCCAGAATTTTTTTTTTTTTTTTTTAAGAAGGACGGAAGAAAAATAGCAATGAGCCAGCGGTATTAATTGCAGGTATAATTTCATCAAGCAGGAATGAAACCCTGAAATTATCCCTTTCAGGCTGCGTATTAAGCCTTTTAACTCGTCGCATTTAATCGTATCGCACCTGTGTCATCATTTCGGTTTCGACTTCCTTATTTATGCCTGTTTTTAATAGCCAAACGATTGGGTTTCTGGGACAATATGGCTCTTCGTTATTGTTAGGCTTCCTAAGAAAGCATAAATCCCAATCTTAGTCCCCCAAAACCCCTCTTTTATTTATACAGCTGTGAATTATGGGTCATTCAGAGTCTGCAAAGCTTCGCAAACAGTCTGTGAAGAGTCGGACAGATGTCTGCTCGAGTTGCCACAGTCTTTCAGGGAAATGTTGATAAACACCGACCTTATCTCCTTGGGAATGCTGCCAGAGACCTCATGGCCAAATGCAGAGCAAGGGCCAAACTCAGCAAGGAGTCAAACAGAACTTTTCAAAGCTTGAACCGACCAGACGAACTAATTGCTTCCTGCAAAAGCTCACATCCCGTTCACTCCTCTTTTTTGTCTTATGGGAGGGGCCAATCATCTCCAAGCCTTACTCCCGAGTCGACCCTGTTTTCGTAATTGTTCTTGCCTTCTGGCAGCTCCGCGCATGCGCACACTGGGAACAGGCTCCCACTGTTCTTCTGCCTTGCTGATGTCAGGCTCCGGAGGCCGCAAATAACTACCAGATGGCCTTGATCCCCTGTCTGCCTCTGACACAGAGCCCTTGTCTGAGCCTTCTCCAGACTCCAGGACTGGCCCATGTTCCTCCCCAACTTTCTCACTGTCCAAATCTGCTGCCAGCTCTGCTGGCCACTGGCAGGCCACAACAGTTATTACTAGGAGAAAATTGACATTTAAAGGGGGAAAATGCCCTTTTGTTTGAGCTTGATCCTATTGGACAACAAGGTCTAGCTAAGCTAATCATGGTCAGTCGTTAAGTAAATCATGCAGTCATTAAACAAATCTGGCTGTCCTCGTTGCCTTTGCTTGTCAGAAAGCAGACAGGAAGGTTGTAAATCAGGGGTATCAAACTCAAGGTGCGGGGGCTGGATCTGGCCTGCAGGATGCTTAGAACTGGCCAGGGGTGGGATCCTACCGGCTTAACAACCAGTTCGCTGAGCACGCACTGCGCACAGGTGCAGAGTTTACAGAGCAATGACCTTCCACATTACTGCTGGGGAGGAAAACAGCTGAGGCGCGGCACTCTGCCCAGATGATAGGCACTTTGCCGCACCTATCAGCTGGGCACCTATCAGAAAAGAGAATATAGGTGTGTGTAGCGCAGGGGCAGGCGGGTGGACTCAGCTGAAAGTCGGAGCGAACCAGTTCTCTCCCAGCTGATAGTTGGAGCTACCGGTTTGCGCGAACCAGTCCGAACCGGTAGAATCCCACCCCTGAATATGGCCCACAGGGCCGCCTTGGAAACAGTGAAGGACGGGACCACAATGCCTCGGCCAGGGAAAATGGAGTTTGCGGGGGCCACGGGCGGCCCTCCCAAGCTTCATTTTCCCTGGCAGAAGGTTGCAGGAGGCCGTCAGAGCTGAAAACTGAGTTCGCAAGGGCCGCGAGTGGCCCTTCCCACGCTCTGTGTTTACATTGCAGGTGTAAACGGCGCTCCGTAGCCCGTTTTCGCTGGCAGAGCGCTCAAGTCACCACAGGCACCCCCCGGCACGAGTGGCATTGAGCTGGCCATGCCCACCCTGGCCATGCTCACCCTAGTCCCCCAAGGTCAAACACAACCCTGATGCGGCCCTCAATGAAATCAAGTTTGACACCCCTCTTGTAAACGATCACATGACCTTGGGGACGTTGCGGCCATCATAAATATAATATAATCATGATATGCTGGTTACCAAGCACCCAACTCTGATCATGTGACTGTGGGGATGCTGCAACTGTCATATGTACAAGGACAGGCCATAAGTTGCTTTTTCCCCCCAATGCTGTTGAAACATAGGAACAGTCGCTAGATCAATGCTTTTCAGCTGAGGACTGTAATGGTGATGGTTTTGACCTGTCTCACCAACAATCCTGAAATTCCCTCGTCGTTCCTCCAGCCCAGAACTAACTTTTAGCTAGGTTCTGAGATTAGCCAAGATTAGCAATCCTGGGTTAGAATGTACTCTGAAGGGGCCCGCTGAGAATCCATACTTCTGGCCCATTTCAAGCCATCCACCAATCCGGTTTTGAATTACCGTAGCCGTCTTGCTCAAATATGACTCATGTGGTTTGGTAAAAGGGAGATTCCCTCATTTTCTAAATTTAGCAAATTCTCGAGCATTTAATCAGCAGTACGGAATACTAGAGATGTCAAATATTAGACTCTGTAGGATGCCAAGTGGAAAGCACTTACAAGGAGCAGAGAGTTTGGAATCAAATTCAGTAGAGCAGGGGCGTCAAACTCAAGGCCCAGTGAGGCAGATCTGGAAATATATACTCTCTGGAAACAAATACTGTGCGGGTAAGATGCCCCTAAGGCCCCTCAGGGTGTGTGTTCTGTTAAGATACAGCCTGTTGTGCCTTAAAATGGATTCTACCCTACTACCATAAAATGGTTTCTACTGTACAGCTCAGTGGAGTTGCCCTGGTAATGGCTTCACAGTGCTCCACAAAGGGGCTCCCTCTGGTAAGGGGGAAAATCCAACATTAGAAATTACAAAATGTGCAGACATTGCCCCACTATAAATAAATACACGGGCAACACCGGTTATCGGCTAGTTTTAAATAAGTGTTTGATTCACTCTTACATTTGCTGTGAGTTTAAAAAGATTTTGGAGACTGTTAATCCATAATTCCGTTGGAGACTTGGGTTAGTTGTCATGTGATTCCCTAATATACAACATTTCTAATACAGCTCCAGCAAATACATTTATAAATTCTTCCCACTGCACGCAGCCACAATATGCCGCAAATGACTCAATGCATCCTTCAAATGTACGAAAGGGCTCTGCGCATGAGCTGCTTCCCTACAGAGCGAGTACAGTATCACAAAATGCTGGTCAGCCCGCTTTTGCAGGAGCTGACTCACCTAGCTAAGTGGAAGATTCATAAATAATGGAAGGAGGGAGATTGAAGTGCCCATACTGTTATCCCCCGGAATCATTTGAGGATAGCGCTAGATTGTTAGGAAGTTCTTCTTAAGAATATTTGTAGCTGAGGGCTGAACTGTGAGGCTTCTTGGTGCTCTGTGAACTTGGTGGTTTTCATGATCCAACCAGTTAACATCATCATGGCTAGGCCTGATAATGTTATCAAGTCGGGTCACAAAACGTCTACAAGAAAACAACCAAGCTCACACACTGTGAAGCAGTGGTGGGTTCCTACTGGTTCGGCCCCGGTAGTGGTTTGGCGGCCTGGGCCAGGGGTCGGCAAACTTAAACACTCAAAGAGCCACAAAGGTCCTAACCCCGAAACACACACACCCCATTCAATTCTGGAGCCGACCGGAAGTCCGGTTCCCCACCATAGAGTCTCCTCCTAGCGCGGCATCCTTTTTCCTCTAGCTGTCCTAACCAAAAGCCCTATCCATTTTGCAGCCGACTAGCAACAGGGAGCCGCAGCAGAGGGATGAAAGAGAGAGCCACATGCGGCTCCAGAGCCGCAGATTGCTGATCCCTGGCCTGGGTGACCAGGCCTGCCACACCCCCAAACTGGTTTTCTGGGTGGCGCCCTAGGTGCCGCCATCTTGTTTTTTGCTTCTGCGCATGCTCGAAGCAATTTTTATTGACTGCGGATGCGTGCGTGCATTGCACATCAAGTGCTTGCAGTGCGCATCAAGCGTGCATGCAGTGCACATCAAGCGTGCATGGTGCGCAGCAAGCGCACCGGCGCACATCACGGCCATGAGCGAATCGGCAGTAGCAACTGCCAGAACCCACCCCTGCTGTGAAGGACACCTCAGAGGTGCTTCCCACAATCCAAACATAGTCAGAGGTTGACCACCATGTTCTGTGCCAGATGCAGCTTTTGAAATTTGATAAGAGCAATCCCACGGAGAACATATCAAGCCCATCCATCTTTCTTAACCTGGTGCAATCTAGATGCCTTGAACTCCTGTGTCCTTAATCTGCAGCCTACCTATGGTAGATCATCCTTAATTTCCCCCCCCCTGATATTTAAGCCATGGTGGCGCAGTGGTTAGAGTGCGGTATTGCAGGCTACTTCTGCTGATTGCCAGCTGCCTGCAATTTGGCAATTCGAATCTCGCCAGGCTCAAGGTTGACTCAGCCTTCCATCCTTCCGAGGTGGGTCAAATGAGGACCCAGATTGTTGGGGGGGGGCAATAGGCTGACTCTGTAAACTGCTTAGAGAGGGCTGTAAAAGCACTAACTATAAAGCAATATATACAGTAAGTCTAAGTGACCTTCCTTCCTTCCTTCCTTCCTTCCTTCCTTCCTTCCTGTTAGAATGCAGTATTGCAGGCTAATTCTGCCCACTGCTAGCTGTTCGATTCTGTCTGGCTGAAGGTTGACTCAGCCTTCCATCCTTCCGATGTGGATAAATGAGGATCCAAATTGTTGAGGGCCTTATGCTGACTCTGTAAACCAGCTTAGCAAGGGCTGTAAAGCACCGTAAAGCGGTATATAAGTTCTAAGGGCTATTGCCATTGCTATTACTAGGCACTTTCTGAACGGATAAATTCACATGTTCCAGATCATATCAGAAACCTTACACACAGGCATTACCCTGATCTAAACATTCTAGAAGATATACCTATTTTTTTTCTCCAAAAGTGGGCAAAGAGCTCATCATTATCTCACCATTTAGATAATCAGACACTGGATGTGCTGTCATAAGATACAAGCTCCCCTCGACTTAGAACAGTTCATTTCATGACTGTCCAAGTTGCAATTTTTGGGGAAAAAAGTGACTTATGACCATTTTTTTCACACTTATGACCATTGTGGCATCCCCATGATCATGGGATCAAAATTTGGACCCTTGACAACTGACTCATATTCATGACTGTCGTCGTGTCCCGGAGTCATGTGATCCGTCTGACAAGCAAAGTCGACGGGGAAGCCAAGTTCACTTAACGACCACATTACTAACTTAACAACTCCAGTGAGTCACAATTCTGGCAAGAAAGGTCATAAAACGGGGCAAAACTCACTTAACAAATGTTTCGCTTACCCATGGAAACATTGGGTTTCGTCGTGGTCGTAAGTCAAGGACTACCTGTATAGACAGAAACACAAACTCGCTGCCTTGTTTGGTATATGCCATTTTGATACTAAGAAGGAGGAGAGTGGAAGCTACCACACATGGCAACTTAAAAGGGCAGTCGAATTATTAGTTCGATATTGACAGTCTGCTTGTACAGCAATCACAAAGCTTTTGAGTGAGTAGAAAGAAAAGATATTTAATCTGCCAATGTTAAATCTGCTTTCTTTGAAAATTTGGAAACCTGCAATCAATGAGTTGTGGTTTGAGCATCACTGTCCTAATGAGAGTTGTGTTATCGGATGACATTGTTTAATTCTGGGAAAAGATATCACAATTAGAGAGAGAGAGAGTGAGAGAGAGAGAGAGAGAGAGAGGCATAGATGCATGTTCAAATTTCTCTAGATCCGGTAGGCCATTCTGTCAATATTACCACCCGTCAATCAGGTTACATTTGGAAACCTTTTATGCCTATCATTTTCGACATCTGCCTTTATTTTTTCATTTGCATGAATTGTGTTTGGCATGATTGTGTAGTTTTTGGCATGATGGTTACGTTGTGTTGAATCCAAGTGTTTACAGTCGTAATGGGGCATCCGTACAGTAGTGGCCAAAATTGTGGAAACCTTTTTTTCTTTTTTTGAAAAGTGTACAGTGTTTTTGAGGTTTGACGGCTAATAACTCCACTTTTTTGGGGAGTAGTATGATAAGATTAGATATCAATGGAAAGATAATTTAATCAAGAATGTAATGCAATAACCTTTATGAAGGATTTGCTATAAAAATAGCAGTTATAAAGAAGAAAAGCGAAACACGTAGAAAAAATGAGATATACAAAAATTGTCAGTTAATACTTAGTTGGGTAACCTTTAGCATGAATTATGGCCTTACACTGTCTTCCCATGGAGTGAACCAAATCTTTTAGTTCTGCAGCCGTTATTATGTGAAACCAAGATTGAATGATTTCTTCTATTAGCTGGGTTTTATTGCTGGCTATATTTGAGTATAACTTTCCATAGAATACAGATAATTGAACAAACTGTGTTGCGTTACATTCTTGATTGAATTATCTTTCCATTGATATATAATTGTATGGTACTATTCCAAAGCAAAGTGGTGTTATTAGCCATTCAACCTGAAAAATACAGTTTCCCCAAAAGGTTTCCCACAAGTTTGGCCACGGCTGTAGGTTTTTATGTCTATAATTTTTCTCCCTTTGGTTTTGCTTGTGTTACTAAATTTTAAATATCCTTGGAGCGTAAAAGTGGCATGAAACTTTGGTGACCAAAATACGCACATACATACACATTTGCCCTGGGTCCTTCGTGGAGAAGGGCGGGATATAAATGTGATTAAAATATAAATGTGATTAAAATAAATACATTTGGAAGCAGGAATAGAGGCTGCAGGTTTTTAAACAGCTTGTAAATCTGTTAGGACTGTGTAACGATGGAAAAAACAAATTAATAGGGAGGATCAAAGAGAGGAAAGCTGATTGACGTGTCATGACAAATATGTATAGATTTCTATTATTTGTTTGCTAGTTCCCTGCAAGATTCAAGGTCGCTCATAGAATTTTTTTTAAAGTAAAATAATTAAATACAAGTACTCAAACATCAAAGCACACAAATATAAAGAACGAGTAAAATACAGTAATAAAGAACATGCATATATACTGTAGCAAGCAGTAAAATACAGCAGTAAAAAGGGAAAAAGCTGCAGCTTTCAGAGGTAGCTGAATAAGAATTCATAACACACATGGACCGATGCTTCTGCGGAACCATTCTGAGCTCAAGTTGCATCGGTTTAATTTTTATATATATTTTAGGCAACCTGGAAATAAACCTCAACATATTGGGTCCCCCCAATAAAGGGACGTGGTGGCTCAGTGGCTAAGATGCTGAGCTTGTTGAGCAGAAATTCGGCAGTTCAGCAGTTCGAATCCCTAGCGCCGCATGACGGAGAGAGCCCCCGTGACTTGTCCCAGCTTCTGCCAACCTAGCTGTTTGAAAGCATGTAAAAAATGCAAGTAGAAAAATAGGAGCCACCTTTGGTGGGAAGGGAACAGCGTTCCGTGCGCCTTCAGCATTGAGTCATGCCGGCCACATGATCACGGAGACGTCTTCGGACAGCGCTGGCTCTTTGGCTTAGAAATGGAGATGAGCACCATCCTTAGAGCCAGAAACAACTAGCACGGATGTGCAGGGCAACCTTTAGCTTTACCTTATCTCTCAATCAGAGGTGGTATTCAGCCGGTTTGGACTGGCTCACCAAAACCGGTAGTGGAAATCGCTGGTGGGCGATTTCCTAAGGAGAAACTTCCTGACAATTAGAACAATTAATCAGTGGAACAACTTGCCTCCAGAAGTTGTGAATGCCCCAACAATGGATGTTTTTAAGAAGATGTTAAGATAATGATTTGTCTGAAGTGGTGCAGGGTTTCCTGCCTAAGCAGGGGGTTGGACTAGAATTTATTTTTATTTTTATTTTATTTTATTAAATTTATAGACCGCCCCCTCTCCCCCATGGGGACTCGGGGCGGTGCACAGGAAATTAAAAATCTAATAAATACGACAATATACAAAATATTAAAACCGAATTAAATTACCCCTGTGCTAAAATCAATATTAAAACCCCTAAAACCCTAACAATTACCCCTTAAAATTCTAATTAAGCAATGTCTTTCTGCAGCTAGGTATAAAAAGTTAGGCCAGGCCGGCCTGATGGAAGAAGGGACCTCTAAGGTCCCTTCCAGCTCTGTCATTCGACTCTGTCCTATTCTATTCTAAAAGAAATTGGACACGGTCGCCACAGTTGTTTCCCACTTTTACCAGCCTAGTTGTTTTGTCAGCATGAGTGTGACAACAATTAGACGTCCTTGTTTTTGTTTTGTTTTTCGGCCATGCCTCTTTTCCTTCACAGTCATTCAATGACAAGCGTAAAAAGAACTTCATCTTTTCACGAAAATTCCCATTCTACAAGAGCAAGGAGATGTGCGAGCAGGACTCCAGTGACCCGGAACGTAAGTAAAATGTTTTGAGAGACAACGTCACAGTGAAACACACGTGGGTGAACATGCACGGCACCTCATACACCTAGGCAAGCCTTAAGTCAGGTTCAGGACAGGTGAGGCCTTACTACTATGAGCAATGTATATAACAGTCTGGATTCCCATGTGGGGTTTGCGGGAGGAGAGGGAAGCAAAAGCATCTGTCATGCCTGCTTGAAATGGTCCAAACATTGGTTGGCCACCATTCCTTCACTTGGTCCATCTCAAAGTTGGCTTAAGGTGAAAGCCACATCTTTACAAAAAAATGTTTTGGGGACTGGGGTTTCATAAGTGTCTCCATCCTAGCTAGTGATGTAGGTAGTCCTCGACTTAACCACTGTCTGTTTAGCGGCCATTCAAAGATACAACGGCACTGAAATGGGTCCTTGGTATGGGTTCTGACCCAGGCTTCCCAAAAGCACGAAGCCGACTCCTTGTCCCGATAAAACCCCTTTTATTGGCAATTGTATCTTCTTTTTCTCCTGCTTGGTCCCCCGTGGGCGGGGCCGTGGCCCCCTCCGCCCCCCCTGGATCTTCGCCCAGGACAGAGGAATGTTTTTTAATAAAGGCTTCCGCCTCAGCAACTGTTTTAATTCTCACTCTTCCTCCTTCCCAGAACGCCAGCATCCCTTCGGGCATTGCCCACTTGAACCAGATCCCGTGGTCAAACAATGTTAATAAAAACCCTTTTATTGAGGTTAAAGGGAATTCCTCTCCAGCAAAGTCCCGACCGATAGTCTGTCATGAGATTTCACAACTGCAGACCTTGATCAGGCTTGGAGAGCTGCCAGGCCGATATCTTCTAAACGCCACGGTGTAGCAGCCATTATTTGGCAAGAAGCCAGGAACAGAGCTCCATTCTAATGAACTGAACTTATTGTCTCCTGCAAACTCCACTCCCCTTTCGCTCCTCTTTTATTCCCTCTCGGAGGGACCATTCACCATCCGCCTGTGGCTTTACTTCGGAGTCGATCCTTGTTCCTCAGCTGTTCCCTTCTCCTGGCAGTTCTGCGCATGCGCATATTGGGAATAGGCTCCAGCTGTTCTTCTGCCTCACTGACTCCAAAGGCAGATGATAACTGTGAGACGGCCCTGGCCCCATCTCTGCCTCCGACACAGAGTCCTTCTCAGAGCCTTCCCCACACTCCAGGACTGGCCCCTGTTCCTCGCCAACCCTCCTCACTGTCTGAATCTGCTACCAGATCCGCTGGCAGGCCACAACAGTATTCTCTGACTTTGGTTGTTTTCACTAGAACTGATGATGTTACCTAGTCTGGGTCATGAGACGTCTGCAAAAAGACAACCAAGCTCAGAGAGGCACCAAGGACCCCTCAGGTCAACCCTGAGCTACAAATGTTCTCCTCTTTTGGTACAGAAAAAGGTGAGCACCATAGTGGCCTAGAGGTGGAGCTCTCGCCTCACAGTCAGGAGGCTGGAGAGTTCGATCCTAGGTAGTAGCAGATGTTTCTCTCTTTTGGGAGCAGAGAGAACGTATCTGCTGTGAACTCCATGTAGGCGTCAGGGAGGGCCTCCGGCCAGCGAACGCTCAGCTTCATTCAGTTGCCCCGACTCCACCCCGAATTTAGAGATTACAGGGTCGTTAAAAGGAGGGGGGGGAAATGGTGCTGAAAAAGATGGGTTATGATGTGTCCCCACCTTTATTATTATTTATTTATTTATTTATTAAATTTATAGATCGCCCCCTCCATGGGGACTCGGGGCGGTGCACAGGAAATTAAAAATCAAATAAATACAACAATATACAAAATATTAAAACCGAATTAAATTACCCCTGTGCTAAAATATCAACATTAAAACCCTTAAATGTTGGGTTTTACCCCTGTACCCCTTAAAATTCCAATTAAACAATTTATTTCTACAGGCTAGGTATGATAAGTTAGGCCAGGCCGGCCTGATGGAAGAAGTGAGTCTTTAACTTCTGGCGGAAGGAGCGGAGGTCCGTCGTTGTCCTGATTTTGGGGGGAAGGTCGTTCCAGAGGGTAGGGCCCACCACAGAGAAGGCCCTTCCCCTGGGCGTCGCCCGCTGGCATTGCCTAGTGGACGGCACCCGGAGAAGTCCCTCTCTGTGGGAGCGAATCGGCCGGAGGGATGTATGACTATTGCAGCATCCCCATGATCACACAATCAGAACGTATTTTTAACAGTTGCAGTGTCCCGGGGTCACATGATCGCCATTTGCCATCTTCCCAGCCATCTCCCAACAAGAAAGGTCCACGGGGTGGAGCCAGTTTCACTTAACAACGACCTGAGTCTTTTAACAACCGCAGCTGTTCGCTTCACGACCATGGCAAAAAAAAACAAAACCCCAAGGATGTAAAATTGGATATGATTCACTTAACAACCACCAACAACTCAGCAGCGGAAATTCTGGTCTCAATTCTGGTCTCAATACGTTGAGGACTACCTGTACTCCTTGGTGAATTGTGCCCGCGAGTTCCCACTCAAAACATTGATAGCTTCGACTCGTTAGCTTGACAGTGCTGTCCATTGAACTGGAAGGCTCTTGATAATGAGATGGTTTGGACTAGTTCCCAGCTATTTGGGGGGTAGGGGGGGAGAGAAGGGGGGGGAAGTGTCTTATCTGTGAAAATCAGATCTCTGATTGAAGTTTTCCCACTTTGTCGCTTCACAGAAGGCAGCCAAAGTGGAAAAACGAGATGCGAGCAATTTCTAAGCCATACAGTACAAGACAGAGGGAGAGAGAGAGATAATGAGTCTCCACTGGGTTTAATACCGATTATTGCGCATTAGGGGTAGTGGTGCAGTGGCCTACCGGTGGAGCTCTCGCCTCACAATCAGGAGGCTGTGAGTTCGATCCTAAGTAGAGGCAGACATTTCTCCTTCTGGGCACAGTGAGAATATATCTGCCTGCCAAACAAAACTCCGCATTGGCAACACGAAAGGCATCCGGCCAGTAAAACACTCTTCTAGCTCCATTCAAGTTGCCCAGACTCCACCCCGCAAGGGATTATGGGTTCATTAAAAGGTGATGATTGGGCATTTAGGGGCATTTAAGGAGCATGATAGCTCCACAATTTATTAGCAACTCTGGGTTCAGAACCAGTGTCACAACTCTGGTCCCTTAACCAGTGTTAGGAAAATAAATGCGGAATAGTGTAATACACCGGACAGTAAAGAGATACGTTGCTTTAACCACACACAAACTCTAAAACAGTGATAGTTTTAGAGATTCTAACTTCTCAAACAATAACAGTCCTTCACCAAACACAGAGTTATCTTACAGTGATGCAAAACAAATACTTCTTCAGTCTTTACAGCTTCAGCTCCTCAGCACAGGAATCAAAGGGAATCGAAAAGGGAATGAACTGTGATTCTGAGCTTGCTTATATGGTAGAGCTGAGACGCACAGCCAATCAGAATTCAGCACATAGTTCTTAAAGCTACATGGACTCTTTAAGAACATAGGCTCATATATATTGTCAACCCAATATAAGGCTGAATATCCTAACACAATTAAAGACGTGGAAAGATGACCGCCCTCCCGGGTTCAAGACCCAAGCGCTGTGCGAGGGGTTGAGTTCTCGTTCCTACCTCCAGCTCCTGCCCTTTTTTTCAGTGCCGTTGTAACTTCAGTCACTAAACAAATGGTGGTAAGTGAAGGACTACCTGCATTTTTTCTCTGTAAAGAGAGTCACATCTCTTTGGCTTCCATGAAAGTCTTTAAATCGGGAGATTTTATCTTGCTCCAAACGTGGGGATCCAGATTGGATTATCTACATGGTCTGTCATGGTAGTATCCATTTCAACTGCACTGACCTGTTCCTTCCTTTTCTGCGGGTGTTTTTTTCCTTTCATTGCTCTCTCCGGGGACTGCCGTGCAGGATTTCCCCGGATTAGGGGACGACGGTTATGGGACAAAGACTCTGAGTAAGTTCCCAGGAATGGTCACTTATAACCCTTTCTTTGGAAATAACTTTGTTTTTCATTTCATTTCTTTTTTTTCCCCCTTACTTTTAAAGTTTGGCTTTACCCCCCCCCCCCCCTCTCCCTAAAGAACCTCCTCCTCCTCCTTCTAAGCATGCACAAGATTAGATTTTACTTTTGGTCCCCAGCTTTGAATGCACTTGGGGCGGGACAAAAGAGGGTTTTTCATCGTATTTTATGTTCTGCATGACAACATTAATAGCATACAGTCTATGCAATGGGTATGTCGATCTTTGATGATAACAATATTGTTTCCAGTATAATGCATATTGATCCTTTTGTGACCATGGAGTTCTTTAAAAAGAAGATCAGTGCTTTTTTTTTTTTAAGAACAAGTTTAGGATTCTTGAAAAGTTGAAAAACAGATTCCCAGTCAAAAAATTGATGATGAAGAAGAAGCTGCCCAAAAGGTGACTTATCCAAGATGGACAATAGGGAGTAAGGTTGATGATGAAGAAGCTGCCCAAAAAATGACTTATCTAAGACCGACAGTAGGGACTACTTTGATGTTGAAGAAGCTTCCCCAAAGATGATTGATTCAAGATGGACAGTAGGGTATAAAGTTGATATTGAAGAAGCTGCTCAAAAGATGACTTATCCAACATGGACAATAACGAGTAAGGTTGATGTTGAAGAAGCTTCCCAAAAGATTATTTATATCTAAGATGGACAGTAGAGAGTAAGGTTCATGATGAAGAAGCTGCCCAAAAAATGATTTATATCAAAGATGGACAGTAGGGAATAAGGTTCATATGAAGAAGCTTCCCAAAAGATTATTTATATCTAAGATGGACAGTAGAGAGTAAGGTTCATGATGAAGAAGCTGCCCAAAAAATGATTTATATCAAAGATGGACAGTAGGGAATAAGGTATGAAGAAGCTCCATAAAATATGACATCCAAAATAGACAGTAAGAGAGCAAGGTTCATGATGAAGAAGCTGCGAAAAAGATGACTTATCCAAGTTAGACAGTAGGAAGTAAGGTGCATGATGAAGAAGCTGCCTAAAAGATGACTTATCCGAAATGGACAGTTGGGACTAAGTTTGATGTTGAAGAAGCTGCCCCCACGATGATTGATCCAAGATGGACAGTAGAGTATAAGGTTGATATTGAAGAAGCTGCCCAAAAGAGACTTATCCAATATGGACAATAACAAGTAAGGTTGATGTTGAAGAAGCTGTCCAAAAGATGACATATCAAAGATAGACAGTAGGGAATAAGGTTCATGATGAAGAAGCTGCGAAAAATATGACTTATCCAAGATAGATAGTAGGGAGTAAGGTTCATGAGGAAGAAGCTGCCTAAAAGATGACTTATCCAAAATGGACAGTTGGGACTAAGTTTGATGTTGAAGAAGCTGCTCCCGAGATGATTGACCCAAGATGGACAGTAGGGTGTAAGACTGATATTGAAGAAGCTGCCCAAAAGATGACATAGCTGATACTAGGGTCTAAGGTTGATGATGAAGAAACTACTCAAAAGATGAGTTATCCAAGATGGATGGTAGGGTGTAAAGTAAATATTCTGCCTTTTTAATATTTCCTAAAATATTTCATTCTTCTATTTTGAATTTTGAATTTATTTATATTTATACCCCACCCTTCTCCACAGAGGACCCAAGGCGGCGCATAGGAATTTAAAAACATACAAAAATAAATACATAATGTAAAATATATTAAACTATCCTAATCCTATGCTGAAACCAAATAATAAAATACCCAATTTAAAACTCTCTAAAAGTCCCCGTGGGAGGTTAAGCTAGGCCTGCTTGCTGGAAAAGATGTGCCTTTAGACATTGGCGGAAGAGGTGGAGGTCGGTGATGGTGCGTAATTCAGCGGGTAGGTCGTTCCAAAGGGCAGGGCCCGCCACAGAGAAGGCTCTTCCCCTGGGTGTCGCCAGTCGGCATTGTCCGGCCGACGGCACCCTGAGAAGGCCCTCTCTGTGGGAGCATATCGGTCTAAGGGATGTATGGGGCAGAAGGCGGTCTTGCATATAACTAGGCCCCGAGCCATGGAGCGCTTTAAAGATGGTGGTCAGAACCTTGAAGCGCACCCGAAAGGCCACAGGAAGCCAGTGCAGCTCGCGCAGGATCGGTGTTATGTGGGAGCATCTAGTGGCTCCCATAATCACCCGCGCGGCTGCATTCTGGACTAACTGTAGCTTTCGAGTGCACCTCAAGGGAAGCCCCATGTAGAGAGCATTACAGTAGTTGAGTCGGGACGTCACAAGAGCTTGAGTGACTGTGCGAAGGGCAGCCCGGTCCAGTAAAGGAGAGAGGTGGGTGCTAACTTTCTAAATACCACAGTTTCAGTTAAGTCCTTTAAAAAATCTTTAGATACATCAGTTCAGAAATACATTATTAGTTCTTGGAAGAAATCTTTGCTTCTAGAGTACTGATTTTTCCAAACCGGGCCATAGTTCCAAACGACTTCAGGCAAACAAGCTCTCTTGTCAGTAGCAATTTCACATTGTTGCATAGGGCAACCAGGGATAAACGCGGATCATATTTAAAGGAAGCTTCTCAAAGCAGCTCCCTTGCAAATGTCCTAGAACACAACGGGTGTCATTCCCATCCATCACAGCATCGCTGGAGGTGCGGGATAAGAGTTGCAACCTTTACACAGCCAAAGGGTATCGCATCCAGCCTGACAGTTTCGTTCAACATCTGCTCAAAATTCTGAAGAAACAATGCCCTCTAGAGCAGGGGTCTCCAACCTTGGCAACTTTAAGGCTTGTGGACTTCCAGCTCCCGGAATTCCCGGAAACATGGAGGCTGATTGGAAAGATGGTTTATTGATGGAGAGGACACATGGCTTTGAGGTCCTAGTGCAGCTGAACGCATGGAGTGGAGAGTGAGAGGTATTTATACGCTCTCTTGGGTTTTGAACGTGAGCTTCCTGTTCCTGTGGCAAGGGCATGTACTCTATTAGTTGCTGTCAGACTCCCATGGGACTATTCAGGGGTCATAACTGGTTTTCTCTGGGAGTTGACTTCCACACTCTTAAAATTGCCAAGGTTGGAGACCCTTGCTCTAGAACTTATCTCTGGTTCTAAAGGCAGCATAGAGTATCTTCTGGAGATACGAGGAGGTTTTAAGAGAACCTCCAGAACAAGCATTAACTTGAATACACTTTCATGCTAGTTCAGTGATATGTGGAGAAAGCACCGATGAAAAAATGCGCACAGATACATTTAAGGGAATCCATATTTTGGTCTGTTTCAGGGGTGTCAAACTCGATTTTAGTGAGGGCCAGCTCGATGTCACTCATGTTGGGGGGCCCTGTGGTGGCCCAAGCATTCTGACAGCAAAAACGGGTTCCTGAACTCTGTTTCGGTTGTGACAGCCTCCTGCAATCCTCTTCCAGTGAAAACAGAGCTTGGGAGTGCCACCTGCAGCCCTCAAGAACTCTGTTTTCAGCTGTGATGGACTCCTGCAACCCTCTGCCAGCAAAAATGAAGTTCAGGAGGTCTGCACATGGTCTTCCCAAATTCCGTTTTCTCTGGCAAAAGCACTGTGGGCCGGTTCTTTGCTATTTCCAGGGCAGCCCTGCGGGCCAGATCTAAGCACCCCATGGGCCGGATCTAGCCCACGGGCCTTGAGTTTGACACCCCTGGTCTCTTTCATGGAGTATAGAGTTGGAAGAGACCTTCGAGATCTTCTAGTTCCGTGCAGAGCAGAGACCTTCAAAGCATTCCACACAAATTGTTATGCTCGGCACCTCCAATGATGGTGCGCTCATGACTCCAGGGGGCAGACTGCTTCATTACTTTATGGATCTCAACATCAAGAAGTTCCTCCTTGTTTTCAGTTTGGATCTCTGTCGACATTCCTCCTCTTGGGTTTTCTCCTACCATCAAGCACAATAGAGAATAAATTCACAACTTTTCTCCATGACGACGGTCTTTCAAGTAGAACGTAGAACATGGAATGATAAAGTTGGAAGTGGGCTTAGAGGTCTTCTAGTACAACCCCCACCCCCCTCTGCTCAAGCCTTATAATATCCCAGACAAATAGTTGTCCCAATATTTTCTTGAAAACTTCTAGTGATGGAGCACCTACAACACCAAGAGGCAAGCTGTTCCATGGATTAATTTGTCTCACTGTCAGGAAATTTCTGAATAGTTCTAGGTTGTATTTCTCTTGAGTGATCTTCCACCCGTTGCTTCTTCTCCGGCTCTTGGGTGCTTTGGAGAATAGGTTGACCCCATCTTCTTTGTGGCAGTCCCATAAGTACTGGAAGAGTGCTATCACATCACCCCCTAGTCCTTCTCTTTGTTAGACTAGACCAGGGGTTGGCAACCTTAAACACTCAAAGAGCCACAAAGGTACTAACCAGAAGCCCCCCGTTCAATGCTGGAATTGACTGGAAGTCCGGTTCCCCCATCATAGAGTCTTCTCCTAGAACGGCATCCTTTTTCCTTTACCTGTCCTAACCAAAAGCCCTACAATTGTGGAGCCAACCGCCGACAGGGAGCCACAGCAGAGGGATGAAAGAGCCACATGCGGCTCCAGAGCCACAGGTTGTTGACCCATGGACTAGACATACTTAGGTCCCTCAGTCATTCATTACACAGTTTAGCCTCTAGTCTAGACCCTTCATCGTCTCTGTTGCTCTTCTCTGCACTCTTTCTAGGGTCTCAACATCTTTTTTGTGTCATGGTGGTCAGAACTGGATGCAGCATTCCAAGTGTGAAGCTCGCCACACTTGACAAAATCAATACTATCACTTCACAAAGCCTTGAAACTATTGGTCTGCTCTTGTGAGTCTCTGGCTGTTTTTTGCTTAGTTTTGACCCCCTCCCCCCCCCAAGCTCCCAGGAGCACTCTATAAGCCTCCTAAAGGCTAGCCATGCCCATTTTGTGACAAAAAATGGGCCCGTTTTTGCAAAACAATGGGCCATTTTCGGGAGCTTTGCAGAGTGCAAACCCTTTTTAAAAAAAATTGGCGTCTTCAAAACCTTGGTGCGTCTTATACTCTGGTGCATCTTATACTCCGAAAAATATGGTATTTCTCTCTCCCTCTCTCTCTCTCTCTCTCTCTCTCTCTCTCTCTCTCTCTCTCTCTCTCTCTCTCTCTCTCTCTCTCTCTCTCTCTCTCTGCACGATGAGAATATATCTGCTGAACAAAACTCTGCATTGGCAACAGGCAGGGCATCCAGCCAGTAAATACTCAGCTCCATTCAAGTTGCCTAGATGTCCATCCCCGCAAGGGCTTATGGGGTCATTAAAAGAAGATGAGGATGAGAATTGCCTTGGCTTCTTTTGGCTGTTCAGCCAGTCAGCCAGTCCGCCATTTCTAATCAGCCAGTCAACCACAACCTGTGTCTGCTATTCTACTCTATTTCTCCTACCAGAAAACATTGTTTGTGTTTTTGGCAACGAGCCTGCTCAGCCATCCCTGGGCTGCTTTAATTCTTCTCTCCCCCTAAAGTTCCTTCCCGTTAAAGTTTTGACACATTTCCAACAGCTTTGGGGCTTCAAGCTTTCCCTTTTGGCAAGGAACCTAAGCCATGATAGCTTCCCATCCAAGAATAGATGCAAACCGACCCAAGGAGAGCAACCCAGAATGAACCAACTGTCGCAGCTAACCGAAAATTGTACATAAACTGGGTTCTTTTTTTTTATATTGATCTCAATATTCTAATATAAGTCAGTGCCTTGAGACTGTCATTGTTTTTCAATAGCCATAACAGATAGGTCCATGATGGCGAACCTGTGGCCATATTTGCCGGCATGGCAGGCCTCAGCTCCGGCACGCAGGAGGGTGCCGGCCAGCTGATTTTCAGCCTTCCAGAGGGCCAGGGGAGGCCATTTCCACCCTCCCCAGCCTTCAGGAAAGCTTCCGGAGCCTAGAGAGGGTGAAAAAATAGGCCCAAGGGCCCAACCGGAAGTTCATTCCCGAACTTCCGGTTGGCCCATTGGGCCTGTTTTTTGCCCTCCCCAGGCTCCAGCAGCTTTCCTGAAGCCTAGGGAAGGGGGGGAAAATAGGCCCAATAGCCCAACCGGAAGTTCATTCCCGAACTTCCTGTTGGCCTGTTGGGCCTGTTTTTCTCCCTCCCCAGGCACTGGTGGCTTTGCTGAAGCCTTGGGAGGGCCAGGGGAGGCCATTTCCGCCCTCCTCAGCCTTCCGGAAAGCCTCTGGAGCCTAGAGAGGGTGAAAAAATCGGCCCAATAGCCCAACCGGAAGTTCATTCTCGAACTTCTGGTTGACCCATTGGACCTGTTTTTTGCCCTCCCCAGGCTCCAACGGCTTTCCTGAAGCCTAGGGAGGGCCGGGGAAGGCCATTTCCGCCCTTCCCAGCCTTCCGGAAAGCCTCAGGAGCCTAGAGAGGGCGAAAAACAGGCCCAATGCCCCAACCGGAAGTCCATTCGCAAACTTCCGGTTGGCCTGTTGGACCTGTTTTTCACCCTCCCCAGGCTCCGGAGTCTTTCCTGAAGCCTGGGGATAACCAGGGGAGGCTTCAGGAAAGCTTCCAGAGCCTAGAGAGGGTGAAAAGCAGGCCCAATGGGCTAACTGGAAGTTCCTTCCCAAACACAGGTGAATCCCGCGTGCATGCGCAGATGATTGGGCACACAAATACGATAGAACGCGCACACATTCATAGATATACATTCTTATAAATGCTATTTAACATTTATCTATTCATCATTAATCTCTATACACATTCTTACATATATACTGTATGATACAGTTTGGATCGCTTTTCTTGCCACCCCGTGTCTCCATCTTATTTTGCAACAGCCTTACTCCTATTTTATTTTATTTATTTTTATTTTATTTAGACTTATATAACCGCTCCCTCTCCCCAAAGGGACCCGGGGCGGTGCACAGGAAATTAAAAAACACATAAATATCACAAATATAAATAATTAAAACTGAATTAAATAAATTATCCCTGCGCTAAAAATTTAAAAACATTAAAACTTAACCCCATCTAAAACCCAATTAAAACAATTTAAGGTACAGACTATAGGCTAGGTAAATAGAAGGGAGCTTGAGAAGGTAGGACCGGGACGCCCTTCGCACAGTCATTGCAGTAGTCTAGCCGGGATGTCACAAGCGCCTGAGTGACTGTGCGAAGGGCGTCCCGGTCCTACCTGTTTTTTGCCCTCCCCAGACTCCAGAGGCTTTCCTTGAGCCTCTGGAGGGCAAAAATGTCCTCCCCCGGGCTCCACAGGCCCTCTGGAGGCCAGAAATGGTCCCGTTTCTGGACTTCCAGAACTTCTGGGGTGCCCATTTTTTGTCCTCCCAGAGCCTCCAGGCGGGCCCTGCACTTAGCTGCCACCCAAAACGGGCCATGTGGAGACTCCTGGGAAGGGCGAGGCCAGCCAGTCCTTGCAACTACCGGTTCGGCGAACCAGATATAAAATTAGCATCCAGTTCATCCGAACCGGCTGAATCCCAGCCCTGAGCCCGACTCATTTAATAGAACACAGTCTGTGATTCACCATGAAATATAGCCAGTTTTGAGATTCCCCCGAGCTTTTTCTGAATGAAGTGGGGGAATCTAAAAAGAAATTTCTATACCGATGGAAATGGTATTTCTATACCATTTCGATGGAGAAGGCGCGGTATATAAATTGAAATAAATTAAAATTGCCCAACTCTTGCAATGTCGCTCTTCGTGTGAAACTTTTGTACACAGGTAGTCCTTCACATCCGACTACAATGGAGCCCAACATTTCTGTTGCTAAGCAAGACAGCTGCTCGGTGAGTTATGCCCCGTTTTAAGTCCTTTCGTGCCAAAGTTGTTAAGTGAATCACTGCGGCTGTTACGCTAGTAACGGAGTTGTCGAGTGAGCCTAGGTTCCCTGCTGACCTGGCTCATCAGAAAGTTACCAAAGGGGGATCCCGTGATCACGGGACACTGCAACCGTCATAAATATGAGCATTGGAGTGACCATGGGGATGCTGCAATGGTCGTAAGTGTGAAAAACGGTCATAAGCCACTCTTTTCAGTGCCGTTGTAACTTTGAAATCGCAAACCGAAAGGTTGCAATTTGAGGACTCCCTCTGTATTGTATAATATCAAAGACCGACCTAGATGACAATATGACTTTCACCAGTCTTGCTACTTATAATAATAATAAGAACAACAACAGGTATTGGCCATGATACCTGGAGACAGCAGACTAGAAAAGAAAGAACTGGAGGAGACCACAACATATAAAGACCTGCAAATAGAAATAGAATGGCTGTGGTAGAGGCAAGCCAAGGTAGTATCGATAATCATAGGCGCCTTGAGTCCAATCCCAAAGATCTGGAGCACCACCTGAATTCCATCGGTATTGACAAATTCGCCATCCGGTCAATTGCAGAAGGCAACTTTTTCTCGGAACAGCTTCCATCCTGTGACGACATCGGCATGACTCTCAAACCTCCACATCTGCCGATCCCAAGTTGGAAAGGACTCGGTGGGTAGACCAAAACATCTGGAGCACCACTTGAACACCATCGGCATTGACAAATTTGCCATCAGTCAATTGCAGAAGGCAGTTTTTCTCGGAACGGCTTCTATCCTGCGACGAGATCTGTCACACCGTCAAACAGCCGGTTGTGCCCATCCCAGTTCCTTGGTAAGGACTCAACGGGTAGACAAAAATGCTAAATCCAGTTTGAACACCTGGATGACTGTGCAATTATCAACAACAACAACCACAACAATGTCATCATAGCTGTTGATGTGACAGTGCCTAGAGACAGCAGAAGAGAAGAGAAAGAATTGGAGAATATCACCAAATACAAAGCCCTACAAATAGAAATAGAACAACTGTGGCAAAGGCAAATAAGGATAGTACCAATAGCAATAGGCGCCTTGGATGCAGTCCCAAAACAACCGGAGCACCACTTGAACACCATTGGCATTGACAAATGTGCAAGTCAATTGCAGAAGTCAATTGCAGAAGGCAGCTTTACTTGGAACAGCTTCCATCCTGCGATAATATATCTGTAACCTCATCAAACATCCCAATCTGCCTATCCCAGGACTCGATAGGTAGACCAAAATGCCAAACCCAGTCTGAACATCTGGCTGACTGTGCGAGGAACAAGAATAAAAGCAGCCGCCACTATGGTTAAACACATTTTAGAAGGCAACAAATGAAAGAAGAACAGTGGTGGGTCAGAAAAGATTTCATTGAACCCCCCCCCCTCTACATTGCTCCTACTGAGTCACCTCCTTCCCACAATTCTTTCCCCAAGGGTAATTGTGCACGCATCTTCACAAAAGAGGTAGATAGCCCATATACATCGCTAGCAAGTCCATGCACATCTCATATATGAGTCATGTCACCTGGCTGACGTCCCTCGTTGGTTTCTCATCGCCCTTGGGGAACATTTGAGAAATGTTTGCGAAACGAAGTCTTTGCAAAGACATCTCTAATGCTTTCTTTTGGTGGCTGTATACTTGACGTCCATCCCTGGCGATACTGCCCTTTCTCGGCATATGCACCAATGGATACCAATGTCTTTGGTTTTCATAGTCAAGTTTCTCGGAAACTCTTTGGCTGACTTACCGCACCGTTGCTTCCTATTCCTTCCTTTGCATGCCGATTTGCATGACCGGGGTAATTGCTTGCCATTCTGCTGCTTGACGATCTCTCCTTTTAATTTGCTGTCCTGTTCTTGCAGAGCATCTGTCTTCTAATGCCAGCGATAGCGAAAGTAGCTACAGTAAGTTATGGCATTTCTTGGGTTCTCTTTTACTTTGGCTTGCCTCTGAAGACTTGGTTTCTTTTTTCTTTTTTTTCCCCCCTTTCTTTTCCCCCCATCACTTCTGGGTTTTTCTTCTTTCATTTTTTTTTGCTTTTCAGATTTTGAAAAGATTTTGGGAAAGCATGAAGAGGTGGATTTATAACGGGCTGCAAATACGTGTCACTTCTTGACGCGCCTGTGAAATGGACCTGGTTTCCTTTGTCAAGGCGTTGCCAAAAAATTAATGTTAGTTTTATAATTTAGGTCCAGCAGGTCACCGTCCAAATGTTATGTTTTTTTCAAGAAAATGGAGCAGGCGCTTTCGATCCAGCGCATGATTTGCAAGGAGCAAGGAGTGAACTGAGATTGTTTGAACAAAAGTTATGTGTGCCTTAATATATTGGAGAACCCAAAAAGTGTAGGAGGCAGCCTTCAAAATCACCTCCTTTGAGGGGCTGAACATCATATATGGTTAAGGCATTTGATTGAATAGAATTTAACCCAAGTAAGCAAAGGTATGGAAAGTTATTTGTATCCTGCCTTTATTATTGTTGCAAATAACTCAAGGTGGCAAACATATCAAAATACTAGGGTATTGGTTTGAGCTTCGAGCGTGGCAATTGGGTTGCAAATATTTCGTCACCGTTTGAGGAGACATCGTCAGGGTGTTTTGAGTTGTGCTCGTCTGTCAGAACACAGAACTTTAAATACTGTTTTATGAGATGCAAATTAGCCTGACTATTGTTATTTTAGATATTTCTAATCCTTGGCACAAACGAGCACAACTCAAAATGCACTGACAATGTCTCCTCGAATGTTGATGAAACATTTGCAATCGAATTGCCAAGCTTGAAGCTCAAACCAACAGCCTAACTACCAACCTGAGCTACTAATATTCAAACACATTGCATAGCCTAACACTTTCCTCCTTCTATTTTCCCCACAATAACAACTCTATGAAGTGAGTTGGGAAGAGAGAGTCACTAGCCCAAGACCACTCAGCTGGCTTTCATGCCTAAAACAGGACTAGAACTCACAATCTCCTGCTTGCTAGACTATTTCTTTAACCACTAGACCAAACTGGATCTATAGAATCTGACTTCCCCATTAATTTGGCATGTTTGAATCAGTGGGATACAATCTATACCAGGGGTCGGCAACCTTAAACACTCAAAGAGCCACAAAGGTCCTAACCGGAAGCCCCCCATTCAATTCTGGAGCCTAGCGGAAGTCCGGTTCCCCCACCATACAGTTCCCTCCTAGCACGGCGTCCTTTTTCCTCTACTGTCCTAACTGAAAGCCCTATCAGTTGTGGAGCCGACCGGCGACAGGGAGCCACAGCAGAGGGATGAAAGATCCACATGCGGCTCCAGAGCCACAGGTTGCTGACCTCTGCTCAATACAATAATTGAAATGTATTTCTGATAGGTAGAACAAGGTTGGACACACCTGCTCAGCTAAATGTGTTACCCAATATGTCACCTACTTTTTTTTTAAAAAAAAAAGGCCAAGCCATTTCCTGAGAAGAAGCAAGCACATTATTTTGCTATTTAAAAAAAGCAATGAATCTCCCAACACCTTAAAAAGGAGGAAATTGGATGCATCCTCCATCCTTTTGGAATGAAGAAGAGCTGCCCAGCCTATTAACAGCATGCAAAAAAGAACAAAAGGACAGGACTTGCTCTAATTCCAATTGTTCTCTGTAGCTTTGTTCTATTTGCATTGAACGATACGCATAATACAGTTGACCCATCCACTGTTAAGTCGGTTCCTGCCTCGGCTTTGCGTAATTGGTCACAATGGCGAAACACCACTAACTAGCGCGCGCACACACACACACACACACACAGCAACAGGAAATGTGGTGGTAGGTGCATGGTTCTGCATTTTCAGAGGAAAACCTTAGCATGGTTTTGGAAATGCTGGGGTTTTTTTCCCCTGCAGCTGATCTCACCAATTTCATAAGCTTTGGTTGGAATAGAACGTTTCCCTGGTTGCATATTGTGCTTACCGGTTGCATTTGATCCAATATTAGCCCCTCTGCAGCTGCTTAGATTTCATTTGAAGCCTGGCTCTGGGTCCTTTTATGGTGCCTTCGGACAGCAGCGTTCTCCTGCATGAAAGGGCTTTTTTTTTAAGGGCTATCTCATAACCGGGAGTTGCCCGGGTATTTATTTAAATGGGTAAAAATATATTATATGGTAATTTCTAATGTTGGGTTTTCCCCTTTATCAGAGGGAGCCTCCTTGTGGAGTGCTGTGAAGCCATTAACATGGCAACTCCACTGCGCTGCACAGTAGAAGCCATTTTACGGCAGTACAGTAGAAACCATTTTACGGCCCAACAGGCTGTATCTTAACAGAACGCACATCCCAACGGGCTTTAGGGGTGTCTTACCCCCCCCCCACAGTATTTTTTTCCAGAGTGTGTCATCTGTGCACCAAGTTTGGTTGAAATTGCTCGAGGCGTTCCTCGAGTTATGCTGGAACGAACACACACACACACACACACACACACAGTTTTATATATACAAATAAAGGAAAATATTTGTAGCTCAGAGTTAAGATGAGGGATCCTTGATGCTCTCTGAGCTTGGTTTGTTCGTTTCTTTGTTTGTTTCTTTGTTTGTTTTGTGACGATTTCATTACCCAAACTTGGTGAACTCTAGCACTGATTATGAATTGGTAATGAAATGTCACACACACACACACACACACACACACACAGCCATTTTATTTATGTATGTGATATATGTAATATATATATATTAGATATATATATATATATATTTTTACTGGGTTCGAATCCCAGTAAAGGGTATGGCCAACTGATGAGAGCTAATAAGCTCGAAATAGATCTATCTTGGTCTCTCAAATTTAAATTTATTGATCAGCTCATAAAAACTAACATACATACATACATACATACATACATACATACATACATACATACATACATATTTGTTCCACAACACCCTGTTAGGCCCCAATTAAGGGAGGAGACATACTGTTTCCTTTTCTGCCTTTCAGCTCATCACCAGAGACCATCTAGACAGAAAGCCGTGAGTTAATTGGGGCCTAACAGGGTGTTGTGGAACAATCATATACTTATCCTCCTGTCTCAGCTGAGCAGGAAGAGAACCTGGTTGGCTTAATGGCTAAGGCTCTTGCCTGGCATGTAATATAGCCCCAGTTCGAATCCCAATAAGGGTATGGCTAGCTGATGAGAGCTAAAAAGCTCGAAATAGATCTATACTAGTCTCCCTGATTTATTTATTGATCAGCTCAAAAACCTAACATATATATATACACATATCTAAAAAAATTACACAACGTAATTCTTGGCTTTCTGTCTAGATGGTCTCTGGTGATGAGCTAAAAGGCAGGAAAGGAAACAGTATGTCTCCTCCCTTAATTGGGGCCTAATAACAGGTTGTTGTGAAACAATTACATATGTATGTATGTATGCTGCGTTTGTGCTGATAAATAAACAAGAGAGACTAGTATAGATCTATTTCAAGCTATTTAGCTCTCATCAGCTAGCCATACCCTTACTGGGATTCGAACCAGGGAGGTATTACATGTGAGGCAGATGTAATTGCCACTAGACCACTGGTTCTCCTCCTGATCAGCTGAGCCAGGGGAATAAGTATATACTTGTGTCACAACACCCTGGTAAGCCCCAAATAAGGGAGGAACCAAAGCTGCTATCCTTTTCTGTCTTTCGGCTCATCACAAGAGACCATGCAGACAGAAAGATATATAAGATTCAGACACACCAATGAGGGCAGAACATGGAAAAGGCCTCCTTCTCAATGCAGATCCATCCACTCAGCATTTCTCAACCTTCACGTTTTTATGATACGTGGACTTCAACTCCCAGAATTCCCCAGCCAGCATGCTGGGAGTTGAAGTCCACGCACCTTAAAAGTCATCAAGGTTAGGGGTGGGGGCGATACACTGCTTTAGGTCCTTTCTGGGGCTTGTGTATCGACCCTGTTTGCAATGGTAAATCACAGGCTAACTTAAAGCCGAGGCAGATTGCTTGAAAGCCTTTAGGAGGAACTTGTACGTAAGCCTGATCAAGGAAGTAAATGTGACGTTGGGGAGCATTTTGGAAGCAAATGCTGATTTTTCTCTCTGTTTTTCTTCTTTCATCAGGAGGGCAGGAGGACTGCATTCTCTCCTATGAACCTGTGACACGGCAGGAAAGTAAGCAAGCTTTGGTATCTGTGGCGCAGTAGCGCAGGGGTTAGAGAGCAGTACTGTAGGCTACTTCTGCTGACTGCCATCCGCCAGCCGTTTGGCAGATCGAATCTCGCCAGGCTCAAGGTTGACTCAGCCTTCCATCCTTCCGAGAAGTGGTGGATTCCTAACGGTTTGGACTGGTTCGGCCGAACCAGTCGTATCTTGGCGGCCTAGAACCGGCAGTGACCCAGGCCTACCATGCCCCTGAACTGGTTCTCCTGGTGACGCTGTAGGCCCCTGTCTCTGTCCCCCTTATCTAGGGAGCATTCCTATCATCTTGTGCAGTTGCTGCCGAAGTTACTGTCGGTTCGCACGCATGCACGCCAGACGCGCGCTGCATGTGCGTGCACTGTTCAATGGAAATTATTCTTCACGCACGCACAGAACAATTCACAGTGAACTACGCATGCACAGTCGCTAAAATCTAAAATGGCTGTGGCCAAGTGGCAGCAAGGGAACCCGTTCGGGGGCGTGGCAAGCCTGTTCCCCATTTGGGCTGAACCAGAAGCAACTCACCTCTGGTCTTGTGTAGGGGCAGCTCCCTCTCCCCCTTGGCCAAGTTGTTTATTTGGCAGAATGCTTTCAGGATTTATGTGGCAGGAAAACTCCCTGCTCTGTTTCCTTTATCTATGGGGCCTGATATTCTTGGGTAACAATTTCTTCTATATTTTCTATAGTCGCCCCTGCATGGCCCCATGAGAGTCTGACGACCAATCAGAATATAAGATGAAGATCAAAGGACAGAGAGGTCCATGTTTTATGTTATAAGAAGAACCTTGCTGGATTTCATGATTGCACAGTTCAGAATTGGTTTTTCAACAACAAAAACCCAGATGAATAGAAAAAATAATGACCATTACATCTTCTGGAGAACAATTTAGTGCAGAAGCATTCCAGCGAGCCTTTTAAAGAGGCAGGTTCGGTTCCATCTCATGGAAGTCCCTGTTTTCTTTTAGGGAAATATTATCTGCCCTTCGTTCCATTTATTAAATCTAAATGCATCACCCAAGTTGATTGCATGCGATTGATACCTCGCCAAGCTTAAATTTTAGCAATAGCAATAGCACATAGGATTATGTGCAGCTCCATTGTGCTTTACAGCAGGGGTCCCCAACCCCCGGTCCGTGGACCGGTGCCGGTCCGTGGCTTGATAGGAACCGGGCCGCAGGGCCTGGGAGGAGGAGGAGGGAGGAGGGGGCATCCCCCTGGGCACAGCACGCGCTGGATGTGGGAGAACACAGGTGTGGCCGTTCGCACCGTTGGAGACCCTAGAGGGCCGAGTGAGCCGACTCCCCCCCTGCGTGCGCATGCACATGCGTGGCTGTTCGCACCATTGGAGGCCCTAGAGGGCCAAGTGAGCCAACTCACTCCCGCGTGTGCATGCGCTGCCTGTTCCCCCTCCCCCCACGTGCGCATGCACCGCCTGTTCCCCCTTCTCTCCCCCCCCCCCCCGCTCCTCCTCTACGCCAGCCGGTCCGCAGAATTTTCTTTAAAATGAAACCGGTCCCTGGTGCAAAAAAGGTTGGGGGGCCCTGTTTTACAGCACTCTCTGAGTGGTTTACAGAGTCAGCCTACTCCAGCTATCTGGGTACTCATTTTAGCGACCTCGGAAAGATGGAAGGCTAAGTCAATCTTGAGCCGGTCAGGATTGAACACCTGGCTGTGAGCAGAATTAGCCTGCAATACTCATTCTAACCACTATGCCATCATAGTTCCTTCCTTCCTTCCTTCCTAATAGACATATACCGCTTCACAATGCTTTCCATTCCTCTCTAAGCGGTTTACAGTGTCAGCCTCTTGCCCCTAACAATCTGGGTCTTCATTTTACTGACCTCAGAATGCTGGAAGGCTGAGTCAAACTAGAGCCGGTCAGGATCGAACTGCTGGCAGTGGGCAGAATTAGCCTGCAATACTGCATTTTAACTATGGCACCACTACAGCTCTTCCTTCTTTTCCTTCCTTCCTTCCTTCCTTCCTTCCTTCCTTCCTTCCTTCCTTCCTTCCCAATAACACTTATAATTATATACTGCTTCACATTCCTCTCTAAGCGGTTTACATAGTCAGTCTCTTGCCCCCAACAATCTGGGTCTTCATTTTACCGACCTCAGAAGAATGGAAGGCTGAGTTCACCTTGAGCCTGTCAGGATCCAACTGCTGGCAGTGGGCAGAATTAACCTGCAATACTGCGTTCTAACCACTGCGTCACCACGGTTCATTTTAGAACATCAGTCAACCTATCACCAGTGTTTGTTACGAAGCTACCTTAGCCATCTTCTTTTCTTTCTGCATTTCAGTTAATTACACCAGGCCGGTTATTATCCTCGGCCCAATGAAAGATCGGATAAATGATGATTTGATATCTGAGTTCCCTGACAAATTCGGCTCCTGCGTCCCACGTAAGTATTGTGTATCAGGAAGCATCTCTGTGAATATTTCCTGGCTAGGATCAGGTCCAATAGGCTAACTGGTTGTCAGCTGTGGTGGAATGAGGCCTGGATTCCCAGGAGGGAGGGGCTGCATTCCAGAGGGCGAAGTTGCGATAGTTTGGTTGGGAAAAAGAAGGTCGCAGTCGCTCCTCCCTAGAACGTCTCAAAATACAGTCTTTGACTTACAAACAGTGGTGGGCTTCAGACGTTTTGCACCACTTCGGGAGATCTGGTTGTTAACTTTCTGAGCAGTTTGGTTGTTGGAAGAAATCATTAGGGCAGAGAACCGGTTGTTAAATTATTTGAATCCCACCACTGCTTACAACCACAACTGAGCTCATAAATTTCTGTTGCTTAAAAAGACAGTGAAGTGAGTTTTATTCCATTTTACGACCTGTCTTGGCACAGCTGCTAAATGAATCACTGCTGTTGCTAGGTTAGTAACATGGTTAGTAACGTGAATCTGGCTCTTCCCCATTGACTTGGAAAAAATCAGAAATTGCAAAAAGTGATCACATGACCTCATAACGGCAACCGTCATAAATCCATGCCCGTAATCATAAATCTGGATTTTGGTCACACTTATGACCATGCTGCAATGGTCATAAGTGTCATAAGGAATATTGCATCCAGGTTTGGTCACCACGATGTAGAAAAGACGTGGAGACTCTGGAAAGAGTGCAGAGAAGAGCAACGAAGAGGATTAGGGGACCGGAGGCTAAAACATACGAAGAATAATTGCAAGAACTGGGTATGTCTAGTTTAATGAAAAGAAGGACCAGGGGAGACATGATAGCAGTCTCCCAATATCTCAGGGGTTGCCCCAAAGAAGAGGGAGTCAAGCTATTCTCCAAAGCACCTGATGGTAGAACAAGAAGGAATGAATGGAAGCTACTCGAGGAGAGAAGCAACCTAGAACTAAGGAGAAATTTCCTGACAGTGGGAACAATTAATCAGTGGAACAACTTGCCTCAAAAAAATTGTGGATGCTCCATCATTGGATGTTTTTAAGAAGAGATTGGACAACCATTTATCTGAAGTGGTATAGGGTCTCCTGCTTGAGCAGGGGGTTGGACTGGAAGACGTCTAAGGCAGTGGTGAAATTCAAAAAATTTTATTACTGGTTCTGTGGACATGGCATGGTGGGCGTGCTGTGGCAGCGGAAAATCCATTTCCACCCCACTTTGGTGCCAGCCAGAGGTGGTATTTTCCAGTTCTCCGAAGTACTCAAAATTTCCGCAACCAGTTCTTCAGAACCTGTCAGAACCGGCTGGATTTCACCCCTGCTCTACGGTCTCTTCCAGCTTTGTTATTCTGTTAGGTCTGTATTTCAGAGAAAGTAAATATAATGGGTCTTGATTCGCTTATTTTTATTTCATTTTTATTTATTTTTTGCTACTCCCAAGATACCACGCGACCGAAGCGCGATTATGAAGTGGACGGTAGAGATTACCACTTCGTCATCTCCCGAGAACAAATGGAAAAGGACATTCAAGAGCACAAATTCATCGAAGCTGGCCAGTATAACGACAATCTGTATGGAACGAGTGTGCAGTCCGTGCGATTTGTAGCCGAAAGGGTAAATGACCCAGATGGTACAAATGCAGAATGTACTACATACCATCTTGAATGATATTAAATGCAGTTGTAGATCTAGATGGATTTCATCCGAGGAAAGGCGAGAACCAGCGTGCATAGAAAAAGCTTATGATTTTTGTCTATGTAATTCCTAATGAGAAGAGTGGTGGCACGGTAGTTAGAATGCAGTACTGCAGGCTATCTCTGCTGACTGCTGGCTGCCAGCAGTTTGGCAGTTCGAATCTCACCAGCCTCAAGGTCGACTCAGCCTTCCGTCCTTCCGAGGTGGATAAAATGAGGATCCAGATTGTCGAAGGCGATAGGATGACTCTGTAATACTGCTTAGAGGGGACTGTCAAACACTGTGAAGAGGTATATAAGTCTAGGTATAGGGAGGAAAGGAGGGAGGGAGCCATGATGGTGCAGTGGTTAGATTGCAGTATTGCAAGCTAATTCTTCCGGCTGCCAGAAGTTCGATCCTGACCGGCTCAAAGTTGACTCGGTCTTCCATCCTTCTGAGGCCGGTAAAATGAGGACCCAGATTGTTGGGGGCAATAGGCTAACTCTGTAAACCGCTTAGAGAGGGCTGTAAAGCATTGTGAAGCAGTATATAAGTCTAGGTGCTATTGCCATTACTAACATAATGATGAATCATCATAATGACATTTTTGTAATTATAAAATGAATTCCATATTGAGGTAGATCTCGACATGATTACAACTGGAATCGGAATTTTTTGTTGCTAAGCACAGGGGTTGAGAAATGCCCTTTTTGACCATGGCTGTTCAGTGAATCACTCTAGTTGTTAAGTGAATCACACGAGTTGTTAAGCAGATCTCTCTTCTCCTGTTACTTTTGGAGGTTTTTAACAAAAGATAGGACAACCATTTGATCAAGATGGTATCAGGTCTCCGGCCTTGAGCAGAGGTTGGACTAAAAGACCTCCACATAGTATAACATTCTTATACAGCAGCTGTTATTTTATTGTTATGCACAAGTACAGTATAGGTGGTACCTTGCTCAATAGTAGCAACTGTGAGAGGGATCTTGGAATCCTAGTGGACAACCATTTAAATAGGAGCCAGCCGTGGGCAGCAGCTGCCAAAAAAGCCAACACAGTTCTAGGCTGCATCAACAGAGGGATAGAACCTAGATCACGTGAAGTGTTAATGCCACTGTATAGTGCCTTGGTAAGGCCACACTTGGAATACTGCATACAGTTTTGGTCGCCACGATGTAGAAAAGACGTGGAGACTCTGGAAAGAGTGCAGAGAAGAGCAACCAAGATGATTAGGGGACTGGAGACTAAGACATATGAAGAACGGCTGCAGGAGCTGGGTATGTCTAGTTTGATGAAGAGAAGGACCAGGGGAGACATGATAGCAGTGTTCCGATATCTCAGAGGGTGCCACAAAGAAGAGGGAGTCAAACTATTCTCCAAGGCACCTGGGGGCAGGACAAGAAGCAATGGGTGGAAACTAATCAAGGAGAGACGCAACTTAGAACTAAGGAGAAATTTCCTGACAGTTACAATTAACCTCTGGAGCAGCTTGCCTCCAGAAGTTGTGAATGCCCCAACCCTGGAAGTCTTTAAAAAGATGTTAGATAGCCATTTGTCTGAAATGGTATAAGGTTCCTGCCCACGCAGGGGGTTGGACTAGAAGACCTCCAAGGTCCCTTCCAACTCTGCTATTGTATTGTATTGTTTTATATTATATTGCTATAGCTTGCTAAGGCTCAATGCCTAAGACGCTGAGCTTGTCGATCTGAAAAGTTTGCAGCGGTTCGAATCCCTAGCGCCATGTAACGGAGTGAACTCCTGTTACTTGTCCCAGCTTCTGCCAATCTAGCAGCTCAAAAGCACATAAAAAATGCAAGTAGAAAAATAGGGACCACCTTTACTGGGAAGGGAACAGCGTTCTGTGTGTCTTTGGCATTTAGTCATGCCAGCAACATGACCACGGAGATGTCTTCAGACAGCGCTGACTCTTCAGCTTTGAAACGGAGATGAGCAGCGCCCCCTAGAGTTGGGGACAATTGGCACATATGTGCAAGGGGAACCTTTACCTTTATAGCTTGCTAATTTTGAAATTGATCCACTCTTGTGAGTTTTATTCTATTTTTTATTTGTTTTTATTTTTTATTTTATTTTATTTTTCGTTTATTTCATTTTATTTATTTTATTTATTTTATTTATTTTATTTATTTTATTTATTTATTTTATTTACTTTATTTACTTTATTTTATTTTATTTATTTATTTTATTTTATTCATTTTATTTTATTCATTTTATTTTATTCATTTTATTTGCTTTATTTTATTTACCTTATTTTATTTATTTTATTTTATTGATTTTATTTTATTGATTTTATTTTATTTATTTTATTTATTTTATTTATTTTATTTATTTTATTTATTTTATTTATTTTATTTATTTTATTTATTTTATTTATTTTATTTTATTTATTTATTTTATTTATTTTATTTATTTTATTTATTTTATTTATTTTATTTATTTTATTTATTTTATTTGCTTTATTTTATTTACCTTATTTTATTTATTTTATTTTATTCATTTTATTTTATTCATTTTATTTTATTCATTTTATTTTGTTCATTTTATTTTATTCATTTTACTTTTTATTTATTTTATTTATTATATTCCATTTGTCCTTTAAATGCCCGCTCAAAAGCAAACCTTTCCTCCTTTCCTGTCCCAGCAGGGCAAGCACTGTATTCTGGATGTATCAGGAAACGCCATTAAACGACTTCAAGTGGCCCAGCTCTACCCCATTGCCATCTTCATTAAGCCCAGATCGTGGGAGCCTTTGATGTGAGTACTCTCTTTTCCAGCCTTCCTTTTGGATCATGGGTGAAGCTTTGGTTGGAAGAATATTTGGAGGTGGGGGGGGGGGGGTCCAATTTGAGATTGTGCAAGAGGAATAAAACTGAAATGCAGTGAGAAAAGGAGAAATATTTATTACCAAAAGGAAACAGATTTGCCTGGGGGAGGCAGCTACAAAGAAAATGGGGTATAGAGAGATTTTTTTATATATACAATACAATAGCAGAGTTGGAAGGGACCTTGGAGGTCCTGCGATCGCCTTTTGCGTCCTTCTACCAACGAAGTCACTGGGGAAGCCAGATTCACTTAACAACCATGTTCCTCACTTAACAACGGCAGTGATTCACTCAACAACGGTGGCAAGAAAGTTTGTCAAGTGGAGCAAAACGCACTTAACAAATGAGACACTTAGCCATTGTAACTTTGAATGATTGCTAAATGAACTGTTATAAGTCTAGGACTATCTGCAAAATTATAAAATCATAGACTTAGAAGTTGCACTATTACTTCTATGAATTATGAAATCAGAAATTTGGTTATCTAGTCCAACCTCTTCTGGCCCTTCTAAATCGCCATGCATTTTCATTCATTTTCTGCTTTGAGACCTCTGAAAGACAAATTGTCTCTAAAATTAAGAGAACCATCAAGATGTTTCTCCTAAGGTTGACTGAAATCTTCTCTCCAGCTGCATCCCTCTATATTTGAATAGAATAGAATAACAGAGTTGGAAGGGACTTTGGAGGTCTTCTAGTCCAACCCCCTGCCTAGGCAGGAAACACTATACCGTTTCAGACAAATGGCTATCCAACATCTTCTTAAAGACTTCCAGTGTTGGGGCATTCACAACTTCTGGAGGCAACTTCTGTTCCACTGGTTAATTGTTCTCACTGTCAGGAAAGTTCTAAGTTGCTTCTCTCCTTGATTAGTTTCCACCCATTGCTTCTTGTTCTACCCTCTGGTACCTTGGCGAATAGCTTGACTCCCTCTTCTTTGGGGCAACCCCTGAGATATTGGAAGACTGCTATCATGTCTCCCCTAGTCCTTCTTTTCATCAGACTAGACATATCCAGTTCCTGCTACCATTCTTCATATGTTTTAGCCTCCAGTCCCCTCATCCTCTTGGTTGCTCTTCTCTGCACTCTTTCCAGAGTCTCCACATCTTTTCTACATCTTGGTGACCAAAACTGGATGCAGTACTCTAAGTGTGGCCTTACCAAGGCCTTATAAAGTGGTATTAACACTTCCCGGGATCTTGATTCTATCCCTCTGTTGATGCAGCCTAGAATTGTGTTGGCTTTTTTGGCAGCTGCTGCCCACGGCTGGATCCTATTTAAATGGTTGTCCACTAGGACTCCATGATCCTTCTCACAGTTGCTACTATTGAGCAAGGTACCACCTATACTGTACCTGTGCATTTGGTTTTTCTTGCCTAAATGTAGAACCTGACTCTTTTCACCATTGAATTTCACTTTGTTAGACAGTGCCCAATGTTCAGGTCTGTCAAGATCCTTCTGTATCTTGTTCCTATAGGGGAGCTTTGTCATGGGTGTGGAATTGTGCACGTGCTGAGTCTAGGGTGATACCTGTAGTGATATGTTCTTCTTCATTCCAGATGTTACTCGTACATTCATACTTTCTTTGCCACCCTGCTTTTCTGAATATCTGACATAGGGAAGCCGAAGTAAAGTTATTCTGTGGGAATCCTTAGATTGCGGTTTATTTTATTTTATTTTATTTTTCAAATTTATATCCTGCGCCCATCTCCCACCAGGGGACCCGGGGCGGTAATGATGAAAACCTGATTTTACGATCACGTGGCCAATTAAGCAAATTTGGGTTTCCCAATTGACTTGGCTTGTGGGAAGCCATCTGGGCAAGTCACCGATCTCAGCCATGTTACCCAAGGACACTGAAGCTATTAAAATTGCAAGAGAAGAGAAGAGAAGAGAAGAGAAGAGAAGAGAAGAGAAGAGAAGAGAAGAGAAGAGAAGAGAAGAGAAGAGAAGAGAAGAGAAGAGACGAGAGGAGAAGAAAAGAATTGGAAGGGACTTTGTAGGTCATCTAATCCAACCCCCTCTCAAGCAGGAGGCCCTTCACCATTTCTGACAGATGGCAGTCCAGTCTCTTCTTGAAAGCTTCCAGTGGTGAAGCTATCACAACTTCTGAAGTGAAGCTGTTCCATGGGTTGATTGCTCTCATTGTCAGTAAATTTCTTCTTATTTCCAGGTTGAATTTCTCCTGGATCAGTTTCCATCCATTATTCCTTGTCTGGCCTTCAGGTGCTTTGGAAAATAGCCTGACCCCCTCCTCTCTGTGGAAGCCCCTCAAATATTGGAAGACTGCTCTCATGTCTCCCCTGGTCCTTCTTTTCCCTAGACTAGCCATGTCCAGTTCCTGCAACTGTTCTTCATATGTTTGAGCCTCCAGTTCCCTAATCCTCTTGGTTGCTCTTCTCTGCACTCTTTCTGGAGTCTCAACACCTTTTGAAGAGTGTGATGACCAAAACTGGATGCAGTGCTCTAGGTGTGGTCTTACTAAGTCTTTATAGAGTGGTATTAGTACCTCCCTTGATCTAGATTGAATCCCTCTGTTAATGCAACACGATCTCAGGGGCGATGCAACAGTCATAACTTCAAGAATACGTCATAATTGATTGTTTCTGAGGCCATTGTAACTTTGAAAACCTTCACTAAATGAACAGTCATAAGTCAAGGACTATCTGTAATTTCCTCCAAGCGACACACTGAGATTATCGTGCAGACTCTGGATCTAAAATGTTTCTGTCTTGTTTGTTTACATTGATTTTCTAAAATTAATCAAGGCCTGAAGGGGAGGCCATGTCCTCTGACCCAGAAGCCACACAGAGTAATTTCAGATGATGGGTAAAATGCAATTATTCTCACTGGCAATGCAGCCGCTCAGTGGCAGAAAAACAGTTTTTTTTTCTTAATGTTTCTGGGCTGAATGTAATTATTCACTGGAAATAGATTGTAGAAAACAGCCTGGGACAATTGAAGCTCTGGTGTTCTAATTTTAGGAATATTTTATTTTAAAAATATTTGTTTGATGCGTTTTTCATTTATTCTACATGGCATTTCCAGTTTTGGAACAACAGTGTACTGGCTGTACTAAATGGTTTTTAAATAAGCATAGTATTATACACCCTGATGATAACCATTAGTCTCATGGTCATATGGTATGATTGCTTTTAAATACCTGATATTGTACATCAGTTCTAGGCTACATAAACAGAGGGATAGAATCAAGATCACATGAAGTGTTAATACCACTTTATAAGGCCTTGGTAAGGCCACACTTGGAATACTGCATTCAGTTTTGGTCGCCACGATGCAGAAAAGATGTGGAGACTCTAGAAAAAGTGCAGAGATGAGCAACAAAGAGGATTAGGGGACTGGAGGCTAAAACAGATGAAGAACGGTTGCAGGAATTGGATATGTCTAGTTTAATTAAAAGAAGGACCAGGGGATACATGATAGCAGTCTTCCAACATCTCAGGGGTTGCCACAAAGAAGAGGGAGTCAAACTATTCTCCAAGGCACCTGAGGGCAGAACAAGAAGCAATGGGTGGAAACTAATCAAGGAGAGAAGCAACTTAGAACTAAGGAGAAATTTCCTGACAGTCAGAACAATGAACCAGTGGAACAGAAGTTGCCTCCAGAAGTTGTGAATGCCCCAACACCGGAAGCCTTTAAGAGGATGTTGGATAGCCATTTGTCTGAAACGGTGTAGGGTTCCTGCCTAGGCAGGGGGTTGGACTAGAAGACCTGTCTGACTGGCCCAAAGGCGAACCATTGAATTTCTATGACCATGGCTGGATTAGAACCTGGCTCTTTCCCCATTATTAGTCTGGCAATTTTACCATTCAACAGTACAGACAAGAAAGGTGTGCACGACGTTTTCCACTTGCCAATTATATATTGGTTATATTTGTGATACGTTTTTGTGCTGATAAATAAATAAAGGGAGACTAGGATAGATCTATTTCAAGCTATTCAGCTCTTGTCAGCTAGCCATACCCCTTACTGGGATTCGAACCTGGGAAGTATTACATGTGAGGCAGTTGTAATTCCCACTAGGAGATATATAGATATAGATATAGATATAGATCTATGTGTGTGTGTGTGTGTGTGTGTGTGCGTGTGTTAGTTTTATGAGCTGATCAATAAATAAATCAGCTCATAAAACTAACACACATATTTAAAAAAAATTAAAAAAACACAACGGAACTCATGGCTTTCTATCTAGATGGTCTCTGGTGATGAGCCGAAAGGCAGAAGAGGAAAGCAGTATGCTTCCTCCCTTAATTGGGGCCCTAACAGGGTGTTGTGGAACAATTATATCTATATCTATATATAAAACTAACACACACACACACACACGCACACACATATATATAATGTTACGTTTTTGAGCTGATCAATAAATAAGTCAGGGAGACTAGTATAGATCTATTTCGAGCTTTTTAGCTCTCATCAGCTAGCCATACCCTTACTGGGATTTGAACCGGGGCTGTATATATATATATCCCTTTTCTTTACTCAAGCTTTCAAACTGTTTCAGGGAAATGAATAAACGTCTCACGGAGGACCAGGCCAAGAAAACGTATGATCGCGCCATGAAATTAGAACAAGAATTTGGAGAATATTTTACAGGTGCGTTTGACAAGGCTTCCTTCATTTCCATAAAGGAAAAGGGGTTATTATTATTTTCCTGGTGGGACTTTGGGGATAATGAGAAACTGAATGATACAGGCGGTCCTCATTTACCGACCATAGTTGGGACCAGCAATTCCATCACTAAGGGGTTACGATGACCTGTGACTTCCTGCAGCCCTTCCCATGGATGGAGAAGATGGCTGGGAAAGTCGCAAATTAACAATCACAGGATCACAGGAGGCATTGCAATTGTTGTAACTTCAAGGCCCGTCCTAAGTCTCCTTTTTCAGCGTCATTGTAAGTTCAGCCACTGAACAAGTGGCCGGTAAGCGAGGACTAGCTGTAGTACAAATTGCCACGTACAAATTGCCCTCGGAAGAAGATAGCAATCAGCCTAGCTAAGTATCTTTGTTTTGAATGTTGCCAGTTCTCTAAACATTCAAGCAACTATTCACTCTGTCTTCAGTCAAACTGGATAAGTAATAAATTTATTTATATAAAAAGGGCTAAATTTATCTATATAAAAAAGGCTATATGTACTGTATGTATGTATGTTCCAGCGTAACTTTGGAGTGCCGCAAGCAATTTCAACCAAACTTGGTACACAGATGACTTAACCATCTGGAAACAAATACTGGAGGTGGGGGGAGGGGGTAAGACATCCCTGGTGTGTGTGGGTGTCTATGGGTAGGTGTTCAAGCATAACTCTGGAATGCCTGGCCCGTTAATGAGAGCGAGTGCAACGTCCTAGAGCAGCAATTGTTTGTGATGTCATGGGAGGGAGAAGGAAGAGCCTGGGCTGTTAAGGAGAGCAAGTGCATCATCCTAGAGCGGCAATTTATTTGTGATATCAGTTCCTTTGCCACTTCCTCTGGAAAGCCAGCCATGACGTCCCCCTTCCAGGGAACCAACGGAGAAGAACCTGATGGATTCGGGGCAAAGCGCCAAATAAGATTTAGATTTAGATTTATTCAGATTTATACCTCGCACCTTCTCCAAAAAGGACCCAGGGCGGCGCACAGGAAATTTAAAACATAACAATTATAACAAGGTACAAAACTTTAAAAAACTATTAGATATTAAATATACCCTGTGCTAAAATTTTATAAAATCCCTCAAATTAAAACTATCTAAAAAACGGTCAAAATGGGAGGTTATGTTAGGCCGGCTTGTTGGAAAAGGTGCGTTTTAAGACGCTGGCGGAAGAGGCGGAGGTCTGAGATGGTACGTAGTTCGGAGGGTAAGTTGTTCCAGAGGGCTGGGCCCGCCACAGAAAAGGCCCTTCCCCTGGGTGTCGGCAACTGGCATTGCCCGGCCGACGGCACCCTGAGAAGGCCCTCTCTGTTGGAGCGGAGCGGACGAAGGGATGTTTTGGGCAGAAGACGGTCTCGCATATAACTAGGCCCCGAGCCATGGAGCACTTTGAAGATGGTCGTCAAAACCTTGAAGCGCACCCGAAAGGCCACAGGCAGTCAGTGCAGCTCGCGCAGGAGAGGTGTTATGTGGGAGCATCTAGGGGCTCCCATAATCACCCGCGTGGCCGCATTCTGGACTAGCTGTAGCTTTCGAGTGCACCTCAAGGGAAGCCCCATGTAGAGAGCGTTATAGTAGTCAAATCGGGATTGGTCTTATTATCTGGGGAGGTCTTAATTTTGGGGAAACAGGGTAGATACTAAAACACTGGCCAATTTTGTTCCTGAAAAGGGATTTAAAAAAATCTCTTTTCTTTCCTCTAGCGATTGTCCAAGGAGATACCTTAGAAGATATATATAACCAAACCAAACTGGTGATCGAAGAACAGTCGGATTCCTTCATATGGATTCCTTCCAAGGAAAAACTATAAAGTCACCGAACCCACCTCTGATCGCAACGGAGAAGTATTTAGAAGAAAAAATTTAATCCTAACTTATTTTGGAAGCTTCGGGGAGGGCTGGGGGAGGGGGGGAGGGGAAAAAAGTTACTTTCACGTTTCTTGCTGTCAATGTGATGATGATTATTCTTATTTTCTGAACGTACAACACAAAACTTGTCGGAAGCCACGAAGGACACTTGGTTGGGTCATTAAAGGGGAAGCGAAAGAAAGAAAGAACAATTTTTTTAAAGAAAAAAACAAGAAAAAAAAACAAGTCTACCATATTAAATCTCTCCCTCACACACACACACACATGCATAAACACACCCTTAGACACACACACGCAGCACAAACTGTTCGGTGTGCTCACTACACAGCTTTGTAAGGATGAACCCGGAGGCAGAAATGACCCGACCGCTGCCTCCGTTCCAGCCTGCAATGGCTCCGCTCCGTGGGTTTTCTTGGCGGTTGAAAACCCAAACATCTCCTGGTTGTCTTAATCCTACAGGACGTATCCTTTGAGTAAAACGGATGTGAAGACAAGTCCTACCTAACACACCTCCGGGGGAAGAGCTGAACGGCCTGTAGCTTCGCAGAACCTCATCCGTAAGCCACCCAACGGACTCTGCTGAGACCTTGAATGCTTTTATTAGGATTAATTTTCCCAGATGTTGGATCGGAGGCTTCCTTGGATCATCGCACATCTGCATTTGCAGCACCTCGACTTTCACATAACTATGCATACCTCCCTTCCCCGTCCCTCCTCCCCATCCCAATCCAACCTGGAGCCTAATTTCTGCCCCTCCCAGTTCCAAACCTCTCCCCCGACACACCACACCGTTGCATCTGGATCTTACTCATTCGATGAGATTTGATGGGAAGGAAAGCTTTCATACTGAAGGGCGTTATGAACACGCAACATTCAGGGTACATAAAACTTGACCAAGGAGAAGGGTACAATTGTGGGGGAGGGAAGGGGGTGGGAAAGCTTGACATTTTATTTTAATTATAGCTATATTATCATTTATATGAAGATACGAAGGCACTTAAGAGACGGGATAATTTATTAAAGAATCTATATTGATGTATAGGCGCTAATTTCTATAGGTAAAATATTTTGTGAGACGTTTTGTAAAGTTTAAGGTGAATTACGTTGCACCTGGGCGGGCAGGAGAATGCAAAAGGTGAATTTTCAATTTGCACTATTTCATTCTTTCTTTTTTTCCCCCAGTAGATTTTTTAAGAATTTTGACCTCTATATGTTCCTCCTCTTTTGTTTAAATTTAGGAAGTTAGGTCTCATGTATTCCTATTTTATTTTAGATAAGAAAAATTTACTTTGCATAATAACCTAAAATGCACTTAGTTATATATATATATGTAGGTCTTTGGTTGTTCGGGTTTTCTCCCGCGTAGAATTGGAAGTATCTTCACGACGTTTCGATGAAGTCTCATTCATCATCTTCAGGCTGGTGCTTCCGGCTTGGTGCTTCCAGGAGCAATGTGAGATCTCAGCCGTTTCCCCTTTTTAACTGCCAGTGGGGGTGTGACCTGATTGGGTGGGAGCTTGGCTGCATTCTGATTGGGTGGAGGTGTGTTCTGATTGGTAGGGGGCTTGGCTTAGCACCAAGCCGGAAGCACCAGCCTGAAGATGATGAATGAGACTTCATCGAAACGTCGTGAAGATACTTCCAATTCTACGTGGGAGAAAACCCGAACAACCAAAGACCTACATACAAACACCCATGAAAACCTCAGAAAACATATATATATATATAAAAGAGTTCCACCTCACCCTCATTTCCCTCACTCCCATAAATAAACTATTGGGGCGGTTTGAATGTAATTTCTGGTTTATTTTATTTTTTCTAATTAAGCAGCTGCCATTATAAAACCTTTTACCAGCTTTTCCATAATGGTTTTATAGAGAATTTGCCAGTAGGAATGGTTGCTAAAACGCCAGTAATTGGTCCAAAGTAGTTAGTAAACAAAATAGTTACACTTCAGAAGCAGATTTTTGAAGCCAACCCAAATCATTCATTGACCACTATGCATTTTATGTTTTTAAAAAGTCAAAAAGTTCAACTTTGTAGCAATCGTCTAGAAATTCTGTTTGCTCATTATGGGGCATAAACCAGTAATGGGACTTAAATATCTTAACCTACTCTGGCTGAGTAGGCGTGGCCAGTTGGCCATGTGACTGGGTGGGTGATGTCACTCATCACACACAGCCCCGCCTCCCGGCCACTTGCCCCCAAGACAGAGTAGGATTCAGCCTGTTGGGGTAATCCCACCACTGGCTGGCCCTGCCCCCTCCCTGTTTTTTGGCCATTTTCAGGCCATTTTGTTGGGTCATTTTAGGCCATTTTTCAGTCCATTTTCATGCCATTTTGAAAATGGCCTGAAAAATGGTCTGGAAAACAGGCCAAAAAACGAGTAGGTTGTAGGGCCAGCCAGTGGTGGTATTTGCCAGTTCGCCGAACCGCGCGGCATCTTAACTACCGCTTTGCCCAAACTGGTGTGAACCAGCAGCAGACCATCTCTGGCCTAAAGGCTCCCTTCAAAAAACAATTCAGTTGATTCCCTGGAACAATCCACTTCGCAGAACAACCCACTTTCTTCACAGAACAGCTCAATTTGCAGAACAACTTGAGCCGTTCCAAACGACCAAGAAACTAAAACCTAGCCAGTAACTGTTTCTGCTCTTTCCAAGTTTCTTTTCTTATATTTCAACTAACGCTCTCTGCCTCCTCTTTTTTGAGGTTCATAGCGGAGAGCTGGGAAGGTTTGGGATCCATGGAGCTCTCTCCTTTGACTCCATCAAAGGGGCCAGTTCTAATTCTGCTCCGTTTTGGAGTTTTCAATACGATGCTTTCCTAATGTTAAAGTAAAACAAGGCCCTAAGGCTCAGGAATGGAGAACTGAGGTCAGATTTTTCTTTCTGAGATCACAACTCAGGAAAAAAAAATTGGGGGGGGAAAAATCTTAAATGTCTCTTATCCAGAATGTGGTTCTTGTGGTGCTTCACGGCTGCAGCCTTAATATGTTCATGCAACCCCCTTAGACGTTTTTCTTCAGCCTGAATTTCTATATTATCAAATTCTCTTGACTCTGTTAAGCCGTTGTTTGAATGGTTGATACAACTTCGGTCTCAGATATCTCCCTCTTTCAAAACCAGAGGATGTCAAATTGGCCTTAACTGTTCAATGGTGGCGGTTGGTTTTTTCCAGAGAAGAGAAAATTAATTCTGCCATAATCTCTTTCTATACCTTTGGAACAGTGGTGGGTTTCAAATTTTTTAGAACCTAAAAAACCGTTCTTCATATGTTTTAGTCTCCAGTCCCCTAATCATCCTGGTTGCTCTTCTCTGCACTTTTTCTAGAGTCTCAACATCTTTTTTATAGTGTGGTGGCCAAAACTGGAGGCGGCATTCTAGGGGTGGTCTTACTAGGACTTCATAGAGTGGTATTAGTTCCTCCCTTGATCTTGATTGAATCCCTCTGTTAATGCAATTTAGGATTGCTAGGAATCAGGGGTGGGTTTCAGTTTTTTTAGAACCTACTCTGTAGGTGTGGCCTATTTTGTGGGCGTGGCTTGGCAGTCATGTGACAGGGTGGGAGTGGCCACCTTTTAAAATGTGGTGAAACTCATTTAACAACGCTCTTGCTTAGCAACCAAAATTTTGGACTCAATTGTGATGATTCTTTTTCTTTCTTTCTTTCTTTCTTTCTTTCTTTCTTTCTTTCTTTCTTTCTTTCTTTCTTTCTTTCTTTCTTTCCTTTCTTCCTTCCTTTCCTTTCCTTTCCTTTCCTTCCCATTGGGTCACTGGCAGCGGCGGGCCAGATTTACTTCCAGGTACGCCGGTGGAACCCCCTCTCACCGGTTCTCTAAATTTCACCAACCGGCTCTCGCGAGTAGGTGCGAGCCTGCAGAAACCCACCACTGCTTTGGAAGTATCAAACAAGAGAGTGGTTTTAATCGGGAAGAATATTTTAAGAAGCAAATATTTATTTACTCTCATGGACTCCACAAAAAGAAATTGTTTTGAATACTATGTTGTTGTTTTTTCCTGAGTTGAACCTTAACTCCTGTGAATAGTAGAATCTCAAACTTTATTGGACCAGGATGAAAATCTATATATGTCCTGGAAAACAGCTGAATAAATATATTAGTGAGAATTTAAAAAGAGCTACTAGATAGTCCTTGACTTATGGCTACTGTTGGGACTAGAATTTCAGTCCCTATGCGATGCAAATCATTAAACGAGTCATCACGTCACCAGATCCAATTTTGCAGCCGTTTCTACTGGGACCTTGAAGGTGCATCCAGCTTTCCCAGTTGACTCCGCTTGTTGGAAACCAGTTGGAGATCGCCAATTGGGATCACATGACCTCAAGATGCTGCAACCATCCCTAAATGCCAGCTGGTTGCCGAGCCAACCAAATTGCAAATAACGTGACTGCAGAGGGGATGTGACTGTCGTAACTTGGAAGGATGGATCGCACGTTACTTTTTCCCAGATTGTCGTAACTTTGAACTAGCATTAAACAAATGGTCGTAAGTCAAGGACTACCTATGAACAAGAAAGCTCTTGGGCTGAGTGCCATTCTAGTGAGAATTTGAACTTTCATGTAGCACTTTCTCAAAGTGCAAGGGGTCTATAACCACTCGCTTGCCCTCAAAACAACCTCCCAAAACTGAATTATTCCCATTTTTAAAAAGAGAAAATAAGTCAAAGGTAACTGTCCAAAATTTCTTGCTGGCTGGATTTATGGAACGTGTGAGATTAAATTAAAATGAGTCTTTGGAGAGACAGCTCTCCTTATTTCGTGGCTGTCTATTGCCTTAGCATGTTGTATAATCACGTTACACGATAATATGGTTTACTGGTTTGTCAGGACTGGCCATGTTATGTAAAACCCAGCAATTGTGTTTTGTTAAATCAGATTTAGGGTTTTGCATGTTGTGGAAATGATGCCACTGAGAGGCGTGAAAATCCTTTTTTTTCCCCTCAAAGTATTATTATCCCATTTAAGTAAGTGTGAGAAAATCCTAAATACAATTTTGTTTCAGCAGGCTGAGCACAAGGGAAAGAAGGAAGGAAGAAAGGAAGGAAAGGAAGGAAAGAGGGAAAGAAAGAGAAAGAAAGAAGGAGAGCAAGAGAGAGAAAGACGGAAGGAAAGAAAGAGAGAGAGAGAGAGAATCAATCTGGGTGATTTCATTGAATTACTGTATATACCAGATCAAAAGGGCTAGAAACTTTTTTCTTACAAAAAAAATGGAAATCAATCAGTATTGAAGTTTTGGGATTGTTTCTGCAGAAAACTGCAGGAAAAAACCCAACACTTTGGGAACAATGGCTTACTTTTACATCAGCATAAAAGTCTTGTTTTCAGGACCAGGGCTCAGCACATTTCCTTAACTGTCCTAAAGCAAAAAAAAAGCCACAAACAAAAAAAAAAACCTTGTGCGTTTTTCGTTTAGCTGTTTTCTAGCCTTCACACCCGTTGTTTTGTTCTGTTCCAGTTTGTTTCTCTCTTAAGCATGCATATCTCTTAGGAGAACCAACCTACTGGTAAATGTACTATTCTGTCTTGTGCTTTGCTTTCCATCCTGGCGGTAACACTGTGCTTTGGCCCAACCAGCTTGCCCCAAAGTCCTCGGCTACTTCAGTAACATTTTTATTTTTATTTTTTCCCTTTCCGTAGGCTTTGTGCTTCATGTTTAGATTGGAAGAGAGGGCGGGAGGGAGGAAAGAAAGAAAGAGGGAAAGAAAGAAAGAGGAAGGAAGGAAGGAAGGAAGGAAAATTTATACTAGAAAAATATACAGGAAGGAAGGGGGGGGAGAGAGAGAAAGAACGAAAGAGAAGAAAGAAAGAAAGAAAGAAAGAAAGAAAGAAAGAAAGAAAGAAAGAAAGAAAGAAAGAAAGAAAAAGAAAGAAAGAAAGATACTAGAAAAATATACAGGAAGGAAAGAAGGAAAAAATTATACTAGAAAAATATACAGGAAGGAAGGGAGAGAGAGAGAGAGAGAGAGAGAGAGAGAGAGAAAGAAAGAAAGAAAGAAAGAAAGAAAGAAAGAAAGAAAGAAAGAAAGAAAGAAAGAAAGAAAGAAAAATTTATACTAGAAAAATATACAGGAAGGAAGGGGAGAGAGAGAGAGAGAGAGAGAGAGAGAGAGAGAGAGAGAGAGAGAAAGAAAGAAAGAAAGAAAGAAAGAAAGAAAGAAAGAAAGAAAGAAAGAAATTTATACTAGAAAAATATACAGGAAGGAAGAAGGAGGGAGGGAGGGAAGGAAGGAAGGAAGGAAATTTATACTAGAAAAATATACAGGAAGGAAGGAAGGAAAAAATTATACTAGAAAAATATGAAGGAAGGAAAGAAGGAAGGAAGGAAGGAAGGAAGGAGGGAAGGAAAGAAGGAAATTTATACTAGAAAAATATACAGGAAGGAAGGGGGGAGAAAGAAAGAAAGAGAAAGAAAGAAAGAAAGAAAGAAAGAAAGAAAGAAAGAAAGAAAGAAAGAAAGAAAGAAAGAAAAAGAAAGAAAGAAAGAAAAATTTATACCAGAAAAATATACAGGAATGAAGGAAAGAAAGAAGGAGGGAAGGAAAGAAAGAAAGAAAAAAGAATTTATACTAGAAAAATATACAGGAAGGAAGGAAGAAGGAATGAAAGAGAAAGAAAAGAAAGGAAGAAAAAAATATACTAGAAAAATATACCAGAAAGAAGGAAGGAAAGACTTTGAATGAAAGAAAGCTCTAGTAAGGAGTCCTGTTCTCCTTACGATTTGCATTCCCATTTGTTTCATGTCTGGATACTGATGAGTTTTGTCCTTCTTGACAGTTTCAAGAGGTCCCAAATGGTAGCTTGGTCCTTCTCAAGTAGTCTTTGACTCCACCTCCACCTGATAAAGATCGATGGAGAGACGTAGGAACAGGTAGGGATTCATGCCAAAGAGGAAATGCCCTGCTGCAAAGGTCATCTCTCGCGCAGACATTATCGAGATTGCAAAGATTCCTTTTTTATAATCTACTAGCCGATAACTCAACATTGCCCGGATATTTATTTCTAGGGGGGAAATGTCCAGACCAAATGTGGAGTACTGTGAAGCTGTTACCATGGCAACTCCACTGTGCTGCACAGTAGAAGCCATTTTACGGCAGTACAGTAGAAGCCATTTTACGGCAGTACAGTAGAAGCCATTTTAAGTCACAACAGGCTATATCTTAACAGAACACACACACCAAGGGGTGTTAGGGGTGTCTTACCCCCACAGTATTTGTTTTTCTTATTTTTCTTTGAAGACGTTTCCCTTCTCATGCAAGAACCTTCTTCATCTTCCATTGCTCTCCATCCCATCAGAGGAGAAGAAGCTTCTTGGATGAGAAGCGAAATGTCTTCAGAGAAAAAAACCAGAAAGTCCAGTTGCCTCTTGAAAAAGCACCTTTTTGGGACATCCATGACCTGGATGACTAAGAATCCCCATTGTCCATTCATCCAAACCTCTGCCTTACACCTCTGGACGTTGAGTGGGAAAGGGGTCTACATTTAAGTGGAATTGAATACAGGTAGTCCTTGATTTACGACCACAAATGGGTCCAAAATTGAGGTTGCTAAATAAGGTGAAAGATTTATACGATCTGAAGAAGAAATGTGTTAAGTGAGTTCTGTGCCTTGTTATGACCTTCCTTGGCACGCTGGTTAGCGAAATTGCTGCAGTCGTTAAGAGAGTCACAGGGTTGTTAAGTGAATCTGGTTTCCCTGCTTGGCTTGGCTTTTCAGAAGGTCGTAAAAGGGGACCACATGACCCCAGGCGGCTGCAACTGTCATAAATGTGAATCAGTTTTCGTAAGGGTGAAAAGTGGTCGTAAGTCACATTTTCCTGTGCCGTCGTAACTTGGGTCAGGAAATGAACTGCTGTAAGTCGAGGACTACCTGTGTATATATCTCCTCAAATTCTACTAATAAAAGTTATGAAGTCTAGCCCTTTAGAAAAGTAAAATTATCGAATGCTTCTGGAAGGCTTAAAAAAATCCACCACATTTTCTTTTTCGTTTTATCTTACAGGGAACCTTTCTATTTCCCTTAATTGCGGGATTTTTCCTTCAAAGGCGAAAAGAACTAGCTCCCTTGATTTTAAAGGTTGCAACATTTCATACTTTCAGGAACATAAAAATCCATTAAAGGCTGACATTGTCAGCTTGACCCCCGAAAGGAGAAAATCTAAAATCCATAATGTAATCTCTCTGTTAGGGACAATCAAAATAGAACAGGATTGGGGGGTGGGGGAGAGAAATGTTCAAGCTTTGAAAATTGGTACCTGCTTTTCTCTTGGTTTTGATGGCTCTGGATTAAAAAAAAAAAACATATTACAGCATCCGAAAGTACTCCTTGACTTACGACAACAAACGAGCCCAAAGTTTCCACTGCTAAGCAAGACAGCTGTTCAGTGAGTTTTGCCTCATTTTGCAACCTTTTCTGCCGCAGTTGTTATGTGAATCGCTGCCGTTGTTAAGTTAGTAAACATGGTTATTAAGTGAATCGGGCTTTCCCCGTTGCTTGTCAGAAGGTCGCAAAAGGGGATGGCCTGACCCAGGGACACTGCGACCGTCATAAATACATGCCTGTTGCCAAGCACCCAAATTTTGATCATGTAACCAAGTTGCAATGCACGTAAGCATGAAAAATGGCCATCAGTCGCTTTCTTCAGGGCCGTTGTAACTTTGAACGGTCACTAAATGAAAGCTTGCAAATCCAAAACTGCCTGTATGTCTTTAATAATGCCAGTAATGGCTTTACTTTGGCAAGATTCCGTCTACAGGTGAAAAACAATCAAGTCATAAGTCACCGTTCCAGCGGTGTTGTAACTTCACAAACGGTCACTAAATGAAAGATTGTAAGTCAAGGACTACCTGCTATTATAATTTATGTCACCCCTAAAGTGTTGGTAAGCAGAGTTGTGTTAACAACCGGTTCGGCGAGCACCGAAAATGTGAGCACACTTCGCTCACACGCACGCCATCTCCACATGCGCCTGGCCTTCCACGCAGGTGCTTTGCTTGCCTGCACACCATGCACACCTTGCACACATGCATGTGCCATCAAAAACAAGGCTAAACAGGACAGCTTAGTGCCAGGGCAGGTGGGCGAGCCCCCCCTTAGGTGGTAACCGGGCTACCCGGGCTGCCCTTCGCACAGTCACTCAAGCACTCGTGATATCCCGACTCGACTACTGTAATGCTCTCTACATGGGGCTTCCCTTGAGGTGCACTCGAAAGCTACAGCTAGTTTAGAATGCAGCCGTGCGGGTGATCACGGGAGCTCCTAGACACTCCCATATAACACCGATCCTGCGCGAGCTGCACTGGCTACCTGTGGCCTTTCGGGTGCGCTTCAAGGTTTTGACGACCATCTTCAAAGCGCTCCATGGCTCGGGACCTAGTTATATGCGAGACCGTCTCCTGCCCCATACATCCCTTCGACCGATCCGCTCCCACAGAGAGGGCCTTCTCAGGGTGCCGTCGGCCGGACAATGCCGACTGGCGACACCCAGGGGAAGGGCCTTCTCTGTAGCGGGCCCTGCCCTTTGGAACGACCTACCCCCTGAACTTCGCACCATCTCAGACCTCCGCCTCTTCCGCCAGTGTCTAAAGACACATTTCTTTCATCAAGCCGGCCTAGTGTAACCTCCGCTGTGACTATTTGAGACAGTTTTTAATTTTGGGGATTTTAATTTGGTTTTTAGCGCAGGATGGGTATTTAATAAGTTTTTAAATTTTGTATTTGATTTTTGTATGTATCTTTTAAATTCCTGTGCGCCACCCTGGGTCCTCTTTGGAGAAGGGCGGGGTATAAATCTAATAAATAAAATAAATAAATTAATAACTACCAGATCGCTCAAACCAGTCCGAACCGATGGAAGCCACCACTGTTGGTAGGGCCCTTCGAAAAGTAAAACGAGCTTTTTTTAATCATTCAATTTAGATACAATTTTTGTAGGACTATGTTATACTATCCAGAATCTGAAAATAAGTATTATCAGGTCAATGTTTTTCCGAAATGTTTCCACATTTGTGTGGTGGAATCACACACACACGCACACACACACACCTTCCTTCCTTGGTGGATATGTGGCAATTCCAGGTAGCACCAAATTTTTTCCAAAGCTATAAGTGAATGCACAAAGACCTTTTGTGAGCAGATAGCAACAGGGGTGTGTTCCGGCTTCTTTTTACTGCTGGTTCGGTTAGGGACATGCTTCGGGCGTGCATGCGCTACGCGCAAATACGCAGTAGTAAAAAAAATGCTTCTGCGCATGCACGGAATAAAAAAACAAGATGGTGGCGCCTACGGTGCCGCCAACAGAATCGGTTCAGATGCGCAGGTGGCCGAATTGCTACCTACTCGTCCGAACCGGTAGGAACCCACCTCTGGATAGCAATCGTCATCAGAAGATCTCCTGGTTATTATTGGTGCTAAAACTCAGAGCAATCCAGATGTTAATTGTTCAGCTGAGAATCATCTCCAAGGCTGTGGGGGGGACATGATTGAGTGGGATGCCAACTCTAAATGCTTTAGAGAAATAGCTTAGAACAGTGTTGCTCAACCTTCGCTAGTCTAAGATTCCTGGACTTCAACTCCCAGAATTCCTCAGGCAGCTGGCTGGGGAATTCTGGGAGTTGAAGTCCACGCATTTTAATAATTATAATAATTTAATAATTTATTAAATTTCTAAACCGCCCCCTCTCCCCGAAGGGACTCGGGGTGGTGTACAGGAAAATTAAGAACATCTAGAAACATAACAATACATACATAATCAAAACCAAATTAAATCATTAACCCAGTACTAAAATTTATAAAACATTAAAACTGTATCCCATTAAAACCTGATTACACAATTTAAGCTACAGACTGGGGCGAGGAGCATAGATTAGGCCAGGCCGGCCTGATGGAACAGATAGGTCTTTACTTTTTGGCGGAAGGAGCGGATGTCCGTAGTAGTTCTAATATCGGGAGGTAGGTCATTCCAAAGGGTTGGGCCCATCATAGAGAAGGAGCCTGCTTTGAGTTACTTACAAAGTTACAAAGGTGGGATAAACATCTCATGCATAAATAGTTGAGATGAGAATGAGCCCATTCAATTAAATCTTCCAGCATTTTTTCATGTAAAGAGAAAAGATAAAGCAACGAGGAAAGATTGCAGCCAAGTGAATGATGTACGATAACACAGTTAAATAATTATAAAGTTCCCATGAGCCTTTAAAAAAAATGATATTTCCGCAGGAAGGTTTAAAAAACCCTCGCTAACTATCCGACGATGGAACAGCTTCAAAAAAGTAAGTTTTAGCCATTCAAGAACTAAAAGCCATCTTCTATTCATCTGGACTTGCTTTTCAAGTTGGAAACTCCACTCCAACTCTGATGATAAAAATCCCAAGCTGGTTGCAAATATTAGACTTGCTTTTGACCTAGGAGAATGAGTGAAGTACCTAAACATGCCTATTCGTGTCGGCAACACTCAAAAGAGCAACAAAAGTCCTAGCCAGAATCCCACGTTCAATTCTGCAGCCAATCAGAAGTCCGGTTCCCCCCACCATAGAGTCTCCTCCTAGTACAGTGTTCTTTTTTCGCTACCGACCCTAACCAAAAACCCTATCAATTGTGCAGCTGATTGGTGACAGGGAGCTGCAGCAGAGGGATAAAAGAGCCACATGCGGCTCCAGAGCCGCAGATTGCTGTAGAGGGTTGCCAAGCTAGGTAGACAAAATAAAATAAAATAGCATTTTCTATCCATAGAAACCAGGGCTTTCAACTTTCATGGGACCTCGTTTGTTTGTTCTTTTTGAAACAAATGGCAATGTAGAATCTTGGCAAATCCAGTCTTTCGCGATTATGTTTCAGGATGCAGGATTCTTATTTTTATTTTTTCTGTTGTTGGATTTGATTCTTCCATACATTAGCGAGTAATGACGTTTCTCTGCGTTTCCTCCTTTTCACTTGCTTTGATCGGATGTTTCTTCACTCAGATGTAATCTTGTGGGGTGGGCTTACTCTGAATCGAAAGTGGAGTTTACAAATACACTAGACAGCTTTCACTCCTGTTAAGTGTAAATACTCGACGCATCCATTCCATTTGTGTAAAAAAAAATGAAAAAAATAAAATAAAGCACACACAATTAAAAAAAAAGAAAGAAAGTTAAGATGTATGTTTCATACCATCCGTGTCTTTGTGTGTTTATTGAGTGTCACGCTTATTTGAATCGGCGGTGCTGTTTTTTCTAGAAATGCGATCGAGAGGTTCAAGGATTGGAGGATTAACACGGTGACAGAATGGATCCTAGACAATACAATACAATACAATAGCAGAGTTGGAAGGGACCTTGTAGGTCTTCTAGTCCAACCCCCTGCGTGGGCAGGAACCTTATACCATTTCAGACAAATGGCTATCTAAAGACTTCCAGGGTTGGGGCATTCACAACTTCTGGAGGCAACTTCTGTTCCATTGATTAATTGTTCTAACTGTCAGGAAATGTCTCCTTAGTTCTAAGTTGCTTCTCTCCTTGATTAGTTTCCACCCATTGTTTCTTGTCCTGCCCCCAGGTGCCTTGGAGAATAGTTTGACTCCCTCTTCTTTGTGGCACCCTCTGAGATATCGGAACACTGCTATCATGTCTCCCCTCGTCCTTCTCTTCATCAAACTAGACATACCCAGCTCCTGCAACCGTTCTTCATATGTTTTGGTCTCCAGTCCCCTAATCATCTTGGTTGCTCTTCTCTGCACTCTTTCCAGAGTCTCCACGTCTTTTCTACATCGTGGCGACCAAAACTGTATGCAGTATTCCAAGTGTGGCCTTACCAAGGCACTATACAGTGGCATTAACACTTCACGTGATCTAGATTCTATCCCTCTGTTTATGCAGCCTAGATCCAATCCTTTCTAGGCAATATGCGAGGTGTCGGTGGATCACTCCCATTTATTTATTTTATTTATTGGAATTCGTCAAACAAAAACGAGAAGAAGAAGAAGAAGAAAAATGCAACAACAGGGACAATTGCAGTGGTGGGATTCAAATAATTTAGCAACCAGTTCTCTGCCCTAATGACCAGCTGGGTAGGTGTGGCTTGGTGGTCATGTGACCGTGTGAGTGTGGCCAACTCAACATCACTCACGTCGATGGGCGCTTTGCCTTAGCTGTTACAATGTAATAAGGGTTAACCAGAGAGGCAGTTTCTGTAAGCAGGGCAATAGAGATGAGGCTAGAAACACCAGAAACTTCCTGCCTTCCTTACAGGATTAGCCTTGTAAAGTGGGGGGAAAAACAATAGGAGATTTCTTCCAACAACCGGTTCTCCAAACTGCTTAGAAAGTTAACAACTAGTTCTCCCGAATAGTTGCAAACCGGCTGAATCCCACCATTGACAATAGATACGTTAGTGCAGGGGTCCCCAACCTTTTTTGCACCAGGGACCGGTTTCATTTTAAAGAAAATTCTGTGGACCGGCTGGCGTAGAGGATGAGCGGGGAGGAGGGGGAACAGGCGGTGCATGCGCACGCAGGGGGGGGAGTTGGCTCACTCGGCCCTCTAGGGCCTCCAATGGTGCGAACGGCCGTGCCTGCGCTCTCCCGCATCCGATGCGTGCTCTGCCCAGGGGGCTGCTCCCTCCTCCTCCTTTCCGGCCCTGCGGCCCGGTTCCTATCAAGCCACGGACCGGCACCGGTCCATGGACCGGGGGTTGGGGACCCCTGCGTTAGTGCACTTACGCACTACTGACCACTTAAGCATGAAGTAAGGTCCACGGAAGTCAATTTGTGATTGAAACTGTGAAAATGTGTAGTTGAGACAACTGAATCCGGTAGGGTGTTCCAGACTTTGACAATTCTATTACAGAAATCGTATTTTTTACAGTCAAGTTTAGAACGATTTACCTTGGGCTTAATATGCACGCGTATTATTGCAATTAAAACAGGAAAAAGTCATTTATAGGTAAAACATGACATTTAAATTTGTATGCAATACCTAAGTCTGACCACAAGCGACACATTTCTAAGTTATCCAAACCGAGAATTTCGAACCTGGTAGCATAAGGAATTCTATTATGGATAGATGAGTGCAAGACTTTTCTCGTGATAAAGACTTTTCATTTGATGAAGCAGACTTCAGACGATGTTTGAAGAAACATGTTAGCCTTTAAATTGCTACAAAAACCAGGGATACAATCAGAGTTTGCTCCTTGCTAAGCTAGTCCTTCACTTGTGGCCACAACCGAGGTCAAAATTTCCATTGCTAAGCGAGAGATTTGTTCAGTGAGCTGTGCCTCATTTTACAACCTTTCTTGCCACAGTTGTTAAGCAAATCCATGCAGTCGTAAGTTAGTAACACAGTTGTTAAGGGAAAATGGCTTCCCCGTTGCCTTTGCTTGTCAAAAGGTCGCAAAAGGGGGATCAAGTGACCCCGGGACATTGCAACCGTCATAAGTACAAGCCAGTTGCCAAACATCTGAAGTTTGATCACGTGGCTATGGGGATGCTGCTGTGGTTGTAAGTGTGAGAAATAGTCATAAGCCACATTTTACAGTGATGTTACACATTTGAAATGTTACTAACCAAATGGTTGTACGTCAAGGGCTACCGTATTTTCCAGAGTATAAGATGCTCCGAAGTATAAGACGCCCCTAGCTTTTGGGGAGGAAAACAAGGGGGAAAAATCTGCTTCTGCCTCCCAGCAATTTGCCTCCTTGCAACAAACAGCAAAGAGTACCGACAATATACACTGTTTGTAGTGTTACATTTCTGACTATACTCATACAGATGCTGTTAAAATTGATGTGCTTTCTGGAAGTATAGTTATTCTCTGCTATTTAAAAGAAGATACTATAGCACTGGGCCTCTTCAGAGCAAGCATTTATTTTAAAAAAGCTTCTTCATTTTGTTAAGCTGTCTAGAACAGTGGTAGTCAACCTGGTCCCTCCCGCTCACTAGTGGGCGTTCCAGCTTTCATGGTGGGCGATAGGAGTTTTGCCCAATACTGAAGCACTTTCCTTTTTTCAATTTAATTGACTTCCCTACTTTATAAATCACCATTACTGTGGAACCGGTGGGCGGTGAGAAAATTTTACTACTAACAGAGATACAAAAGTGGGCGGTATTTATTTATTTTATTTTATTAAATTTATACCCCGCCTTTCTCCAAACGGACCCAGGGCGGCGCACAGGAATACTAAAATACATACAAAAACATATAAAATTTTAAAAAACTTATTCCAATAAAATCCTGTGCTAAAAACCAAATTAAAATCTTTTTAGGTATAAAAAGGTTGACTACCCCTGGTCTAGAACAATAATAAAGCAGTCTTTAAAAAATAAGTTTAATAATTTGAACATTCTATAGGCATCTGTAGTTATTGACTTACTTCCTTGCAGAAAACAGCAAACAGCCTGATTAGCACAAGAAAAGAAAAAATCTGCCTCTGCCTCCCAGCAATTTGCCCGGTGGAGCAAACAGCAAGTTTCACTTTCAATTTCAGCCTGGGCCTCCTGATCATCAGCTGTTTCAGGCTGCAGGGATTGCTATAGCCTCTTGCAGCCTCTGCAAGCCCCATTTTCTCTGTTTGCTGCAAGGAAGTAAATTGCTGGGAGGCAGAGGCCAAAGGGTGGGGGACGGTGGGTGGGTGGGGCTACATTCAGTGTATAAGACGCACCCAAATTTTCAGATGCTTGGCAGCTGACTCATAGTTATGACGGTTGCAGTGTCTCGGGGGTTACGTGATGCCCTTTTGCGACCTCCTGAAAAGCAAAGTCAATGGGGAAGCCAGATTCACTCAACAGCTGGGTTACTCACTTAAGAACATAAGAACAGCCTTGCTGGAACAGGCCACAGCCCATCCAGTCCAGTCTTCTGTCTCCCACAGTGGCTCCCCATTTGCTTCAGGATCTTCCCAAGCAGATGTCTTCACCTGCTTATGATTCCCTGCAAATGGCATTGAGAGATATCCTGCCTATCTCTCCAAGTCCTTAGGTATCCATCATGATAGCCATGGATACCCTTGTTCTCCATGAACTCCTCTAATCCTTTCTTAAAGGTGTCGAGGCTGACAGCTGTCACCACTTCTTCTGGCAGGGAGTTCCATAGACCAGTGATCCTCTGGGTGAAAAAGTACTTCCTCTTATTTGTTTGAGGTCTAGCTATCAAAAGTTTCATGGAGTGCCCTCTAGTTCTAGTGTTGTGCGATAGGGAAAACAGTTTTCCCTTTTCGACTTTGTCCACACCGTGCATGATTTGATAGACTTCAATCAGGTCGCCCCTCAGGCGCCGTCGTTCTAGAGTGAAGAGGCCCAGCCGTTGCAGCCTCAGATGGTAAGGAAGGTGTTCCAGCCCCCTAATCATTCTGGTTGCCCTCCTCTGCACCTTTTCCATTTCCATAATATTCTTCTGAAGGTATGGTGACCAGAATAATTTAATAACGGCGATCAGTGATTCACTTAATAACTGTGCGAAGAAAGGTTGCAAAATGGGGCAAAATTCATTCAGCAAATGCCTTGCTTAGCAACCAAAATCTCGGACTCAATTGAGGTTTGTAAGTTAAGGGCTATCTGTAAATCGATCCTGACTAACGTATTTTAGCCAACTTCAGAAAAGGCTGTTGCCTGACTCTAATTGCCGTGAACATGTCCAATGGTGGTATTCAGCCGGTTTAGACCGGTTTAGACCAGTTCGGACCAGTTCGGGTGAACCAGTAGGGGCGACCTGACGGTGGGGCCAGCCCACACGCCCCGGTGCTATGCTGTCCTCTTTATCCACATTTTTGAAGCCGCGTGCATGCATGCAAGCCACATGTGCAAGCCAGGCGTGCAAGCAAAGATTCTCAGTGTGCGGCAAACAAGTGATAGAATTTTGTGAAACCCACCTCTAAACATGTCCCTTGCATCTTCCCATCCATCCTTAAATTCAATCCAAACACAGGGAAGATTTTTTTCCCCACTCTTCCCTCTCCCTCCCACATGGACAAATGCATACGGTAGGGTTGGTCCAGAGGTGGTATTCAGCTGGTTCGGACCGGTTCGGATGAACTGGTAGCACTGACGATAAGTTGGCCCTGCCCACCTGCCTGTGGCCTATCCTGTCCTTTATTTCTTGCTTTCTAGCTCATCTCCATCGTGCGGCACAGCTGATTTCCACCACCAGCCCCCGTTCTACTCACTGTTGCTGGCTTGGAAAGTAAGCAGCTGAACGTCTAAATGTTCCATTTTCAGGGCTGTGCGCAAGTGGCAGCATCCCACCACTGGGTTGGTCCAACATTCACTCCCATCCCATCTCTGCAAAAAACTCCTTAACTCTGGATGGGTAGGTTTCAGCTGTCCAACTGCTAAAAGAAAATTAAATTAGATTTCCCTCTGTTCAAAAGTAATGTCATGTCACCGAGGACTAATGTATGTCAATGTGTTCTATTCAAAACACCCTGGAGATGTGAAGACGAAGACAAATTCAATCTTGCCTGTAACAGCTCACTCAACACAACAACACAGATAACAGAATAACAGAGCTGGGAGGGACATTGGAGGTCTTCTAGTCCAACTCAAGCAGGAGACCCTATACCAGTGGTAGTCAACCTGATCCCTACCGCCCACTAGTGGGTGTTCCAGCTTTCATGGTGGGCGGTAGGGGTTTTGTCCAATACTGAAGCACTTTCCTTTTTTAAATTTAATTGACTTCCCTACTGTATAAATCACCATTACTGTGGAACCGGTGGGCGGTTAGAAAATGTTACTACTAACAGAGACACAAAAGTGGGTGGTAGGTATGAAAAGGTTGACTACCCGTGCCCTATACCATTTCAGACCAATGGCAGTCCAATCTTTTCTGAAAAGTCTCCATGGTGGAGTACCCATAACTTTTGAAGGCAAGCCGTTCCACTGATGAATTGTTCTCACTGTCAGGAAATTTCTTCTTAATTTAGGTTGGTTCGCTCCTTGATTAGTTTCTATCCATAAATTGGGAATAGCCAGGAGCTCATTCCAAATGCAGCAATTCCCATCTGTAAAGGCAGAGATGGGTCTCCAAGCTCAAGAGAACCTGACTTTGGCTCCAGATTCAGATCTCTTATGGACCCCCAGGAAGCTGTGTGAGAGATAAGAAGGCAAAGGTAAGTTAAAATGCAAGGAAGTCCATTCCTATAGATCAGGGGTTCCCAAACTTGGCAACTTGAAGACTTGTGGACTTCAACTTGAGCTGGCTGGAGAAGTCTGGAAGTTGAAGTCCACAAGTCTTCAAGTTGCCAAGTTTGGGAACCCCTGATCTATAGATGAAAATATTTGTAGCTCTGGGTTGAACTTTGGAATTCTTGATGCTCTCTGAGGCTGTTTCCTTGCAGATGTTTCATTACCAGCTAGGTAATCTCATCAGTCCTAGAAGGAGTGGGTTTTGCAGAGGAGGAGAAGGGGGAAGAGTGTGGGTCTTTGGTGGTCTCTGAGCTTGGTAGTTTCCTTGCAGACATTACATCACCCACTGTTCCGACCCAGGCTTCCTTAAAATCTACCTCGCCAGTCTTCAGTCTGAAGTTCAAATTGTTTTAATCGGGATTTTAAGGGGAAATAGTTTTAAGGATTTTAAGATTTTAGCGCAGGGTGATAGTTTATTTAATTGGGTTTTAAATATTTATAATTGTTATGTTCATATGCTTTTTAATTTCCTGTGCACCGCCCCGAGTCCCTTCGGGGAGAGGGTGCGGTATATAAATTAAAATAATAAATAAATAAAATAAATAAAAAGGCAAGAAGCAGAGTCTGGGTCCCGGCAAAAGCCCTTTTATTTACATGACCGTGAACTGTTTTCATTCACAGTCCGCAAGGCTTAGCAAACAGTCTTTCAGAGGAATGTTTATCAACATGAACCTTATCTCATTTGGAGAGCTGCCAGATAATTTGTTTCCAAACGCAGGGCAAGGCAAAACTTGGCACAGAGTTTCTTATAGTCACAAACATAAATTTCCACTGAATGAACAAATTGTTTCCTGCAAAAGCCCACTCCCCGTTCGCTCCTCTTTTGTTTCCTATGGGAGGGGCCAATCACCTCCAAGGTGTGGCTTTACTCCTAAGTCGACCCTGCTTTCTTAGTTTTTCTTGTCTTCTGGCAGCTCTGCGCATGCGCACGCTGGGAACAGGCTCCAGCTGTTCCTGTGCCTCACTGCTGTCTAACTTCCTCTCTGCCTCTGGCGCAGAGCCCTGGTCTGAGCTTTCCTCAACCCCCAGGACTGGCCCATGTTCCTCCCCCAACCTCCTCCCGGGCCACCATCTAGGTAACATCATCAGTGCTAGAAAGAATGGGGTTTTCAGAGGAGGAAGACTGTGGGTCCTTTGTATTCTGTGAGCTTGGTTGTTTTATTCCAGAAACAATAACACAATATTTTATTGCAGAACAATCTTCCGTCGGATCCCTGGAGATGCACTTATTTTGCGCTGCCGGGCTATCATAATTTTAAAGGGATTTTTAATAGTGATTTTAGTTTGGGATTTTAAATATTGGCCAATTATTTAATATTTCTTTTTAATACTGTTTTTAAATTTTGTATTATCATTTTTATGCTGGCTGTACACCGCCCTGAGTCCCGAAAGGGAGAAGGGTGGTATAGAAATCAAATAAAGGTAAAGTAAAAGTAAAGATGTTTCATAACCCAACTAGGGAACATCATCAAGATGCTCCCATAAATGTTTGGAATGGACAGAGGGCTTCACTGAAATTCCACAGGATTCCTTTTCACAAAGCCTTTTTTTTCCTACCAAAATCTTGTTCCTTATTGCACAACTGCTGAATGGAATTGTTACCAGGAAATGGACTTGAATTGATGATTGGAGTCTATAATCCATGTTTTTGTCAAATTTCACACCAGCTCCATTTTTTCTCCAGGATTGCACTGAGGACTTCCAGAATCTACATAGTTGAGGGTGATGACCATAATATAGATGGAGAACTCATTTGCTAACGTCGCTTATTTATTTATTTATTACATTCACATGTTAGTCATTTCACTCTGCAAAGTAGCTCTTACTAATTCTTTTAAGTTGAGGCACAGTCACTGGGTTGGAACATTATTGGAGTCTTATAGCTTTCTAGATTAGATTAACAAGAGTTGGACGGGACCTTGTAGGTCATCTAGTCCAAGCAGGAGACCCTACACCATTTGTGACAAATGGCAGTCCGGTGTCTTCTTGAAAGCTTCCAGTGATGAAGCTCCCACAACTTCTGAAGGCAACTTCTGTTCCATGGGTTGATTGAGCAATCTCACTGTCAGAAAATTCCTTCTTATATCCAGGTTGAATCTCTCCTTGATCAGTTTCCATCCGTTATTCCTTGTCTGGCCTTCAGGGGCTTTGGAGGATAGCTTGATCCCTTCCTCCTCTCTGTGGCAGCCCCTCAAATATTAGAAGACTTCTATCATGTCTTCCCCTGGTCCTTCTCTTCACTAGACTAGACATACCCAGTTCCTGCAACCATTCTTCATATGTTTTAGTCTCCAGCCCCCTAATCATCCTGGTTGCTCTTCTCTGCACTTTTTCTAGAGTCTCAACATCTTTTTTATAGTGTGGTGGCCAAAACTGGAGGTGGCATTCTAGGGGTGGTCTTACTAGGACTTCATAGAGTGGTATTAGTCTTTGATCTTGATTGAATCCCTCTGTTAATGCAATTTAGGATTGCTAGGAATATCCAAAAGATGCTTCATGTTTCAGAAACATGAAGACTCCTGTTAAATACCTTGGCATTGTGGAAATTAAGCTCTTAACAAAGCAGACTTTTCTTTAGATATTTTTTTATCCTGCCTTTCTTCTTTTAATTTTTTTTAATAAATAACCCAAGGTGAACGGGGTCAGAAAACCAATTATTAGTTACTGCTTACTTTGCTACTAACTTTCGCAAACAATATGTTGCCGGCTCTCAAACATGATCGCAATCAATCTGTCCAACTCCACCTCAGATGGATTAAGGAACAAAACATTTCTGGCAGATTATTCATCTTCAGCTGTGATTTATTTATTTGATGTTGGTGCTGCCTTTATTACTTCAAAAGTAATTTAAGGCAACGAAGAGGCGTAACATTCCTTCTTCCTCCTCTTCTTCACCACAATAACAACCCTGGGAAATGGGTTGGAGGAAAAGAGAGAGGGACTGGTGCAGAGCTACCCAGCTAACTTTTGTGCCCAAGGCAGGACTAATTTAATTTAATTCACTAGAACTCGCAGTCTCCTGGTGATTGGTCCAAAGTCACCCAGCTGGCTTTCATGCCTAAAGCAGGATTAGAACTCAGAGTCTCCTCCTTTCTACACTAGCACTTTAACCGCCACACCAAGTGACTCTGATTAGACAAGGCATTCGAACGAACCGGTAGTAAAAAGAAAATGCTTAAAAATATAAAAAAAGTTCTGACGATCAGCTGTGTAAGAACTTTCTTTTCACTTTTTTTTTTTAGCATTGGGGGTCCATTTTTTGCTTCCAGGGGGTTTCCCTGAGGCCTGCTGGGCCAAAAATGTGGGCTGGGGAGTGATGAGAAAGAAAGAAAGAAAGAAAGAAAGAAAGAAAGAGAGAGAGAGAGAGAGAGAGAGAGAGAGAGAGAGAGAGAGAGAGAGAGAGAGAGAGAGAGAGAGAGAGAGAGAGGAAGGAAGGAAGGAAGGAAGGAAGGAAGGAAGGAAGAAAGAAAGAAAGAAAGAAAGAAAGAAAGAGAACAAAAAGAAAGAAGAAAGAAAGAAAGAAAAAGAAAGAAAGACAGAGAGAGGCAGAGAGAGGAAGGAAGGAAGGAAGGAAAGAAAGAACCAAAGAAAAAAGAAAGAAAGAAAGAAAGAAAGAGAAAGAGAGAGAGAGAGAGAAAGAAAGGAAAGAAAGAAAGAAAGTAAGAGAAAGAATAAAAGAAAGAAGAAAGAAAGAAAGAAAGAAAAAGAGAGAGAGAAAGAAAGAGAGAGGGAAAGAGAAAGGAAGAAAGAAAGAAAGAAGAAAGAAAGAAAGAACAAAAAGAAAGAAGAAAGAAAGAAAAAGAAAGAAAGAAAGAAAGAAAGAGAAACAGAGACAGAGAGAGGAAGGAAGGAAGGAAGGAAGGAAGGAAGGAAGGAAGGAAGGAAGGAAGGAAGGAAGGAAGGAAAGAAAGAAAGAAAGAAAGAAAGAAAGAAAGGGAAGAAGGACCACAAACCTGGCTCTAGGCGCAGCTTCAGAGGATACCTTGAAAAAGCACAGCAATCCAGGGCTGGAAGGGACCTGGACAGTGGTGGGTTCCGGATCGCCCAGATGGACGCACATGCATTGTATCTGCCTGCCACACTTCCGCAAGCCTCCGCAACGCTCCAGCTGCTCAGTGGAGCGTCGGGCAGGCGCTGTGCGCACCATGTGTGGAAGCGCCAAAGCCTTTAAAGGACAAGTAAGGAGCTCAGGCGGGCAGGTGGGCCCTCTGAAGCACCATACTGGAACGGTACCCCGGTGCTCCAGGCAGGCTCTGGTATGCCCGTACCAGGGCGTAGCACCTGCAACCCACCACTGTACCTGGAGGTCATCTATTCCAATCCCCTGCTCCAGCAGGACAGTGTTAAAGTGAGTTTCTGTCTTTTGTATCCTCCCCAGTCACATGACTACATAGCCGCGCTCACCCAGTCACATGATCCCCGCCACGCCACACCCACAGAACTGTTAGGGGGGAAAATTAGATTTCACCACTGAAATGATGACGCCATTACCTACGAAACGTCCACAAGCAAACAACCAAGACAACTGCAAAATAGCAGGCAATGTTTTCATGGGAATATATATATATATATATAGAAACAGTATGTCTCCTCCCTTAATTGGGGCCTAATAACAGGTTGTTGTGAAACAACTACATATATATACATATATATATATATATATGTAATTGTTTCACAACAACCTGTTATTAGGCCCCAATTAAGGGAGGAGACATACTGTTTCCTTTCCTGCCTTTCAGCTCATCACCAGAGACCATCTAGACAGCAAGCCATGAATTACGTTGTGTGATTTTCTTTTTAGATATGTGTGTTAGTTTTTATGAGCTGATCAATACTACACTGTACTAATCAGAAGAAGGAATAATAATTGAAACCTCACTTTCTCATCCTCTGTTCTGGGAACAGTTATTGACAAGGCGCATTTAACCGATTCTCTACGACGACGCGGAACCTGCAAAGTGGCCTGGTTTTAGTCGCTCGATCGCAGGCACTCTACACAAAGTCGTGCTGGAATTACCCGTGATGATTTCTCGGGACGCACCGATACACATACAGTTAAAAAGACAAAAAAGAAAATAACAACCGCAAATCAGGTCGGAAAAAACAATGGCAAAGCAGAGGAAATAATCGCATGCGACAGGCTGACAGGGGCCGCCATATGGCGGCACCATAAACGCGCACCGTTCCAGACAAACAAACTTGAGTGACAGGAACTTGGCTCCCTGGATGCTCTTCCGACATTCGTCGGCGGTGGGAAATTCATCCTGCCACTCCGTGGTCCACGGACCCGCGTAGCCTTATCGCGGGGCGATTGAGCATAACATGATAAAACCCTCGGCGCAGATGGCGCGCCTGCATCCCAGTGAAGGCCCACAAGGTCCTTCCTCTGACAAAACTGGAAACAAAGTCCAGAGAAACAGCAGGCGTGCCTTCGGGACACGGGAGACAGAATGCCAACTGTGCTTTTGGCATTTCTCAGCAGATGGGGTTGGCAAACATTTGCAAACTGTTGAGAGGCTTCCGAGGGATCGGTCTTCATTGAGAAGAACTCGGGAGCCAAGGCAGGCGATTGATGGCTTTAAGGATTCCACATAATACAATACAATACAATACAATACAATACAATACAATACAATACAATACAATACAATACAATACAATACAATACAATACAATACATGCAACGCAACGCAACGCAACGCAATATATGCAATGCAATGCAATGCAATACAATACATGCAATGCAATGCAATACATACAATGCAATGCAATACATACAGTGCAATGCAATGCAATACATACAATGCAATGCAATGCAATGCAATACAATACATGCAATGCAATGCAATACATACAATACAATACAATACAATACAATACATGCAATGCAATGCAATGCAATACAATACATACAATACATACAATGCAGTGCAATACATACAATGCAATGCAATGCAATATATACAGTGCAATGCAATGCAATACATACAATGCAATGCAATACAATATAATACAATACATACAATATATGCAATGCAATGCAATGCAATGCAATACATACAATGCAATGCAATGCAATGCAATGCAATGCAATGCAATACAATACAATACAATACAATACAATACAATACAATAGCAGAGTTGGAAGGGACCTGGGAGGTCTTCTAGTCCAACCCCCTGCCTAGGCAGGAACCTTATACCGTTTCAGACAAATTTAGTTGTTAGTTTGTCAAACATGCACAAGATAACAGGTATAAGTATGAACGTGGACATGAACAAAAGAAATGAGTACAAATAGATGGGGACAGTAGGACAGGGACGGAAGGCACGCTGGTGTGCTTATGCATGCCCCCTTTAAGGACCTTTTAGGAATGGGGTGAGGAGGTCCACGGTGGACAGTTTGAGACTGAAGCCGTGAGGGTTTGAGGATGTAACAATGGAGTTGGGTAGAGCATTCCAGGCATTGACCACTCTGTGGCTGAAGTCGTATGTTCAGGATGTTTTTCACAGCCAGAGCAGAGGTGGGTTCCTACTGGTTCGGCCCGGTTAGGCTGTAAAGTTAGGTAGTTAGGTAGTAAATCAGCTGGACACGCCCCCAAACTGCTTCTATCGGTGGTGTCATAGGTGCCGCCATCTTGTTTTTGGCTTTTGCTTCTGTGCTGTTTTCTTACTACTACGCAAGCATGCGTAGCGCCCGCAACGCGCCCCTGAGGGAACCGGCAGTAACAAAAGCCGGAACCCACCCCTGAGCCATATGATCCAGGGCCAGCGGGTGAGTAGGGGAGGAGCAAGGACAAAGGCAGAATGGACTGCTAAATTAGCCGCGCCCACCCCGTCACATGACCACCTAGCCACGCCCACCCAGCCGGTCCGGTCACAGTCTGAAGGATCGTGAATCGGCCCCCCTGTTTAAAACGTTTGAGGACCCCCTGAGTCGGAACAGAAGGGATGGCCATTCTACTCATCTTTGTGATTCATTCAAATGGACACCTGTTCGGTTTTGAGATTTCAGTCTCCACCGTTTTGATTTTGGCGTGAAGGAAGCAAGTCACCAGTTCCTCAATGCGTTTTCCTCCGAAGTTATGTGCTCCTGCTGATAAATCACATCTTGATTCTGTGCAGCACATGCAACGCAATGTGACCGTAGCAAGATGACAACGTGCATGCGATGATATCACCTCAAAAAGGCTGCACAGAGCGATGTGTATAAATCAATCCAGGCAGGATTGATTTATACACATAGGAAATCAGTAACGCCTGGCAAAATCTCCAAAGAAGGGAGGGAGGGAGGGAGGGAGGGAGGGAAGGAGCAAAGAAAGAGGGAGAGAGGGAGGAAAGAAGGAAGAGAGGGAGGAAGGAGGGAGGGAGGGTGGGAAGGAGGAAATAAGAGACAGGGAGGGAGGACGGAGGCGGAAGAAAACAAAAAGGAAGGAAGGAAGGAAGGAAGGAAGGAAGGAAGGAAGGAAGGAAGGAAGGAAGGAAAAGAAAGAGGGAGAGAGGACAGAAGGAATAGAGGGAGGGAGGAGGTGGCAGGGTGGAAAGGAAGGAAGGAAGGAAGGAAGGAAGGAAGGAAGGAAGGAAGGAAGGAAGGAAGAAAGAAAGAAAGAAAGAAAGAAAGAGGGAGGAGGGAGGGAGGGAGGAAATAAGAGAGAAGGAAGGAGGATGGAGGGGGAAGAAAACAAAAAGAAAGGAAGGAAGGAAGGAAGGAAGGAAGGAAGGAAGGAAGGAAGGAAGGAAAGGAAAGAGGGAGAGAGGAAAGAAGAAAGAGAGGGAGGGAGGAGGTTGCAGGGTGGAAAGAAGAAAGAAAGAAAGAAAGAAAGAAGGGAGGGAGGGAGGGAGGATGGATTTCAGGGCTAAGAAGAAACTGGGCAAATGAACAGGCATTTTCTTAAACTCTCAACGGGAGAAGATTTTTTAAGAGACCTGAAAAAAAGGAATCCTCCTCCTGCAAGCCTTCTCATTGCCAAAATCTGGACGTCCTCAAAGGCAGCCATGAAAGCTTCATTCCAGCTTCCCAAAGGACCCCTGTATTTTTGTCTTCAAAGCTAAAACTGAACATCCCTCACACACACAGCCACACAAGGGGGGGTTGGAAAAGGCGGCGTGTTGCTAAAGGCCAAACAATACGGGAGCTGACATTTTCATTTTGCGATTCCTCCGGGGTCTTTCTTCCATATTCTCTGGCTTTTGAAAGGAGTTTTTCCCCCTCAACCTAAACAAGGAAGGACAGGTAAAGGGAATGTCATGGAGCATCGCAGGAGGTAAGGACACATGCGGCGGTGTGCACGTTCATGTGGTGGCCACCGGGCCCCGTTGCACCGTACCGGTTGCGACAGGATCTGGAACTCACCACTGCTTTAATCCTCTCTGCCCTCTGATTTTTTTTTCTTTATACATAAATAGAGTGCCTCCTGTCCAGTAGAATCCTACCATGAAATTCTCCAGATCCATTTCTGTATTTTCAATCCTTTAAGCCTTCAATCCTGTTTTCATGCTTAAGCATGAAGGCTAAACTTCTTGGAAATGGTCAACTTATTTATTTTATTTATTTTTATTTTAATCACATTTATATCCCGCCCTTCTCCACAAAGGACCCAGGGCGGCGCACAGGAATTTAAAAAACATACAAAAACAATAAATACAGAATTTAAAACATATTAAATTATAATCCTATGCTAAAATCCAGATTAAAATCCCCAATTTAAAACTATCTAAAATAGTCCCAACGGGAGGTTAGGCTAGGCCGGCTTGCTGAAAAAGATGTGTTTTTAGACACTGGCGGAAGAGGCGGAGGTCCGAGATGGTACGCAATTCAGGGGGTAGGTCGTTCCAAAGGGCAGGGCCCGCCACAGAGAAGGCTCTTCCCCTGGGTGTCGCCAGACGGCATTGTCCGGCCGACGGCACCCTGAGAAGGCCCTCTCTGTGGGAGCGTATCGGTCTAAGGGATGTATGGGGCAGGAGGCGGTCTCGCATATAACTAGGCCCCGAGCCATGGAGCGCTTTAAAGATGGTCGTCAGAACCTTGAAGCGCACCCGAAAGGCCACAGGAAGCCAGTGCAGCTCGCGCAGGATCGGTGTTATATGGGAGCAACTGTTTGATGGACCACGGAATTCTGGTGGAATAAGCTGGTTCTTTCGCCGACATTGAGCGTTCGGGAGTCAATAAATTATACCTGGGAGGTTTAAAAAAAAAAAAAAACTTTCGACATTCCCACCTCACCTTACCCAATTTTCTTTCTTTCTCCTGCCTTCCTTAGACATGTGTCCAGTCTAAGTATAATCTTTATTGTCATTGTACTTAAATACGACAAAATTAAGATCTCTTAATATATAGTTCCCTACATAGGATAAGATCCTGGTATATATCTCGCCCCAGTCTGAAATTTCAAATTGCTTATTCGGCTTTAATGGGTTGTAATTTTAATATTTATAAATTTTAGTACAGGGTAATTTAATTCGTTTTTAATTTTGTATGTATTGTATGTTTTTAGATGCTTTTTTAATTTTCCTGTACACCGCCCCGAGTCCCCTCGGGGAGAGGGGGCGGTTTACAAATTTAATAAATTATTATTAATTAATTATTATTAGTATATATATATATGTGTGTGTGTATGTATGTGTATATATATGTGTGTGTGTTTTTGTGTGTGTGTGACAACACCCTAGTAAGCCCCAATTAAGGGAGGAAGCATACTGCTTTCCTTTTTTGTCTTTCGGCTCATCACCAGAGACCATGCAGACAGAAAGCTATTTGTTTCGTTGTCTTTTGTTTACATGTGTGTTAGGTTTTGAGCTGATAAATAAATAAACAAGGGAGACTAGGATAGATCTATTTCGAGCTTTTTAGCTCTCATTCCTTTTTTCTTTAATTCCTTCTTTAATGTCCTTCCTTCTTTCCTCCCTTCACTTCCTCCCTCCTTCCCTCTTTCCTTTTTCCTCTTCTCCCTCTTCTCCCTCCTTCCTTCCTTCCTTCCTTTGCCTTCTTTCTTTTCATTTCTTCCTTCATTCTTCATTCCTTTTTTCTTTAAATCCTTTAATTTCCTTCCTTCTTTCCTCCCCTTCCTCCCTCCTTCCCTCTTTCCTTTTCCCTCTTCTCCTTCTTCTTCCTTCCTTCCTTCCTTCCTTTGACATTTCAACACAATTGACATCAAGAACCTGCTCCTCCAGCGCTTTTAAAGGCCTCTGCCTGCTCTTTGGCATTTGTAGATTTTGAGCTCTCTCTCTCTCTCTCTCTCTCTCTAAAAAGGTTATCTTCATAGCAACCACAGCTCTCCTCCTGGAGTGATTTTAACTTTCTGCAGTGAACCTCTTTAAACAGGAAAAAAAGAAATGCACCACGAATTCTCAGTGGCTCATTTGACATTCTGACTTGAAAGGAATCAGACAGGAGTCCTTGACAAGGGTGGTGAATAACCATCACTGGAAGAAAATACATTAATCTTTTCTGGGCAACCTTTTTACATTTAGGAAGAGTAAAACGGTTCATTGGCTTTTTAAATTTGTACAATCGGCCCACAGATCCTTCTCAATACCACAGGCACCTCCATCCAGATACTGGTCCCAGTTTACAGTCCGCTCTGGTCATATTGAGGGTGGTTTGTTCCAGTGGTGGGATTCTAAATTTTTTACTATCGGTTCTGTGGGCGTGGCTTTGTGGGCGTGGCATGGCTTTGTGGGCGTGGCTTTGTGGGCTTGGCAGGGGAAAGATACTGCAAAATCCCCATTCCCTCCCCACCCCACTAATCTATTTTCCCGCTCTGTTCTCCTGTTCAGGGCAACAAAAGAAGATCACCTGGGATGCTGGGAGGTAGCAGAGGCGTGGCCAGCCTATTTGCTGGTTCTCGAAATTATTCAAAATTTCTGCTACTGGTTCTCCAGAACCTGTCAGAACTGGCTGAAAACCACATCTGGTTTCTTCCCCCGATTTGTTGTTTACAGAATAACAGAATGATAAAGTTGGAAAGGACCTTGGAGGTCTTCTAGTCCAACCCCATGCTCAAGCAGGAAACCCTATACCAGGGGTCAGCAATCTGCGGCTCTGGAGCCGCATGTGGCTCTTTCATCCCTCTGCTGTGGCTCCCTGTCGCTGGTCAGTAAAAGGAAAAAGGACACCTCGCTAGGAGGAGGCTCTACAGTGGGGAAACTGGACTTCTAGTTGGCAGAGGAAAAAGGACGCCTCGCTAGGAGGAAACTCTATGGTGGATGAATCAGACTTCCGGTCGGCTCCAGAATTGAATGGAGGGCTTCCAGCTAGGACCTTTGTGGCTCTTTGAATGTTTAAGATTGCTGACCACTGCCCTATACCATTTCAGACAAATGGTTATCCAATCTCTTCTCAAAAACCTCCAGCGATGGACCACAACTTCTGAGAGAAAGCCATTCCACTCATTAATTGTTCTGTTGGGAAATCTCTCCTTATTTCTAGGTTGGTTCTCTCCTTGATTAGTTTTTATCCGTTGTTTCTTTTCTTCTTCAGGGACTTTGGAAAATAGGTGGATCCCCTTTTCTTTCTGGGAATCCCTCAAATATCGAGGGATTCAAATATCAAATATTGGAACATAGCTATTGTATCACCTCTAGTCCTTCTTTTCATTCAACTAAGGTAAAGGTTCCCCTCGCACATATGTGCTAGTCGTTCCCGACTCTAGGGGGCGGTGCTCATCTCCGTTTCAAAGCCAAAGAGCCAGCGCTGTCCAAAAAAGTCCCTGTGGTCATGTGGCCGGCATGACTCAACGCCAAAAGCGCACGGAACGCTGTTCTCTTCCCACCAAAGGTGGTTCCTATTTTTCTACTTGCATTTTTGCATACTTTCAAACTACTAGGTTGGCGGAAGCTGAGGCAAATAACGGGAGCTCACTCCGTTACTTGGCGCTAAGGATTCGAACCGCTGAACTGCCGGTCTTTTTGATCAACAACAACAAGCCACTGAACCACCCTTTCATTAAACTAGACATACCCAAATTTCTGCAACGGAACCTTAACTACCAAGCGCATCATCACCAGAGAAGGTGACATCCTCAGCGATTGGATCTGTCTAATTTCATGGCGTCTGCCGTGCTGGAAATGGAGTCAGCTCGTTACTAAATCATCTGCAGAACCTCTTAATTCACACCACACACATGCCTTTGCTTGAAGCGATGCATTGACCCAGCTCTATTCAGTTTGAAGGCAGTCCATTCTCCCACTGGCCGGAATCCGTCACTCTGGCTGTTTTCATCTCTTCCCCTCGAAGTTCAGTTGCCATAATGCTGTTCTCAGTTTTTCATCCTTAGTGGGTCAGAAAACACTCAAGGCTCACCTTGACGCTACTTTGGAGAAGAAGACAGGGTGAGGTTGACACAGAAATGCTCAGTACCAAAGTAAAATTACCATGTTTTTCAGAGTATAAGGCGCACCGGTGTATAAGACGCATGAAGATTTTGAAGAGGTAAATTTTAAAAAAGAAGTTTTTGCACTCTACAGACCTCTCAAACCCTCTGCACGCACCATTTTTTGTGAAAAATGGGGCATGTAGAGAGTTTGAAAGGACTGCAAAGTGCTCCTGAGGGCTAGGGGCAAAAAATGAACAACCCCCCCCCCCCCAGCTTCAACCTCAAACTGTCTACCATGGACCTCAGCCCATTCCTAAGAGGTCCATAAAGGGGGCATGCATAAGCGCTCCAGCACGCCTAGTATCCCTGTCCTACTGTCCCCATGTATCTGTACTCATTTCCTTTGTTCATGTCCATGTTCGTACTTATACCTGTTATCTCATACATGTTTGACAAACTAATAAATAAATAAATAACCTGCATTTCTTTTTTTTCATAAAAAAAACCAAAACACCAAAAGCATTAATAATGACAGGAAGCCATTAAATGCTGCATCTTGGAATCCTTCATCCAGTTTTGGTCACGATGATGTAGAAAAGATGTGGAGACTCTAGAAAGAGGGCAGAGAAGAGCAACCAAGAGGATTAGGGGACTGGAGGCTAAAACGTATGAGGAACGGTTGCAGGAACTGGGTATGTCTAGTCTAATGAAAAGTAGGACCAGGGGAGACATGATAGCAGTGTTCCGATATCTCAGGGGTTGCCACAAAGAAGAGGGAGTCAAACTATTCTCCAAAGCACCTGAGGGCAGAACAAGAAGCAATGGGTGGAAACTGATCAAGGAGAGAAGCAACTTAGAACTGAGGAGAAATTTCCTGACAGTGAGAACAACTAATCAGTGGAACAGAAGTTGCCTCCAGAAGTTGTGAATACCCCAACACTGGAAGTTTTTAAGAAGATGTTGGATAACCATTTGTCTGAAGTGGTGTAGGGTTTCCTGTCTAAGCAGGGGGTTGGACTAGAAGACCTCCAAGGTCCCTTCTAACGCTGTTACTCTATTCTATTCTAAATCTGCAAAATATTTTCCACCATCCCCCCAAAAAATGACACCAAAAGTGTTAATAATGACAGGAAGCCATTAAATATTCTTGAAGTGACATTTTAAAAATGCACATGTGTTTACTTTTTAAGGCAAGTGCCAGATTTCCTTGGCTGATTTGACTGACAATTGAAACACTTGTCAGAAATGTTTCACACATCAAGGCTGATGGGACGGGTGTTCAGAAGATGTTTTTGCCACACGAAAACACTGGAGTAGCTTGGAGTTACAAAACCCAATCAGATTTTCCAGCCTAGTAATTCTCCCTTTGGGGATTTGAACCTGTTTTGCTTGCTTTTTTGTTGTTTCTTTGGAGGGTTTTATTTTTTATTTTTTAAAATCTTTTCGTACCCCTGGACCATTTTAGCACCATGGCAAATTGTGTGGTTTCCCATCTGTCATTCTTTAACAGTTCTCAGTTTTATATCCAGTGGCAAACTTAACTGGGTCAAGACAAACTTTCTACATCAAGGTGCTAATTATCATCTTTAAAGCACTCCATGGCTCGGGACCTAGCTATCTGCGGGATCGGATCCTGCCTCATACATCCTCACGGCCGATTTGCTCCCACAGAGAGGGACTTCTCCGGGTGCCGTCCACTAGACTGTGTCAGCGGGCGACACCCAGGGGAAGGGCTCTCTCTGTGGCGGGCCCGGCCCTCTGGAACGACCTTCCCCCCGATATTAGGACGACCACGGACCTCCGCTCCTTCCGTCTTAAATTAAAAACTTATTTTTTCCGTCTGGCCGGTTTGGGATAGTCCCCCTGTCTTGGGGTTTTATTGGGTAGATTTTAGTTCAGTTAGTTTAATGGGAATTTTAGCACAGGTTGAGTTTAATCTGGCTTTTAAAATTGTTTGTATATTTTATTGTTGTTTGTATGTTTTTTACTGTTTTTATTCTACCTGTGCACCGCCCCGAGTCCCCATGGGGAGAGGGAGCGGTTTATAAGTATTAAATGAAATGAAATGAAATGAAATAAATATTGCGCTGGCCGATTCTTTTTTCTTTCTTTCTTGGTTTATTAGACAGAGCTGGTATCGAATTTGAAACTGTAGGAAGTTAGCACCCAACCCTCTCCCAGGAAAATCAGATATTTTAGGAAATATTAAGGCAGGATATTTCCCCTAAAAGAGAGGAAGAAAATCAGCCTCCATAACTTTGTCAATGGGTCATTAAGGCCTGGGCCAGTGTATTATACATAACAAAGGTCTACCTCCTTCAGGCAGAACCATAATAGGAATCGCCCAAAGCCCTTTCATTACATCATCACCCAGCACGAGTCAACCAAGCATGGGACTCAGGATAGCCTACAAAGTTTTCCCTGCATGGCCCCATGGGAGTCTGACAACCAATCAGAATACAAGCTCAAATTCAAAGCCCAACAGAGGATATCAATCTATCTCTATCTCTCACCCATATGCTTTTTTGCCTAGGACTTCAAATCATGTGGTCCTGTCCACCATTAAAACCATATTTCAAAACAGCCTCCATGATTCCAGTGTCATTTTTGTATAGCATGGGACTTTTAGCTGCTGCTGTTATTACGTTATGATTTTTATCCTTGAGGTGGGGGGATGGTTTTGGTGCGTGGTGGGTACAGAAAAATGACCATTAAAGTTAATCCTATTTGGGGAAGTGGAAACCACCGAACTGGAGAGCATGAAGTTGGGGACAGATGACCTAGTCTCACTCTCCCATTTAATGGGGGAGAAAACCGCTCAAGCATGCCACGCAGATGGCTCTCCAGCTGTTGCTTAGGTATCTCCAAAGGGCCCTTCAAGTCAAGATGTTCCACTTTTGAACAAGGGAGAAAAGCATCTGTTCTGAAAGCAGCTTTTTTTTACCTCCTGCATCTCAGCCTTAATGCAACTGTTCCAAAAGTTTTTGTAGCCTTCTTCATGATCAGGGTCAGTAGTGAAATTCAATTTTTTTAAACTACCAGTTTGGTGGGTGTGATTTGGTGGGCAGGCCATGCCCACTAAGCCATGCCCGCCGAGCCACGCCCACAGAACCGGTAGTAAAAAAAATTGCATTTCACCACTGACCAGCCCGCAGTGCCTCTACCAGTTAAAATGGAGCTCAGGGGGCCATGCGTACCTGTCCTGTCCCACAGGCTGAATCACCCCCCCCCACACACACACACATAGGCTTGGCTGCTTGCCACTGCTTAATTACCAGATAAGCGAAGACTTTGGCTAAGAGCCCAGATAATTCCAAACAAGACTAGATAGCTGGAGTTGAATCGGTTGCTTCCTGCAAATGTCCCCTCCCAACGTCTCACCTATAAGCTCTCTTGGGAGGGACCACTCAGCAACTACCTGGTTCTAATCATGGCCTACGAGCCTGCCTCTGACGTAACGGCTGCTTCCGTTTCTCAGCCCTGCGTAATCTAGCATCAGGGACAAACTGCCCCTGATCCTCCCCACTGCTCCATGACCCCAGGCGCCTCCTGGTGGCCAACCAGCCTCTCTGCTTCCTGCTCTGAACCTGAGCACTCCACAAGGTCTCCCTCCTCCTCCAGGACAGACTCATAGGACTCTTCACTAGAGGAGTCCATCAGCAGCTCATCTGGAGCTGGCTGGGCCACAACACGTTCCCTCCCCCAAGTTCCATTTTTGCTGGCCGAGGGAGTGAGGGAGGGAAGGAGGGAGGAGATTATGAGAATGAAGGAAGATCTGAGGGAAGTCCTCTCTTAGCACTTGGCCACCACAGATGCCCCCAACACAAGTGACATCGAGCTGGCCATGCCCACCCTAGCCGTGCCCACACCTACCCTCCCCCCCAGGTCAAACACAACCCTAAAAACATATTGGCAGCCCTAGCTATGTTGGTATAATACAGGGGTCTGCAAAGTTGGCTCTTTTAAGACTGGTGGACTTCAACTCCTAGAATTCCCCAGCCAGCCATGGCTGGCTGGGGAATTCTGGGAGTTGAAGTCCACCAGTCTTAAAAGAGCCAACTTTGCAGACCCCTGGTATAATACATTTAGCATAAGAGCTGTGGTGGCCCAGTGGTTAGAGTGCAGTACTGCAGGCTATTTCTGCTGACTGCCGGCTGCCAGCAGTTTGACAGTTCAAATCCCACAGTTCAAATCCCACCAGGCTCAAGATTGGCTCAGCCTCCATCCTTCCGAGGTGGGTAAAATGAGGACCCAGATTGTTGGGGGCAAGAGGCTGACTCTGTAAACCATTTAGAGGGTGCTGTAAAAGCACTGTGAAGCGGTATACCAGTCTCAGTGCAAAGTGCTATACAGATAGTTAGCAACTTACGATCTCAATTGAGACCACTGTTGCTAAACAAGACAGATATATCCATCCATTACTCCCAACTTTTTGCCGCTGTAGATTATTTTTCAGATTTTTAGCCCCCCCCCCAAAAAAAGCTTGTTCCTGAAGTGAACTGCTCGATATGTTTCTGTTTACTAATTAAGAAGAATGTTGTGTTCTCACAAAGATTCACAGTCGCACACAAAAAAAGGAAATTAGGTAAGAGATCGCTTTTAAGACTATTAACCGGCAGGTGGCCATGAATATTTCCAAAGGAAAGATTAAAAAACACGTGCGAACAACAAGAAGTGGGTGGCAAACCTTCAGTCTAACCACAACTAAAATACACAGGATAAAAAATTTGGCAGGAAAAATAAAGCAAGAGTTACAACCGCTTCCCCCAATCCACTGCTTAATCAAACGTGCCACAATTCCTCAAGTCCTTTGAATTATTTCAATAGAATGAGAAAGTACAACTTTCCAGCAGGAATGATTGAGATACACGAATGATGTAATTTGAAAAAATGATATAGGTTAGTGTAGGAAGTCAACACCTAGAAAAATGGAATATTTTAGGAAATATTAAAAGGGCAGAATATTTCCCTCTAAAAGCGGGGGGGGGGGCAGAACCCCCCCACACACACCTTTGTCAATGGGCCATTAAGGTCTGGGCCAGTCTAGAGGAGATTACTACACACCAAATTGCACTAAAACCTGAATTATTTTTGTTAGGGATTATAAAAGGAAATTATGAAAAAAAATATTAGATACTTAATTCTACACATAATCACGGCAGCGAGAATTACATTCGCACAAAACTGGAAAAATAACTATACACCAACAGAACCTTCATCCATGAGATCAGCAAACTAACAGTGATTCTGGCTCCCTCTTATGGCTGATTGAGGAAGCAGCAGCCAATTACAGCAGCCAATAGCATTTAAAGTTACAGATACCTATTTCAATCATGGCTTATATACTATATTGCCAACCCAACACTAGGATTATATGCCTAACAGGAATCGCCCAAAGCCTTTTCATTACATCATCACCCAGCACGAATCAACCAAGCTTAGGACTCGGGACAGCCCACAGAATTGTCCCTGCATGGCTCCATGGGAGTCTGACAACCAATCAGAATACAAGCTCAAATTCAAAGCCCTCCCCAGCCTCCTCACCGTCTGAGTCTCCCTCCAGCTCCGCTGGCAGGTCAAAACAGAGGTAGCCATTTCCTGGTGGATTGTGGCTGACTCTTTTTTAAAGTGTTAGTATTTTAATACATAAGGTTCATAAAAGTTTTGGCGGTGATGCAGTGGTGTTATTAAAGCGGCTGGGTCCAAATTTACAGACCTTTTTTTTTTTTTTAAAGTAATTTTCGGATAGGAGGAGTTCAGAAAAAAACTATTTGCTCGTTTATCTGCTGCTTTCCTGCTGGTTGGTTTTCGAAAAATTGAAAAAAACACATCTCACTTTCATAACTCAGCAGTTATGGGGGGGGGGGGAACCCTGACACTGTAAAGTAACTTAGTTCATTTGGGAATAACTCTTGTCGCAAAGCTGGCGTTAAGCTTACAAGTCTGGAAGAATATTTCTCCCCCTTCGGCCTCCAAGGGAGGGTCACTTTGGAGATGTTTGCCAGATGTGAGTCCTCCTTCTGGCTGAGCTGTCTTTTTTTTTTCTGACTGCAGTCCTGCATGCAGCTCTTCCCCCATTTCCCAAAATTATCCCCATGTCCAATTATGCTAGTAGACTCTACAATTCAATACAATACAATACAATAGCAGAGTTGGAAGGGATCTTGGAGGTCTTCTAGTCCATTAAAGTCTAGTCCAACCCCCTGCCTAGGCAGGAAGCCCTATACGGTTTCAGACAAATGGCTCTCCAACATCTTCTTGAAGACTTGCAGTGTTGGGGCATTCACAACTTCTGGAGGCAAGTTCTTCCACTGATTAATTGTCCTAACTGTCAGGAAATTTCACCTTAGTTCTAAGTTGCTTCTCTCCTTGATTAGTTTCCACCCATTGCTTCTTCTTCTGTCCTCAGGTGCCTTGGAGAATAGTTTGACTCCCTCTTCTTTGTGGCAACCCCTGAGATACTGAACACTGCTATCATGTCTCCCCTAGTCCTTCTTTTCATTAAACGAGACATACCCAGTTCCTGCAACCGTTCCTCATATGTTTTAGCCTCCAGTCCCCTCATCCTCTTTGTTGCTCTTCTCTGCACTCTTTCTAGCGTTTCCACATCTTTTTTACATCGTGGCAACCAAAACTGGATGCCGTATTCCAAATGTCGCCTTACCAGGGCCTTATAAAGTGGTATTAACTCTTCACGTGATCTTGATTCTCTCCCTCTGTTGATGCAGCCCAGAACTGGGTTGGCTTTTTTGGCAGCTGCTGCACACTGCTAATCTAATCTGTTTTAAACCCTACTCAGAAAGATTTTTAACTTGCCATCATCATCATCATTATTATTTCCTTTATTCATTAAACATGGAACTCAAGTCAACTGAACGTTCAAAAAATTCATCACAAATACCACTGACTGGTGCTAATGGTTGATACAGTTTGCTGCCAGCGTCTGAGGTATCAACCAAGTACCAATAAATATCAATAAATTGTACGTTTCAGACTTCTACAACCGTGATATCTGGCGTGTTGTGTTCCAAAGGATGATCTGTCCGTATTTGAAAGTGCCTCAAGATGACTTAGTCTCTCGAAAAAAATACTATGGGGCGGGGGGGGGGGTAGGACACCCCTAAGACCCCTAGAGGTATATGCATGTGTGTGTGTATGTGTATGTGTGTGCCAGCATAACTCTGGAATGCCTGGGGTGCTAAAATGAAAAGGACTGAATTATATCTATAGTGCCAAGTCACAGTACTTTTGACAGTGATGGTGTGCATTTTGGATTCAAGTTCTGTTAAGGTACAGCCTGTTGTGTCTTAAAATGGCTTCTACTGTAGAGCACAGTGGAGTTGCCAAGGTAATAGCTACACAGTACTCCACAAGGGGGCTCCCTCTAATACAGGATTGGGATAAATACATACCCATTACCCGGGCTATGTCGGGTTAGCAGCTAGTTTTTTAATAAATTACTCAAGATGGCGAACATATCTAATACTCCTTCCTTTTCCTATTTTCCCCACAACAACCATCCTGTGAGGTGGGTTGGGCTGAGAATGTGATTGGCCCAAAGTCACTCAGTCGACTTTCATGCCTAAGGCAGGACTAGACCTCACAGTCTCCTGGTGATTGGCACAAACTCACGTGGGTGATTTTCATACCTAAGATGGGACTAGAACTCACGGTCCCCTGGTGATTGGCCCAAAGTCACCCAGCTTACTTTCATGCCTGAGGTGAAACTAGAACTCACCGTCTCCTGGTGATTGGTGCAAAGTCACTTGGTTGATTTTCATACCTAAGATGGGACTAGAACGCACACTCTCCTGGTAATTGGCCCAAAGTCACATGGTTGATTTTCATATCTAAGATGGGGCTAGAACTCACGGTCTCCTGGTGATTGGCCCAAAGTCACATGGTTGATTTTCATATCTAAGATGGGGCTAGAACTCACGGTCTCCTGGTGATTGGCCCAAAGTCACCCAGCTTACTTGCATGCCTAAAGTGGGACTAGAACTCACACTCTCCTGGTGATTAACCCAAAGTCACCCAGCTTACTTTCATGGCTAAAATAAGACTAGAACTCACAGTCTCCTTGTGATGAGCCCTACGTCATCAAGGCAGTTTTCACGACTAAAGAGGAACTACAACTCACAGACTCCTGGTTATCTTAATATTAGTAGAGATATTTTTTAAATAGACTAAGTAGGTTGCTTACTTTTTATTGGGGGTGGGGATTGTTTTGCTGTTATTGTGCTTCTTAGTTCATTCTTTCTTGGCTTCCGCCAACCAGAAAGCTACAACAGCAGTCTTGGAAGTGGCAAGGGCTTGGTGTCAAATTGCATTTTCTACTTGCATTCACATTTCGGCTTTCGGACTGTTGGTTTTATAGCCTCTGTGAATTTCTTCTTTTTTTTTTTTCCCCCAGTAGAGATTTGCAAAATTGCACAACCAGAGAACAAAACTTGCTATGACCTCTTGTCCTCTTTCTTTACTTCTTGGTAAGAACTTGCAGAAAAAAAGCCAGTTTTAAAAATAAGTAAATAAAACAGCCCACAGAAGACCTTGACAGTTGATATCGAGTTCGTCATGATATAAAAAAATGTGTTGAGACTCTAGAAAGAGTGCAGAGAAGAGCCACAAAGAGGATTAGGGGACTGGACGCTAAAACATTCAAAATTCAAATTCAAATTTATTAACCGCACCCTCTCCCCACAGGGACCCGGGGCCGTGCACAGGAAAAGCTAAAAACAATATACAATAAATTCAAAATACATACTTTAAAATAGAATTAAACAATGTTACCCGTGCTAAAAATAATTAAGATTAAGAACCCATTAAAATATTTGGAATCAATAGACAGAGAGAACTATTCAAGGCCGGCCAGTCGAAAGAAATAGGTCTTCAATTTTGCACGGAAGGAGCGGAGGTCTGTGGTCGTTCTAATATCAGGGGGAAGGTCGTTCCAGAGGGCCGGGCCCGCCACAGAGAGAGCCCTTCCCCTGGGCGTCGCCCGCTGACAAAGTCTAGTGGACGGCACCCGGAGAAGTCCCTCTCTGTGGGAGCGAATCGGTCGTGAGGATGTGTGGGGCAGGATCCGATCTCGCAGATAGCTAGGTCCCGAGCCATGGAGCGCTTTGAAGATGATAACTAACACCTTGAAGCGCACCCGGAAGACGACAGGTAGCCAGTGCAGCTCGCGCAAGAGCGGTGTAACGTGGGTGAACCTGGTGGTCCCCATAATTGCTCGCGCGGCTGCATTCTGAACTAACTGAAGCCTCCGGGTGCACCTCAAGGGGAGCCCCATGTAGAGAGAGTTACAGTAGTCCAGTCGGGATGTCACGAGGGAATGAGTGACTGTGCGAAGGGCGTCCCGATCCAATAGGGGGCGCAATTGGCGAACCAGGCGAACCTGGTAGAACGCCCTCCTGGCCACGGCTGTCACTTGCTCTTCCATAGACAGCCGGGTATCCAGGAGGACACCCAAATTGCGCGCCCCATCCACAGGGGCAAGATGTTCGCCCCCTATGGCCAGCGTTGGAGAGAGCTGGTTGAATCGAGCAGCCGGAAACCACAGCCACTCCGTCTTGGTCGGGTTGAGCCTAAGTCCGTTACTTCCCATCCAGATCCGCACGGCTTCCAGGCACTGGCACATCACCGTTACGGCATCGTTGGGGTGGTTTGGGGTAGATATGTACAGCTGGGTGTCATCAGCGTACAGGTGGTACTCTACCCCAAAACCACGGATGATCTCACCCAGCGGCTTCATGTATGCATTAAACAGGAGAGGCGAGAGGACCGACCCCTGAGGCACCCCGCATGTGAGGGGTCTCGGGGTCGACCTCTGCTCTCCTGCCCGCACAAATTGCAATCGGCCAGAGAGGTAGGAGGAGAACCACCGTAAAACGGTGCCTCCCACCCCCAACCCCCCCAGCCGATGCAATAGGATACCATGGTCGATGGTATCGAAAGCCGCCGAGAGGTCTAATAGGACCAGGATGGAGGAACATCCCCCATCTCTGGCCCTCCAGAGATCATCTACCAACGCGACCAATGCCGTCTCGGTGCTATGCCCGGGCCGAAAGCCGGACTGGCGCGGATCTAGATAGTCAACTTCCTCCAGGTGACGGGGAAACATATGAAGAACGGTTGCAGGAACTGGGTATGTCTAGTTTAATGAAAAGAAGGACTAGGGGAGACATGATAGCAGTCTTCCGATATCTCAGAGGCTTCCACAAAGAAGAGGGAGTCAAACTATTCTCCAAGGCACCTGAGGGCAGAACAAGAAGCAATGGGTGGAAACTAATCAAGGAGAGAAGCAACTGAGAACTAAGGAGAAAATTCCAGACAGTGAGAACAATTAATCAGTGGATTGATTTAACCAATTAACAGAGTTGGAAGGGACCTTGTAAGTCATCTAGTCCAACCCTCCTCCCCGCTCAAGTAGGAGACCCTAAACCAGTGATGGCGAACCTATGGCACGGGTGTCACAGGTGGCACACGGAACCATTTCTTAGGGCATGCGAGGCGTTGTCCTGTCAGCTCCAAGCACGCATGTGTGCACTGGCCAGCTGATTTAGGCCTTCTTTTGAGGTCATTGTTCACCCTCTGGAGGCTTCAGGGAAGCTCCTGAAGCCTCTGGAGGTGGGGGGGAGGCTGTTTTCACCCTCCGCAGGCTCCTAGAAAGCCTCTGGAGCCTGGGGAGGGCGAAAAAGGCACGCCAAAAGCAGGGGGTCGCACCCATAGCATTATGGGTGTGGCACGCCCATGCACGACCCCCCCTGCACTCCCCCCGCTTTTGGCACGCGAGCCAAAAAAAGGTTAGCCATCACTGCCCTACACCATTTCTGACAAACGGCAGTCCAGTCTCTTCTTGAAAGTCTCAAGTGATGAAGCTCCAGCCCCCTCTGCCGCCTGTTTTTGGTCCCAGGAGGCTTCAGGGATGACTGATAGGCCCAAAACGGGGTACAAGGAGTGCAGTACCCCCCTTGTGGCCCGTTTTTGGTCCCAGAAGGCTGCAGGGAGGTCTGCTATTCCCAA